>BSBK01003901.1:0-485000 GCA_027943335.1 Chamaecyparis obtusa
GGGCATGTCTCTTCTTGGCTCTTTCTCATCTATAAATACAAAGAGATCGATGCATTTGGAAAACACATACAATTAGATAGTGCTATTACATTTGCAATGATCCTAAAACCTTAACATTTTGGCATAGGTGGTGAGGATCCTGGTAGAGGTGGCAAACCTTAGAAATGACATTTGGTTGAAATCTTGCAAATTATTTCCAAGAAATGAAAATATATTATGTATATATATTGTAATAAATGCGTGAGAATACATTTCTATGAGGTATCACATCAAAGAGTTCATGTGGCTTGTCTATACTGCTATATTTTGACAAACATGGTTTCTATAATATTTCTAACAATAATATTTGACAATAAAGGTTGACTTAATGGATGTCCGTACTAGTTCCAAAGCCATCATTTTGGCAAAGGCTTGCAATATGCATGCAAAAAACAATTGTCTAGTTAGAAACATGCATATGAATCTATGATGGGAGAATGAATTTTTTTAATTTTATGTGGGAGCAATGTTGAATAGGATTTAAAGTGAGGAAATAGTAAATAACGATAGGAATGCTCAAGATGAGAGGTTGAGAGGAGCCCAAGATTCAAGTGTTTTGGTAAATATTAGTGGTTTAGGGAAGGCTATTATCTTATCGATTGGGATTTGTGGGTGTTATAGAGGTCTTTTAGGAATATTGAAAAGTATGTGGTCTTAAAAATTTTATTTCACAATTTATGTTTTAAACTTTAAGCTCCTTAATTCAATGAATGTTAGAGTCTCATGAGTGTGATTTAGTTGCTTCTCTGTTTGAATATGTGTCTTTTTTTCTAACAATCCATGATCAATCATTAGAATGTATGATAGTACTAGGAATTATATAAATTTAAATTACAATTTCTATTCTACATCTCCTTACATTATGTTACATCTAGTATACCATGCTCTAAGAATAGACATTTATAGTTACTACTAGAGAAACTCGTGAGTAAATGGTTAATGGATAGTACTTTATGTACACTAAAGTGTTTAAGTTAGTAATCTCTCTTTCCACAAGACATGTAATCCAATTTGGATGGGTTGAATAAGTAATACATCCATAGGAAAAAAATTGTCGTCAATTCATTATTGAAATGTTCAAATCAAGTTCAATTGTGCTAAAAAATGATTGTAGTTTCTATTCTGATATGATTATGTTATACAAATTATTCATAAAAAGGTGATTTTTTCTTATAAATTTTAGCATGTGGCTATATACTCTATTGTTGTATCGTAAGCAATTTTAGTTATGATAGTTGATTTTGTTACCACTATACACTGCTTTCAATATTGGAAAAATAATGGAAGTTGGTTATAATGGAATGGTTTGAACAAAAGAATAACAACCTGAATGACTTAATTAATTTTATCATTTTTATCATGGATCAAATCATTTAGTTTGAACTATATTTATAATTCAATAAGTCTACTCTGATACCCATGAAATATTATCTACATTTATTCTATTAAAAAAATGGGTTATTAAAAATTTGAGACCTAGATTAACTTTTTGATTGTGACTACCTCTTGATAGGCTACAATTTTTTTATATAGAGCACAATGCCACTATTTAACATTTTAATTATCTAAGTGATCTGAATGTTATGCCATAGAGTTTGAAAAATAAGGTAAATCATTTTACATGGCTCAAATTCTCAAAATTGTACATGCACCTAAATTAATCCATTGATATGAAGACCTAAGAATTTATAAATTCCTCTCATTCATGTCTAGAATTCAAAACAAAGAAAATTTAAAAATAAAAGAAAATAATTGAACACATGGCCTACTTTTCCATTACAACTTTATATTTTTATTCAAATTTAGGAAGGATACCCCTATCTATTGATGAAGAATTTAGAAGTTAATATTTTAAACAAAAATTCATATGTTTTTTTAAGAATATCATTATTCACATTATTTTTATACCTTTCTAGTAGAGAGTTTTTTCAATAGTAAAAAATATTTACAATTTAAATTTTTTAAAACATTTTACAAAATTAATTGTTAAAATTGTTTATATATATATATAGAAAAACATTCATTAATTTAAATTACATAAAAAATTTAATGAAGAAGATCCGTGAACAGTTTTAATATAATTATCTATTTTTCCATATTCAAATAATCTTTACTTAATTTTTGGGCCTTTATGTTGGATGTTCGATACAGATGGAAGAATTCTTCTGATTGGCCACTAGGGGGATTAGAGAGGGATCAAAATGAGTTTACTCAAATTCTAGCTTCTAGGGAGTGCAGCTCCTTGAAGGGACCTAATGTGGAGCTTCGCCTAAGAAATATTCTGTCTTTAGGGTATAACGAGCTTACTAGACTATTGTTTGGAGATGTTGAGCTGCCTTGGTGGAAGTAGGTTTGGAATAAATTCTCTTGGTCCAAGTGCAATTTTTTTATGTGGCTGGTGGCTCACAATCAATCTCTTACCTAGAATAATCTTTGCAGACATAGCTTTTAGGGCCCTTTGATGTTTGTTTTGTGTAGTAATAGTGAGGAGCCTATTGCCCATATTTTATTTCAATGCTCTTTTATCAAGAAGATTTGACACTTCTATTAGAGCATTTAGGGTCATCCCTGCTGGCATGCATCTTCTTTGTCTGAGTTCTAGGATCGCTTGGGGTATTCCACTTCTAAAACCTCTTTTCTTCAAGTGTATTGGAATCTTGGTCCTTCCTTTACTCTTTGGCATGTTTGTTTGGAGAGGAATAGGAAGACTTTTTAGGATGTTCAGATTGGAGTCATGCACTTGTGGTGGAAAATTATCCACTCTCTTCAGGAGACACTTCTGGCTATGTGTGAGTTTAATGGAGGTATGGACTCTGGGGATATTGTTATTTGTAATTGCCTCATTTTTCCTCTTCAAGTAGGGGTTCCAGTGTTTGTTGGCACACAGTATAGTAGTAGGACTAGACATCCTTTGCAGTGGGTCAATCGTGATTGTATTAGAGTCATCCTATACCTGGAATTTCAAAAATCAGTACCAATGGCTCTTCTCGAGGGAATCTAGGACCTATACGCATTGGTGGAGTCAGGCATAGTAGTTTTGGTGAAGTCCAATTTCTTTTCTCTATGTATAAGGGCTTTCATACTAATAATTTCATGGAGGCTCTTGCCATTTTGTTTGTTGTAGATTAGTGTTGTGTGCATGGATGACACAAGATTATTTGTGAGACTAATTCTCAGGTAGTTGTGGACTTGCTTACTAAGAAAGAGCTTATGGATGTAAGTTGGCACTTGGCTTTGGTTATAAACTAGATTCTTCATTTATGCAGATGTCTTGATTCGGTCATCTTTACACACATCCCTCGAGAGTGGAATGTTGGTGTTAACTATTTGGCTAAATGGGCTTCAGTGCACATGAAAGATTGGAATATTATTGATAAGAGACAATTGACCCCTGATTTATCTCATGTTTTTTATCAACTTATTGATTGTGATAATGACAGTGAAAGGCTTCCTTAAGTTTCCTATAGAACAGACTGTCCTCCTTTTATATATCTTTCCTATAATTAATAAATTTTTACCCCTCTTTTAATTTAATCTATACTTAATTTTTCATAATTCGTAACTTTATAATTAAGATTCCTTTATAACCCCTCACTATACCATCTCCAATGTAATGGCATTCACATCTATTCAACCAAACTAAATAGAATATTATTCTCATCCATTCGTAATTTCTACGAATATTCTTAGCTAGTCAAAATCCTGCACTCTCTCATTCATTCTCAATGAACAGTTCAGACTGGATCTCCGCCATTCATGTTCCTCTCTCCAACTATATTAATCGACTCTTGTATCTATCGTGTTAAGGTTTGCTTGACTGATCATTTTTTAAGTATGTGTTATCATTCTTTGAATTATTCTTAGTCTTCTGCCCTGAATAGAAGGGCAGCTGAAGAGATTTTTATTGGAAATAAATTTCCAGCTCCGCTTAATAAGCAGTGCAGGCCCACTGCACACGTTAGCGAAGAACATTTCTGAAAATCCCACTTAGCCCTCTCTTATCTATGACATCGTTCTTTCTAATCAATAATCTGCTGACTATTCAACGTACGGACTAGCTATTTTAGTTTCTAAAACTAACTGATTATTTTAGTTCAGAGCGTAAACTTAGAGTTCAAAAAAAGCCAGCGAATGCTTAACGATGTATAACTTTTACAATGCAAACAAGCTTATACTGTTCTTAATTTTAGTTTAAAACATTGAGTGGCAAAATATTACCTTGGAATCGAAGTCATTTACAAGTGATTATATAAAAACTCTTGAAAATATTATTTTCCACGCTTTATCTTAATTTAATTTTAAGATTAGCATTGTGTTTATGGTTATTAAGTTTCTACACATCAGCTAAATTTACTTCATGAATTTTAATTGTATTTATCTTTTTGAATTAAGATTCAACATTACCCTTCAAATTTCATGATGCATCATCAAATGTCCAGATTTTATCTTCTCTAGCTTAACATTCTAATATTAGATCATAACATAAAATATGATCTAAAATGTAAACACAATTAAAATCTAGAAACCATTTTACAATCTCTCTCATCACTTTTCAAACTCGATGAATCCAATCATTAACTTTTCTGAGGAGCTTCTCCTTCTTCAAAGGAAGTTTGAGCAGTTCACGAAATTTCTGGTATCTGATCTCCATGCATCTAGTACTATATTCATTGGGATAATAGGCCATCCAGATTTCGCATTCCGCAAACCAGTCTAGGGTTTGTCCATTGATATCTCTGAAGAACGTCCACTTTATCGGTGTCCCATACCTATCTCTTGCAAATTCTACTCCCCCTTCTCCTGTGAAAGGGCTATTCTGCCCCACCGCACGCGCCAAATCTTTGAAAGCCCGGTATTGCTGATCTTTGTGCTTTGGGCGGTGGCTAAATACGGGGTTTCCCTGGTAAGAATGATGATATAGAGTCCACTGGAACTTGCCATGTCTATTATCAGGCACAGACGCCTCAAAATCCCAATTTCTCCGCTCACTGGTGGTGGTATTTGTACGGTTATTTTTCACCGTCGCACCCACCGTCAGTTTGAAACCCTCTGTGAAGCCGACCTCAACTTGTGTTTGTGATCCTCCTTCTGTACCACTGCTTTCCGAATAATATACTGTGGGATTTGACGATGATGTCCCCGAGTTAACTGCATCCAAAGAAGACCTCCCTGTTGCAGGCCCCGTTGTTACAGTGATCTTTACAGGAAAGTAACGTTCATGGCCTACTTTATTTGCGATCGGCTTATGAGAATCCAGTGGAACTGCTCTGCAGCGGAGATTCTCGATTTTGAGCTCCACTTCCACCTGGTCCTTGCGGATCTTTACGCCATGACGGAGGCGAAGCGTGCAATCGAGCACCTGATGACTCAATGCATACTTGAGATTTGGGCCCATCATCCAATACCCGATTTCTTTCTTCATTGACAGGCGTGGACAGTAGCACCGGATTGTCCAGAGACCATCATTTTCTGAGCTATATGAAATCTTAAAGTCATCCTTTATTTCCCCCCTTTTGTATTTTAAGAGAATTTCAGTGAACTTGGAAGACAATGATCTCACCAGATTATTTGCCGCATCTGGGCGCAAAGTTCTCAGTGTTTCGACGGTCAATTCCTTCAATTCAGTTTCGGGAGTTCCTATTCCATTGTTGAAATGAAAATACGCTGCAACAGAGAAGACCTTGTTAAACGCTTTCTTGTATATTGACGCTTCAATTATTTCTGGGTCGATGTCCATTCGCATCAATTCCTCAATTTCTTCGTTGCGGATCCTTTTCCACCCCCATTTCTGCTTCAAGCCTACGATATTCTCGTGGGCGACTCCGAGGAATGCATAAATACAGAGCCTGAAGAACAAGTGACGCAAGTTCTGTTGCATCTCCTCTTCAGTGCAGTATTGAACACGGCATATTCCCAGTTCACAAATCGACACAGCATCACGACACAACCGCAGAGACAATTGTTCGTTTCCAATGGATTCGGCATCGAGGGAAATTGGTCCAATCTCTAGAGAAGAAGCATCAGCTGGCGTAAGTGATGCAACTTTTCCCAATTCATACTCCAGACCACATATCCAGCCATGTACATCTCGGAAATCTGGGATAAACTTATCTGAAACCATGTTACACGCTAAGAAACACCCGCACCAATACAGAAGGAGATCTCCAGCACTGCTTGTTATGAGAAGAACACGCCATTCTCCACGGCTTTAATAAGCTATTCCATGCTTTCTAATTGGAAATTTCTAGTCAATGGCTCTTCTGCCCGCGGTAATGTACCCTTAGGTATTCGCCGAAATTGCCTACATAAAAAGTCTACTCAATTTCTTAAAAACATCTCAATCACAGGCCTTTGAAAATTTCTGGGCAACTTCCACAAGTTTTATAAGAATTTCCAAGAGGGTGTTTAAGCGTAAGCTGCTATCACATCTACTGGGCATCTTGGGTGTTTCTCGGGTGTTGGTGAGATTTTTAGGAAATATTTTAAAGTGATTGGTTGTATAGTTTATGTTTAAAATTTAAAATTTTTAATTTAATAAAGTTGTTAGTCATTTGAATATCATTTAGATGGTTTTCTATTTGATTATGTTTTTCATTTTTCTCATTGATCTGTGATCTATCATCAAAATGTATTATAACATCAGGAGATACAAAATGCAAATTTTAAATTTACATTTTACATCATGTTCTATTCTGTTATATATCTTGTTGTAATAATTGATACTTAGAATTACTACTGTAGGAAACTCTTCAGTGAATAGTTATTAGATAGTACTTTACATAGACTAAGTTGTTCAAGCTAGCAATCACTCTCACCACAAGGGATTATAGTCATAAGAAAAATATAGCTATATATTAATTATTGAAATGTTGCATATCAAGTTCAATTATGCTTTGGCCAAAAAAATAGGGCTATATACTATATTGTTGTGTCTTAAGTAATTTTTTTTATAATAGAATTGGTTGAACAACTACTATGATACCCATGAAACATTATCTAAATCTGTTGTACTAAAAAAGTTGGTACAAAAAAATTGACACCTTGATTAATTTTCCAAAGTGTCACCATTTAGAATTTTGATTCTTTGAGTGATCTGAATGTTATGTCATAGAGCTTGGAAAAAAAGGTAAATCATTTGCTCATGCACCTTTAGATTTTAGTCAATTTTAGGAAGGCTTACAAGCACAATGGTCCAGTTGAGGTTCAAAGTTTGGTGGCAGCTCCACCAACTAAATGTTTCAACCAGTGGGGGTTCAAAGCTTGGTGACAGCTTCACCAATGAAATGTTTCAACTAGTGGCAACTTCACCAAGTGTTTCAACATGCATCAAATTAAATTATATTTTTTTTTTATTAATAGTCCAACCTTTGACATAATTATTAGTTTACCTATATTCAACTAATTTATACTTAATTTTTCATAATTCATAATTTTATAATCATTATTACTTTATATCCTTCATTATACCATCTCTATTTTATGCCATTTACACCTCTTTATCCAAAATATATAGATTCTTACAAATAATTATTCTTAAACATTTATAATCCCTATCAATATTCTCATCTAGACATTAATCTCCACTTTTATTCAATCTCAATGAACAGTTCAGACTGAGTCTCGCCATTCATGTTCTTCTCTAACTCTATAAATCAACTATTTGTATCTGTAATTTTAAGGTTTCCTTGAATAATCTTTTTTGAAGTATATGATATCATCCTTTGAATTATTCTTAGGCTTCTGTACGGAATAGAACGTACCTCAAGAGACTTTTAGTGGAATTAAATTTCGTTCCAGCTCCACTTGACAAACAGTCCAGGCCCACTGCACATGTTGGAAAAAGACATCTCTGATAAACTAAGTTAGCCCTTTCTTATCTATGACATCGTACTTTTTAATCAATCTTCTGCTGACTATTAAACATACACAAGGGCTTATTAGTTTCTAAACTAATTGGTAATTTTAGTTCAGGGCAAAAACATACACCAAAAGAAAAACTAGGGAATGCTTGAGTATAACTTTTACAAAGCAAATAGGGGTAGACTGTTCTTAATAGGGGTAGACTGTTAAAAACATCGAGTAGCAAAATATTAAGTTAGAATTAAAGTCATTTACAGTGATTATATAAAAAGTCTTAGGAACACCACAATATTTTAAAAGATATCAAAAGATATAGAGTATAATGATATTAAGTTTTTATACTTTATGTTAATTTGTTTTCTAGATTTTAATTGTGTTTATTTTTATTAAATTTTTATATTTTATGTTAATTTGTATTTTAAATTTTAATTGTATTTATCTTTTTATATCGATGTTTTAGATCATATTCTATAATTCATCTCTAGACTTCTAGATTTTCTTATTAATTTACTTTCTAGATATTAATTTATTTTATTTTATTAAATTTCTATATTTTATATTTATTTATTTTCTAAATTTTAATTGTACTTATCATTTTAGATTATACTCTATAATTCATCTAAGGCATTTAAATTTTCTCTTCCCTATCTTAAAATCTGATAATAGATCATAAAATACATGAGAAACTAAACATAATTAAAATCCAAATACCTCATGGAATGTCCTAAAAACTGTCAAGAGAAATAAAATCACTAATTTTCAATAAATTGATCCACATAGATCAAAGGAATCTTAAATCCTAAATGTATGATTAAGTTTAATCAATTTAATTACACAATTCATCAATAGTCCTAAGCAATTAATTCCCTAGCCATTTAATTAAATAAAGAGAAAAATACTCATCACATGGCTAGAAATATTAATATTTTTTATTTAATTAAATATCTCATTAATATTCCTTCCAACACATTTGCGACATGGCAAACAAGGATTTAAAATGGAATGACTCTTTGCCAAAGTCAACCAATGGGAAATAAGTGCAAGAATCAATCACATGGCTCTTCTATAGATTGAATATCTTTGCAACAGAATTCATAAGGTAAATATTTTCCTACTTCCATCCAATATAGAGTGAAGATTCTATTAATACCCATAAAAACATGAACAAGCTTCAAAGTACAAAAGCATTGGATATAGATAGAAACACACTAATGGACACCCTATATACCCCTTGAAAAACATAGAGAGATTTAGACATAATCACCTAAGTAGTAAGGGGCTTCTGATCAAGGACCATACAATTAGAAGGAACATCAACAACATCTCTCATACACGGCTTCAGAAAAAGGCACCAACAAGGATAAAGTATTGAACAAGTGAGAAAAAGAAGGAAGAACTTCCATGAAATTTAAATAAAAGCCCCCAACTAGATATTCTATAAGCGCACAAAATCCAGCCCAAATGCCAACTTCAATTGACAAGGACCTCAAAACATGAATCAACCACCTTATCTAACTAATTGAATGGCCAAGAGTCCATAAACTTTATATAGCCAACACCAACACCTAAAAGGATGCCAAAAGAGGAGCCCATACTAAATCCAACAATCATAGTAGTAACCACATATATTGTAAGGGGAGATGGAAATACCCTCAACCAATAGCTAGTCCCCAAGAAATCTTGAAAAAATAAATATGGACTCCATAAGTCCCCACCAAAAACCTTATGAAAAATTGAATTTGAAATAAGGGAACCTGTGAACACCATAGCCAGCAATGGCATTTGCTTCCACATGGCTACAAACATAGTTAGACAATCATAGCAAATCTAGCATCCTAGGAAATGATCTAGCCAAAAGATAAAGTCACAGGCATGGGAAAATGAAGTACAAAGAGAAGAGAGAGGATATCCACTCAAAACTTCACAAAATATCAAAGACATCATCGTCTTAAACTTTCTTTCATCAAAATTAAAGTAAATCTAATTAGTTACAATAAATATATTAGTTAAACAAAAGGATAAGAAATCTTGCATAGTGTTTTTAACCTGACATGTTCTATTTTTATTTTTTAAAATGAAGGTTCCCAATGAACTTTTTGTTTATTCTAGGGTTCTTTGCAGGATCAATTTATTGAATGTGTGTATCTAATGAGACCTAATTCAAATTAATTTAAAATTTGCTATGATATTTTTTCTTCTAAAATTGATATTTTTTATAAAGATTCATCTTGATATCAATTATCATTCTATTCCATGTATCATATTTTCAACATGATTTTGTGGGAAAATTTTATAAGATATTCATCTTTTTCTACTATGTTAAGATATCATTATAAGATGTATATTCCAAGATATATTTTTAATTTAGTATTGTAGCTGTTCTTTAGCTCACTATCAAAGGTTCTTACCAAGTTCTTAATTATGGCCAAATTATTGATGCCTTCAACTTTTCTACAAGGAAATTTTAATAAAATGAATTATTTATTTTTGAATGTTGCATTTAGAATCTTATTTTAATGCACATTCCATTAGAATTTAGTTGCGCTATATTTTTCTATAGACATCTTGTCGAAACACAATTACACATGAAATGAAATCTTATAAAATATTGAGCCTAAAAACTATTCCATAGGAAGTTTTGATGTTAACCTTTATTTATGCTTCAAATATATTATACTCAAAACTTTAATATGATGTTAAAATTATATAATCTTATTTGGAGTTATATTTCTTGAAAGCTATGTGAGAATTTATAATGTTTTACATTAAGAATTCATGAAGACTAGATGCATATGGAGATGTTCAACCAATGTCACACAATATGTCTACCCAAAGTCTAACCTCACCATTTTTGTTTACTTTTGTTGCTGAAATCCTCATTCTATGCAAATATGTGGTTTTTTCATGTACCCTATATAGATCATTAAGTATTGATGAGTGCAACTCATGTTCCAAATATTGTAAAGCTTCGACACAACCACTGTGAAGAGAATATAAGAAATGGTCCGCAAGACCATTATGAGGTACATTCAGTATGTATTGATAGTGAATAAAACCATGTATTGTGTCAAATAACTCATCATCATCTTTGAAGTTGAATGAATCAATTCAAAATAAATGTACTTTGTTAAGTGCTTCATCAATTGATATTATTTGTGATTGATTGTGTGGCATGTATGTGTCTACTATGATTGGATTATGTGGCACAGGTCCTATTTTGCGACAACTATCTGGAAACATATTAGTGGTCTTGTACTGCAAATGATTTAATTCCTTGTGGGCTGATTACTTATCTTGAATTTTGTATATGTAGAATCTCCAATAATATCTACTACAACAACAAAAATACAAAGCAAATATGAAAATATAATATCAATGTGTATATTTTCTATAAAGTTAACTAACATATTTTGAATGACATGACAAAGACAAAAAAATGATAGAGGTAGAAAAGAAACCCGAATTGAAAGCACACAATACTTAGGCTTGCGAAACAAGTATACAATATTTGCCACGAAACCAAGTGAAACTACAGAATGTTACTATGTATATTGGATTTTTTAACATGGCCTAAATACGAATCTAAGTATTTGCCACAAAATCAAATGGAACTAGAAAAGATTACTACATATATTGGATTTTTTAACATGGGATAAATACAAAAAATAGCAGTTGCCTTACTATGTTCCCAACCTTGGAACATTTTTTCCATCAAGTCATTTTGAGTATTATGACAGTACTATCACTAGTTGTACATAGATGTACTAATTTATATCCAGAGTTGATATTGACAGTAACAAAACAATGTGCAAGAGTTGTATTAGGATATGGAAGAGAAATGGACAAATTTGTATCTATATAGAAAGTTATGAAACAACTTAAGTACATAGCATATTTTTTGGGTAGAGATAAGTGGTTGGATCATTGATAACGTTCATAATGAAACTTTAGATTTTGTAGATTCTAGTTTAATGGGAGAAATCATAAGAATTTTTTTAAAAATAAAGTCTACGATGATACTCAAATCATTAAAGCATCTCCTTCTTATTCGACCCAAGACATATCTCGGACTTTCTATACCCATCTATTATAGGAGTATAGTTAATGTTGCTAATGAAAGTAGCTGTAGTATTCACCCAAGCCCTATGCATTATTGTTAGACTTGTAAGCAGGACAGTGACAAAGGAAAGAGAATGATGATGTCCATTCGATCCTAAGAGCTTAAATAGATTATTTCCAATCCGCGTAAGCTTTTCCAAGCTCACTGCAGCATAATATCCAGATAACCTTTATCAATTTAGACAGTGGTTATATTTCCATAGTCTCCATCATCTACATTCATGTGAAACAACTAAAATAACTAAAGATATATAGTAAGCTCTAATAGAAATTGGGTTGTTTATGTCAAGAAACTCTTTAAATTGCTAAATGACAGATAAATCCAAAAGTGTACTTAATAATTTTATAGCCAAAGTGGGGTATTTTGATCTAGCAAGAAATTCAAACTTGAAAAGAAAATCCATACCAATGTTTATTGGCTATATACAACTAGAGTACTTTAGAATGGCAGAATCCACTCAAAAATTAGACGTTTTTAGTTTTCGAGGAAATGATCCTGAAATTGCCTATAGAAGGACAATTTGAGCTTATCTAAAGGTAGTTTCGGAGAAGCACAATACAGATTGGTTACTTTTGGAGCATTTTCTTGATTTTTCTCATTCTTCTTTCTCTCCTTTTATATTTACGGCTATGGTAGCAGATTTTGGCAGTTCAAATATCTATTTGTTTAACGATTTCTTTCCCTTTGTAGAAGAGCTCCAAAACAAAGACAAACATTTTTTGTTTCTGTTTTGGAGCCTTAGTTAGTATCCCATAGCTAAAAATTCCATTTGACTTGTCATTGTCGATTTGAAATTTAGAAGCCGACGTGAATTTCAATAAAAAATGATATAGCCAGATCTATTTGTACTGCAAATCATCCTAAAATCACATACCACAAAAGCATTAATCATGATATACACTAGATAACATTAGCCTGGATAGTTTATTTTATATGAGTTGAACAAATGCAGTTTTTATATCAGTAAAATATGGGATAAACTAAACTTTGATCACTTCTCGGAAAAGCTAATGAAAAAACTTATTGGAGATAATTGTAATTTCTCCCCTGCCACCGTTGACTCATTTGTTTTTATATCAGTAAAATATTGGATAAACTAAACTTTGATCACTTCTCGGAAAAGCTAATGAAAAAACTTATTGGAGATAATTGTAATTTCTCCCCTGCCACCGTTGACTCATTTCTCCTCCTGCCACCGAATGCACAGTATCTGATATGTGCTTAGCTTTATGATTTGATCTTATCCTCTGTCGGCAACATCAGCTTGGTGCTTGCCTTATACCGCCACAAGATTATAAGCAAATCTTATTTTATCTGCAGTATATATTTTTGTCTTCAATCTCCTACTGTTTCTGATCACTGACTGTAGGA
The DNA here is from genome assembly GCA_027943335.1 of Chamaecyparis obtusa. Lineage (NCBI taxonomy): Eukaryota > Viridiplantae > Streptophyta > Pinopsida > Cupressales > Cupressaceae > Chamaecyparis > Chamaecyparis obtusa. The sequence continues at coordinate 13,391 of BSBK01003901.1, forward strand.
AATTTGATTTATATTGTCTGTCCAAAATCTGATTGTTACTTGTGGTATAGTGCAAGTAATTAAACCGCATTTGCTCACCGTTGAAAGTAAGCCTTCCTATATATGCATTTTTGAGTATGACTCGAGTTGTAGTTTTTTTGAGAACAAAATCTTCTTGTATGCTATAGCATACAATATTTGTATCTGCAAGTTCTTTTTAATCAATAAGATTTTTCCTGTATAATGTAGCATACTCTTGATTGCATATTCTGTTTTTCTTTAATATACATGCTGTGTATTTTTTCAGTACTTTGTTTATTGTTATTACTCTATTTCTTTGGTATTAGAGTTGAAGGATTCAGTGTGAAGTATTCTTGTTGTGGGAAGACCTAGCTTATCTAAAATCTGAACTAAGATGGCTTCAAGTAGTTCAGTTCAATCTTAGGTCTCTATTTTGACTGAGAAAAACTATGATTGTTGGTCTATTAGAATGAGAAAATTGCTTCGTGTTGATGGTCTTTGGGGAATCATGACTGAGGGATATCCAGAGCCTCCTAATTAAGTAGAAGAATTAGCTTTATCAAATGTTAATCGAAATCTATTAAAGGAGAATCAAAAGAAGGATAATAAAGCTCTTGGTCTTATTCACCAAGGCTTAAGTGAGACTATATTCCTAAAGGTGTCTAGTGTAGAGTCTTCGAAGAAGGCTTGGGACATGCTGGAAACATGTTACCAAGGTATATCAAAGGTGAAGAATGTTAAGTTGCAAAACTTGAGGAGATATTTTGAGAACCTGAAGACGAAATACAACGAGACTGTGGATGGTTTCATGACACAGGTCATGAATATTGTCAATCAATTAAGACAATACGATGAGGATCTCTCAGATAAGAGAGTGATTGAGAAATTTTTTAGATGTTTACCGAAGAAGTTTGAGACTATAGTTGTGCCCATAGAAGAGTTTAAGGATAGAAGTAAAATGCATATTGATGAACTGACTGGTTCATTGATTGCACATGAATCAAGGATGACAAGTTATGATGATAATCCATTGCAGAATGCTTTCAAAACTCAACTACAAATTACCAGAGGTAGAGACAGAGGCTGAGGAAGGTTTAGTATCAATGGAAGAGGAGGGAAAATTGTTATTCAAAGAGACAATAGAACTGATTCAGAATTTAAAGAGAAATTTCAAAGGAGCCCTTCTAACTTGAGGGGAAGTAACAATAGAAGCTGGAAACAAGGAAACCTGAGGTATGATAAGTCAAAAGTACAAAGTTTATATTGAAAAAAATATGGTCATTTTGCTAATAAGTGTTGGAAGAAGAAAGAAAATGCTAGTAAGTAGTCTACACATATAACAGAGGAAACTGAAGATAATAAGAAACCCATGTTTCTGACCTGTAATGTGACCCAAGAAAGTTCAAATGATGTTTGGCTATTGGATAGCGGTTGTAGGAATCATATGACAGGAAATAGAGAGTTTTTTGCCAATTTAGACACCCGTATTCAGTCTGAGGTAAAGTTGGAAAATGATAACAAGGTGAGTGTTAATGGTAAAGGAGTGATTTCGGTATATACCAAGAGTGGTGAAAGATGAACAATAGATGATGCGTATCATGTACCTATTATAAAATACAATTTTTTGAGCATTGAACAACTAATAGAGAAAAGGTATAGAATGTTCATAAAAAATGAGGTATGTACAATCATTGATAAGCATCCAAGAAACTAGTTGATAGGAAGAGTAGAGATGACTAAGAATAGAATGTTTCCACTCACTATAAGAAATGAACTTTCTAACTCCTTGAATACTTATAAAGTTAAGAGTTTAGATGAATCATGGTTATGACATTTAAGATATGACCATTTACACTTTGGTGGTCTAGATTTTTTGCAGAAAAAGCATATGGTGAAAGGGTTGCCTAGTATTCAACAACCAACAAACTCATGTAAAAGTTGTATACTTGCAAAAAATCACAGAGAGAAATTTGTTTCAGGAGTTTCATATAGAGAAAAATCTACGTTAGAGATTGTACACACAGATTTGTGTGGACTGATTCAAACACCATCTTTGACTAGTATGAGTTAATTTTTAACCTTTATAGATGATTATAGTTGGAAAACTTGGGTTTATCTTTTGAAGAAAAAGTCTGAATTGTTTGGTATATTCAGAAGGTTTAAAGTTATGGTTGAAAAGGAGAGTAGAAAATATAAGTTCTAAGATCAGATAGAGGAGGTGAATATATGCTAAATGACTTCATTGATTTTTGTCAGAATGATGGAATCAAGAAATAACTTACTACTCACTTTACTCCACAACAAAATGAAGTAGTTGAAAGGAAGAATGGAACCACTATGAACATGGCTCGAAGTATGCTTAAGGAGAAGCATCTATCAAATGAATACTGGGGAGGTGTAGTTATTTGTTCTATTTATATCCTAAATAGGAGTCCCACTAAGAGTGTGAAGCACCATGTTCCTTAAGAAGCTTGGAGTGGTAAGTATTGCAAGATATCTCATTTGAGGATTTTTGGGTGTGTGGCTTTTGTGCATGTCCAAAGAGATGAGAAGGAAGTTAGATGATAAGAGTGAGAAGTATATTTTTATTGGATACAATGAAGAGTATAAGGCATATAAACTCTATAATCCCATCACCAAGAAGTCTATTATCAGTAGAGATGTTGAGTTAATGGAAAAAGAGTGATGGGATGGAAGCATAGATAAATATATTGCAGAGGGAGTTGTTTTTATCTCATGGAGATAATGATGCAAATGAAAAAGCAACACAAGATGGACAAATGATTCCACAAGCACATCCACCTCCAGTAAGTACTCCAGAAAAATAACCTCCAAGTGCTACCCCATTGCAGTTCAGAACACCTAGAACTCAAGAGCGTGGTGAACCATCTGGTCATGGTGGACAACAAACAATAGAATTAGAGGTTAGTAATGAATCAAACCCCACATTAGCTCCACTAAGGAATATAATCAAAGATCAGAAGACTAGAAGTTTAAGAGAACTATATGATCAAAATGAAGAATTAGATCAAGTTTCAAATTTTGTATTGATTGCGTATGATCCTGTTAACTTTGATGAAGCTATAAAAGAAGAGGTTTGGGTAAAAGCCATGAGTGAAGAGATTCATACCATAGAAAGAAATAATGTTAGCTTGTGATGACTAATCAGGAAAGTACTATCCAGGAAAGTACTGTACACTTTTCCTCCCGACCTCACTGACTACTTTTCGGTTATTTGGGCCGACTACTTATAACTCATTCTAACCCTAAAGAAGAAAAAGATTGTATAAAATGGCTTAGGGTTAGGGATTTTCATTATGTATGATTTTAGTACTTGCGGCAGAATTGGGCTGTAAGGGATTACGGATTGTAATCAGGTTGTAATCACTGGATAATAATAACATTGGACTCGTTGTTGGTGGACGTAGCCCAGGGATTGGGTGAACCACGTTAAATCTGTGTGTCTTGTGTTCTATTCTATGTGGTTTATTATTTTTCTGATATTAGTTATATTTGCACATAATTGTTAATTCTGCCTTGTTAATCCTAACAAGTGGTATCAGAACGAGGTTATTTCATTCGTTCTTTCATCTATTCTCTAAAGCAGGTCTCACGAGTTAGTGGGAGAGTCTCTCGGTTAAGTGGGAGAAATGGCAGACGAGGGTAGGCTGAAGGTTGATAAGTTTAATGGGCAGAACTTCCAGTTATGGAAGATGCAAATGGAGGATTATCTCTATCAGAAGGATCTATGGCGGCCATTAGAGGGAGTAGCCAAGAAAGAGCAATCAATGTCTTAGGAGGATTAGGATATTTTGGATAGGAAGGCACTGGGGAGTATTCATCTATGCCTGGCACAATCAGTGGCATTCAATATTACTGAAGCAAAGATAGCTAAAGATTTGATGGAAACCCTAGCGAACTTGTATGAAAAGCCTTCAGCTTCAAACAAGGTATTTCTTACGAAGCGTTTATTTAATATGAAAATGGTAGAAGGTGGATCAGTTACTGATCATTTGAATGAGTTTAATATAGTTACAAGTCAATTAACCTTAGTTAAAATTACTTTTGATGAAGAGGTTAGGGCTCTCTTGATTTTGTGTTCTTTGCCAGAAAGCTGGAATGGCTTGGTAATGGCTGTTAGTAATTCTATTTCTAGTTCTAATACCCTAAAGTATGATGATGTTATTGGTGTTATATTGAGTGAGGAAATTCATAGGAAAAGCTCAGGGGCATCCACATCAGGTAGTGTATTGAACACAGAAAGCAGAGGCAGAACAAGAGATAGAGGAAACAACTCTGGAAATCGTGGGAAATCAAGAGGAAAATCAAAGGGAAAGAGGTCCGAATCTAAAGGGCCAAATGATTGTTGGTATGTGGAAAACCAGGTCATAAGAAGAGAGATTGTTGGTCTTGGAAGAAAGATCAAGGAGACAAAAATGATGGAAACAAGGAGGCAAATGTGGTAAGTAACAAATCCAAGGAGGATGCTTTGCTCTTGTCCTTAGAAAGTATTGATGACTCATGGGTTTTAGATTCTGGGGCTTCATTTCATGCTACACCCCATAGAAGTTATTTTGTTGATTATGTCCAAGGGGATTTTGGGCTAGATTATTTGGGAGATAATGAACCCTGTCAGATTGTTGGAAAGGGAAAAATTAAGATTAAGTTGCAGAATGGGAATCATTGGCTACTACAAGAGGTAAGACATGTTCCAAGGCTGAGTAGGAATTTAATTTCAGCAGGGCAACTGGGTGATGAGGGTTGCACAGTTACTTTTAATGATAAAAATTGGAAGGTTTCAAAAGGTTCCTTAGTAGTAGAAAAAGGTGTGAAAGTAGGCACCTTATATCTTTGTACAGGTCATACTATTCCTTCTACTTTAATTGTTTCAGAAGATAATGAATGTTCAGGAACAGTGGCTGCAGTTGAGCAGGAAGAACATCAAACTGTTGCTCTAGATTCTGACACAGCACTGTGGCACAACAGACTCAGGCACATGAGTGAAAAAGGTATGAAATTACTTCATTCAAAGAAAGTTTTACCTGGTTTGAAATGTGTCAATATGGATTTCTGTGAAAGTTGTGTTTATGGAAAATAAAAGAGAGTTAGCTTTGTGAAGAGTGGGAAGGAAAAGAAAAATGAGAGATTAGAGCTTGTGCATACAGATGTATGGGGACTAGCTCAAGTATCTTCCCTTGGTGGCTCTCTATATTATGTTACATTTATAGATGATGCAACAAGAAAAGTATGGATTTATTTCCTTAGACAGAAATCTGATGTATTTCAAACTTTTAAGAAATGGAAATGCTTGGTTGAGAATGAGACTGGTAAAAAGTTAAAATGTCTCAAATCTGATAATGGTGGTGAGTATTGCAGCATAGAATTTGAAGAATATTGTTCCTCTAATGGTATTCGTAGGCAAAAAACTGTACCAAGGACTCCACAAGAAAATGGAGTGGCTGAACGCATGAACAGGACAATAATGGAGTGTGCAAGGAGTATGAGGTTGCATGCTAGGCTACCCAAAAATATGTGGGCAGAGGTAGTGAACACTGCTGTTTATTTAATCAATAGAGGCCCCTCTACTCCTTTGGACTGTGGTATTCTAGAGGAAGCATGGAGTGGTAAGAAGGTGAGTTATTCTTTTCTCAAAACCTTTGGTTGCGAAGCTTTTGCACTTATAGATTCTGAAAATAGAACCAAGCTGGAAGCTAAGTCAAAGAAATGTGTATTTGTTGGGTATGGCATTGATGAATTTGGTTATAGGCTTTGGGATTTTGAAAATCATATTATTGTAAGAAGCAGGGATGTCATATTCAAAGAGAAAGTATTGTACAAAGATCTGTTGCTGCAGCATGAGAAGAAAGAAAATGACTATGTAGTACTAGATGATACTCCACAAGTTCATGTTCCAGTAGTTTCTTATGCTCTGCAACAATAGCAACAACAAATACCACACACCCCAGTGAGTGTTAGATGGTCAACAAGGCTAAGTAGACCTCCAGAAAGATTTTCTCCATCTTTGTATTCTATTTTGTTAACAGATGTTGGTGAACCTGAATGTTATAATGAAGCTGTGCAGGTGGATACAAAGCTTCAGTGGGAGTCTGCAATGACAGATGAAATGGACTCTTTGTTGAAAAATCAGACATGGGATTTATGTAAGTTACCTGCAGGTAAAAGGGCTTTACAGAATAAATGGGTTTATAGGATAAAAGAAGAGGATGGAGGTACGAAAAGATTTAAAGCCAGATTAGTCATAAAAGGATTTGAACAGAAACATGGTATTGATTTTGATGAGATATTTTCTCCAGTTGTTAAAATGACTTCTATTCGTACTGTTTTAAGTATTGTGGCTACTGAAGATTTGCATTTAGAGTAGCTTGATGTTAAAACAGCCTTTCTTCATGGTGATTTGGATGAAGAAATATATATGGTTCAGCCACAAGGATTTGAGGTCAAGGGTAAGGAGAATTTGGTGTGCAGATTGCAGAAAAGTTTATATGGCTTGAAGCAAGCACCTCGGCAATGGTATATTAAATTTGACACTTTTATGAATGGGCATGGATATAGTCGGTGTCATTCTGACCATTGTGTTTATTTTAAGAGGTTGGATGATGACAGCTACATTATTTTATGTTTATATGTTGATGATATGCTTGTAGCTGGGTCTAACATGGATCACATTAAGGGGTTGAAACAACAGTTAGCAAAATCTTTTTCTATGAAGGATTTGGGGGCAGCAAAACAAATCCTTGGTATGAAAATTTGTAGAGATAGGAAAAATAGGAAATTGTCTCTATCTCAGGCTGATTATATTGAGAAGGTGTTGCAATGTTTCTCTATGGAAAATGCCAAAGCTGTCAGCACACCTTTGTCTGGTCATTTGAAATTGACTAAGGATATGTGTCCCAAGACACTAGAAGAAGAGACTAAAATGTCTAAGGTACCTTATGCTTCAGCTGTAGGGAGCTTAATGTATGCTATGGTATGTACTAGGCCAGATATTGCACACATAGTGGGAGTCGTTAGCCGTTATATGAGTAACCCTGGTATTGAGCATTGGAATGCAATCAAATGGATTCTCAGATATTTGAGAGGCACATCCTGTAAGTGTTTACACTTTGGGGGTTCTACTACTACTGTACAAGGCTATGTTGACTCAGATTTGGCAGGAGATATAGATAGCAGGTAGAGTACTATAGGTTATATATTTACTATTGGTGGGACATCAGTGAGTTGGATTTCTCGACTACAAAAGGTGGTTGCTTTATCCACTACAGAGGAAGAGTATGTTGCTGCTACAGAGGCAGCCAAGGAGATGATATGGCTTCAATTCTTCATGGAAGAATTGGGACATCCACAAAAGGATAATTTTTTACATACAGGTAGCCAAAGTGCCATTCATCTTGCAAAGAATTCTGCTTTGCACTCAAAGACAAAACTCATACAGTTGCGGTACCATTTCATTCGATCAGTTTTGGATGATGGACAGTTAAGGCTGGAAAAGATTCATACTGATGATAATCCAGCAGATATGTTTACAAAGGTAGTAACAAGGGAGAAGTTGAACTCATGTTCAGCTTCAGTTGGTCTTCTAGAGAGACTGAACAAAATAAAGGAACAGCTGAGTCCAAGGTGCTTCAATTCAGTGGGAGCCTCATGTGGGTAGCGGTATTGCTACAGGATCAGTCTCCAAGTGGGAGGTTTTTTTTTAGTATAGTGTGGATACTGATCAGTCACCAAGTGGGAGATTGTTAGCTTGTGGTGACTAATCAGGAAAGTACTATCCAGGAAAGTACTGTACACTTTTCCTCCTGACCTCACAGGGGTTCGGGGGCGCAGCCCTCGAGGAATTTTTTTTTGAGGCCGACTACTTATAACTCATTCTAACCCTAAAGCGGAAAAAGATTGTATAAAATGTCTTAGGGTTAGGGATTTTCATTATGTATGATTTTAGTACTTGCGGCATAATTGGGCTGTAAGGGATTACGGATTGTAATCAGGTTGTAATCACTGGATAATAATAACATTGGACTCGCTGTTGGTGGACGTAGCCCAGGGATTGGGTGAACCGCATTAAATCTGTGTGTCTTGTGTTCTATTCTGTGTGGTTTATTATTTTTCTGATATTAGTTATATTTGCACATAATTGTTAATTCTGCCTTGTTAATCCTAACAAATAAAACATGGAAGCTTGTAGACTTACGTAAAGGTAAAACTAGTTTATGTGTTAAATGGATTTATAAGACTAAGTTAAATGCTGAAGATGAGGTTGAGAAACACAAAGAAAGACTTGTAGCTTAGGGATTTAGTCAACACTTGGTATTGATTATAATGAAACTTTTTCACTTGTAGCCAAACTTGACACAATGAGAATGGTTTTGGCTATTGCAGCACAAAATAAATGGAAAATGCATCAAATGGATGTAAAGTCTGTATTTTTAAATGGATTTTTGGAAGAAGAGGTGTATGTCAAACAACCTCCAAGATATGAGATTGAAGGAAAAGAAGATAAGGTCTATAAGTTAAATAAGGCGTTATATGGATTGAAACAAGCTCCCAGAGTGTGGTATACAAGGATTGATGTATACTTTAGCAGAGGATTCAATAGGAGTCCAAGTGAGCCAACCTTGTGTACAAAGGTAAATCAAGAAATTTTTTTTTTTTAGTTTTCTTGTATGTTGATGATTTGATTTTTTCTAGAAATCTCTCTATAGATGCCTTTACGATTGCCATGAAAATAGAGTTTGATATGACTGATTTAGGATTGATGAAGTATTTTCTTGGTATTGAAGTTACTCAATCTGAAGATGGTATTTTTATATGTCAAGCTAAGTATGTTAAAGATATTTTGAGAAGGTTTAAGATGTTGAACTATAAGCTAGCTACAACACAAATTGTAATTGGTGTAAAACTTAGTAAGATTTAGATCAAGGGTCAAATTTTGATCCAACTTTATATAAGAGATTGGTTGGAAGTATCATGTATTTGACAACATCAAGGCCTGATATAATGTTTTCTATAATTTTAATATCTAGGTTTATGGAGTCTCCTATGAGTACTCACTGGTAGGCTAGAAAAAGAATCTTAAGGTATATTGCTGGAACTACAAATTTTGGTATTTTGTATACATCAGTTTCAAATTTTAAATTGACTAGATATTCTAATAGTAATTTTGTAAGTAGTGTTGATGATAGGAAAAGAACATTTGGATATGTGTTTTATTTTGGATCGGGTATAGTAGCATGGGCATCAAAGAAGAAGCCCATTGTGACTTTATCAAATCATTGAAGCATAATATGTTGTAGTGACAAGAGCAGCTTGTCAAATTGTTTGGATGAGGAGGATTTTGTCTGAGATGCTACATGAACAAGAATAGTCAGCTTAGATTTATTGTGACAACAAATCTACCATTGCATTACCAAAGAATCATATTTTTCAAAACAACATTAAGCATATTGATACTAGGTATCATTTCATTCAAGATTTGGCAAATGGAAATCAAGTTTCTATGGAGTTTTGTAGATCAGAAAATTAGTATGCAAATATATTTACAAAACCTTTGGAAAAGGATCTATTTGAAATTCACAATAAAGATATTGTTGTTTGTATGATGTAATATCAATTGTACTTAAGAATATATGGTATAAATTAAGGAGGAGTATTGGAGATGATTGTAATTTCACCTGTGCCACCATTGACTCATTTCTCCTCCTACCACCGAATGCACATTATCTGATTTGTGCTTAGATTTATGATTTGTTCTTATCATCTATGCGCAACATCAGCTTGGTGCTTTCCTTATACTGCAAGCTTTGTCACCGCCAGAAGATTATAAGCAAATCTTATTTTATCTGCAACATATATTTTTGTCTTCAATCTCCTACTATTTCTGATCAGCGACTCTAGGAAATTTAATTTATATTACATGATTTATATTGTCTGCCCAAAATCTGATTGTTACTTGTCGTATAGTGCAAGTAATTAAACCACCTTTGCTCACCATTGAAAGTAATCCTTCCTATATATGCATTTTTGGGTATGAATCGAGTGGTAGTTTTTATGAGAACAAAATCTTCTTGTATGTTGTAGCATACAATATTTGTAGCCACAAGTTCATTTTAATCAATAAGATTTTCCCTATATATGTTGTAGCATACTATTGATTACATACTCTCTTTTTCTTTAATATACATGCTCTGTATTTTGTCAATACTTTGTTTATTGTTATTATTCTATTTCTTTCAGAACTATGGTAACTACTTTGACCCTTGTTTAAATGTTTTTCCTCCTATATTTCAATGGTTCCTAATGTTAAAGTTTTTAAGGCAATGATTTTATGTATTCAATGATTTACTAGATCCATCCTAAGGGATGATAATCCTTTATTTTTATGATCTATTTTTTAAGGATGATATTCCTTTATTTTTATGATTATTTGTATTGATTATGCATAGAATACAAACTTTAGATTGATGTGGAAGCAACCATTGTACATGTTAAATGTAGGTTTGAGGAATTTTTATACATATAGACAATTTCATTGTATACGAGTGGGTTGGAATAAAATGTTTGATCATGATAGATCTTGGGCATGTTACATGGATAATAGGAACCCACGCCCTTTCTAGGGTTCACAACCTTGAGAAATTACTACTGGTCAAACATGCATATGAAAGTATTGATACTAATCTTATACACATTTTTTTCCATAACCTGTATTCACTTTTGTATAAAAACAATATGTTCTTAATGATCATATTTTTTTAACTAGTTAAGCATAACAAGCATTTAGCCTTTGCCTTCCTATACTAGCACGCTTCAAAAAAATACTATTTTGCACTTTGACAATGAAATGGCATTTGAGTGAAAGAGATCTAGAATGGAAAATATTTCCAGATGGTTGTGGGGGCATGTGCTACACTTAACTATGTGTTAGAATTTATAATCAAAATGCAAAAGAAAGAAAGAGAATTGAATGGGAGCGATATTTATGTTAAATCTTCAATTAAAAATTTAGTTTAGGGTTTAATTTTCTTACTTGTAATCTCTAATAGAGAGAATATCAGCTTAATTAATACAAAGATTCTAAACTTCACTAGATTATTTAATACAAAGAGATTAAAGACAAAGGCTAAATCTAAATGTTGCGAGAGATATATATCTTTTAATTCCAAGGAAGAGAAACTTAAAAAAAAATCTTGCAAAGAGATTAAAGTAAATGTTGTGTTAGAAGTATAATAGAAGTATATTGGCAGATGGCTAATTGACTGCATTTATTGGTTTATTGACTACATTTATCATCTTATTGACTGGATTTATTGGCTTATTGACTATGTTTATTAGCTTAATGACTGCCTTATTTTCCTTATGGCTTATCTAGCTACGTTTCTTGACAGGGAGTAGTTAAACTTGAATTGGTGTGAAAAGAAATGAAATTACAAATAGAGGTCTATGCAAGGAAGGGATGGTTTGTGCAAGCAAATGAGGTACAGTCTCTTGCACAAGGGAAGGGTTGTTCAAGGGGGTAGCAGATAAAATGTTTCCCATCCAATATAGTATAAAATTTTGCAAGGGTTACGCCTTCCACTTAGGTATGAACTTCAAACTCTTGTAGGTACGAGAATAGTAGATGAAGTATACCAAGGAAAGAAAGAGAATTGAATGGGAGTGATATTTAGTTTAATCCAATTTTGTCTTCAATTAAAAATTTAATTTAGGGTTTAGTTTTCTTACTTGTAATCTCTGATAGAGAGAATATCAGCTTAATTAATACAAAGAGATTAAACATAAAGGCTAAATCTAAATGTTGTGATAGATATATATCTTTTAATTCCAAAGAAGAGAAAATTTGAAACTTTTTTCTTGCAAAGAGATTAAAGTAAATTTTACGTAAGAAGTATAATAGAAGTATATCGACAGATGGTTAATTGACTACATTTATTGGCTAATTGATTATGTTTATTGACTACATTGATTGGCTGAATGACCGCCTTATCTGCCTTATGGCTCATCTAGCCTCATTTATTAACAGGGAGTAGTTACACTTGAACTGGTGTGAAAAGAAATGAAATTACGGATAGAGGTCTACGCAAGGAAGGGAGGGGTTGCACAAGCAAATGAGGTATAGTCTACTACACAAGGAAAGGGTTGTGCAAGGCGGTAGTAGATAAAATGTTTGTCATCCAATATGGTATAAAAATTTGCAAGGGTTACACCTTCCACTTAGGTATGAACTTAAAACTCTTGTAGGTATGGGAACAACATATAAAGTATACCCAGGAGGTTGTGCAAGAGAGATAAGATAAATGAGGATATAAATATTAGAAATATTAAATAGTAAGATTAGAGAAGTATTATTATTATGTGAATTTAAGCAATAGTTGAATGATTTGAATAGTACATAAAAGGAAATGTTTAAACAGTAGATTAAAAATGTATATATTGAAAATGACAGTAAATGATATATAAACAAAGATAATGTAAACAGAGAGAATGAAATTAGAGATAAGAAACATGAAACAAAGAAGACGTATATGAAATATATGAAATTGGAGATTAATTGAGATATAAAATTGAGATAGAAATAATGTTAGAATCAGATCAAATACTAAATATGCAGAAAAAAGTGAAATACCCTACATGCAAGGGATTAGAAAACTGAATAAAATAGTCAGTTTGAATCCTGCACAAAAGATTAGAAAAGCCTATGAACCAAAATGAAGATAAAAACTGCAAGAAAACTTGTTAGAAAGAAGATTAAAATTTGAGTGATATAAATGAAACCTACAAACAAAGGTTAGGGAAACCATGCCAAACACGAGATTAAATGAAGAAACTAAGCAGGGTTTGGCAAAGAATCGACCAAACCCAAATTTTTTTTGAAAAAATATACTCTCTCTGGCAACAAGCCTTCCAAAGAGGGTTAGAAACTACAAAAAACTAAAAATGAAAAAATCCAATAAGAAAGAGCTACATCAAATATTAGATCAACAAGAAGAGGCTTGCTCCTTCGAATGAAACATTCCTACAAAAAACTTAAACAAGGATTAAACCTACTCTGATACCATGTTAGAAGTATTAAAAGAATGAAAATAAGTTCATGAAATAATCCAATAAAGTGAAGTGCAAGAAGGAACTCACCATAAGCCAAATATGAGATAAAGTTTCAATATCAATCACCAAAACATGAGAATGCTTCAAGAATCCCAAAAAAGGGCCAATAGGTTTTTGAAAGGGGAAAAGAAAAGAAAAACCCCTTTGTGTATTATGAATGAGGGAAGAAAGTCCTAAAGAGAGAGATATAATATGAGCAAGAAGCTCAATACAATAATTTGAGAACTAATATGTCAAGAGGATAGAAAATTATGTGTAGGAAATGTGAGAAATTGTGTCAAGTGTGCAAAGAAGTGTCTCTTAAGTAGAGATGAGTGAAGGAGTTTGCATGTAACTCCCATGTGAATGAATACTACATTCATACTAAGTGTGTGCCATGTGTGAGCATCCTCAAAAGGAGGAATAAACTAATTTCCTTATTAAAGGAATTACAAGAAATGAGTTGTCCTCCCACTTGGACTAGAGGACAAAATTACATGTAGAGATTCCTATAGGAATATCCTAAATTAAATAAAAGGAGGATACCTTGGTTTATCCTCAAATTAAATAAAATAACAAAGGAAAGATTATAAATTCTAACAATATGAACATCGTACGTAGTTAATAATAGAGGATCCAAGAATGAACAATCCAAACCTTGTAGCCAACATCAAGACAATGAAATAAAATAACCCAACACATATATATACTTCAAACAAATCATATATTCATCAATTAATGACCATTACATTCAACATGCAAAGTTGTAAGGATTTCTCCATTATGGTCAAATACATTAGTAGTACAATCAAGATCCCTCTACCACCTAGCTAGTCCAGATCTGTAAGACATCAAAAAATTGTAGAAACACAAAGGTAGATCTAAACTTGTGCCTGCAAGTCACCAAGAAGCCTCTTTGTTTGAAAGCACATAAAGGATACTAGCTCTGCTATTACAATTATCAGATCTTCTCTAATCAATCTTGATTATCCTTCCCCATCCTCTAAACAACTACCCAACCCTCCTTATATACTACTCAACCACAAGTCGGCTTTACAACAATAATTAAATTCTAAACATCATTCGGCTTCATGAAATAAAATCATGAAATCTTTTATCCATTAATCATCTTGCAACATGCATTAAATCCACATAGAACAAAGCACCAAGCAAGATTTAGGTCCCCACACGTCCAACGGTCAATCCACAACTCAAGGAACGCAACCCATATTAACTCCATTTTCTAAAAGAAGTTCAAAGTACTTTTAGAAAAGAACACCAGTAACGTGAACCAAATTAACTGACACAAAGATGCAAGATTTAGTAATAAGTGTTAGGAAAATTTAGATAAAGCACTTTCTAGGTAAAATTGGCACTACCCACTTGAATATCAATGATTTCCTTGAGGTCACGAGCCAAGTCGACTTCAACACAAAACCATTGCTGGGGATATGCATTGAATAAGAGGTCTAGTTCAATACAAAAAAAACTTGCCAATAGACTAGGCAATGGTTTCAAAAAATAACCAAAAAGGTAGAGGGAGACTAGAGAATTCCAGATTGGAAACCTAAGTTTCTTATCGTCTAAGGCAGTAAATGCTTTAGACCAAGGCTGAAAAACCAAAAGGTAAGACTGAACAGTCCAAGCCCCATGCGAAAGAATAGGAAACCCATTCTCACAATATGCTTTTAGGAGGAACCCTACCTACAAAATAACCTATCAAAGTATTTTTCTCAAGCCATTCAAAGGAATTATCAAAGTCTTGAATAGGAAGTACAACATCAGGGGAAGACATACCTCATGAAACACATTCGACACAAACTTGTGAGGGCATTTGTTGAGGGGCACCATGAGAATCTATCACAAAATCCTCAGTAACAACATCAAATGTTGAACTAAAGCTCATCATAGCCATTATAATCCTAGTGAAAACTCCCACAATAAATGTGGTATGACACACAATGATGCAAGATTTAGAAAAGAAAGATGAAACCCAAAACCCTAGCAAAGCCCAATTCAAGAAACAGTAGACCAATAGAAAAAAATAAAAAATGGCTCCTAACATTGTTCCATACAAGGATTTCCCTAAACTTTCATTCATTCTTCTTAACGTAAATGAGGAGAAGGAAGGAATTGACATGGCACTTAGTATGGGAATATTTAGGGCCAAAAGGGTAGTTAAGAGGGTGAGGTGGCCAATGTTATTCCTCAGTGCCATTGTACTCACTTCTAAAGATCACATTTTTGCATAGGTGGTGAGGATGTTGGTAGAGGTTGAAAACTTTGGAAATGACATTTGGTTGAAAGCTTGTAAATTATTTCCAAGAAATACAAATATATTTTGAACATATCTTATAATAAATGCAATTTGTGTGAATACATTTCTCTAGGGTATCATATCAAATAGTTCATGCACCTTGTTTATGATACCATTTATTGAAAAACATGGTTTGTATAATATTTCTAACAGTACAAGGTCGATTCAATGGATGTTCGTACTAGTTCCAAAGCCATCGTTTTGTCACAAGCATGTAATATGTGTGTAAATAAACACTGTCTAGTTAGAAACATGCATACAATTCTATGGTGGGAGACTGAAAAAATTTAAATTTTATGTGGGAGCAATGGTGAATAGGATTTAAAGTGAGGAAATAGTAAACAACAATAGGAATGGTGAGGATGATAGGTTGAGAGGGGCCCAACCTTCAAGTGTTCTAGTAAATCTTAGTGGTTTAAAGGAAGGTTGTTATCTTATTGATTCACCTTTGTTGTTGTTATAGAGGTTTTATAGGAATATTTTAAACTGTGTGGTCTTCCAAATTTTATTGTGCAATTTATGTTTAAAAGTTAAAGTTCCTTAATTCAATGAATTTTAGAGTCTCATGAGTATTATTTAATTGCTTCTCTATTTGAATATGTGTTTTTTTCCTAACAATACATGATCCATCATTATAATGTATGATGGTACTAGGAATTATATAAATTTCAATTGCAATTTACAATCTACATCGCCTAACATTATGTTACATCTAGTATACACTGCTCTAAGAATAGACATTTAGAGTTATTACTAGAGAAACTCCAAAGTAAATGGTTAATAGATACTACTTAACATACACTAAAGTGTTTAACTTAGCAATCTCTCTTTCCGCGAGCTATGTAATCCAATTTGGATGGGTTGAATAGGTATTACATCCATAGGAAAACAATGTTGCAAATTCATTATTGAAATGTTACATATCAAATTCAATTGTGCTCTATAATGATTGTAGTTTCCATACAAATGATACATAAAATGTGAAATTTTTCTTATAAATTTTAGCATGTGGTATCTTAAGTAATTTTAGTTATGATGGTTGATTTTATTACCGCTAGACACTACCTTCGATATTGGAAAAATGAAAGAAGATTGTTATAACGGAATGGTTTGAACAAGTGAACAATTCATCAAATATTATCTTGTTGTAAGTTTACAATGATACCCATGAAATATTATCTAGATTTATTCTATTGAAAAAATGGGTAACTAAAAATTTGAGACCGAGGAATCCATAAATACAGAGCCTGAAGAACAAGGGACGCAAGTTCTATTGCATCTCCTCTTCAGTGCAGTATTGAACATGGCATATTTCTAGTTCACAAATCGACACAGCATCACGACACAACCGCAGAGACAATTGTTCGTTTCCAATGGATTCGGCATCGAGGGAGATTGGTCCAATCTCTAGAGAAGAAGCATCAGCTGGCATAAGTGATGCAACTTTTCCCAATTCGAACTCCAGATGACATATCCAGCCATGTACATCTCTGAAATCTGGGATAAACTTAGCTGAAACCATGTTACAAGCTAAGAAACACCCGCACCGATACAGAAGGAGATCTCCAGCACTGGTTGTTATGAGCACAACACGCCATTCTCCACGGCTTTAATAAGCTATTCCATGCTTTCTAATTGAAAATTTCTAGGCAATGGCTCTACTGCCCGCGGTATGTACCATTAGGTATTCGCCGAAATTGCCTCCATAAAAAGTCTACTCAATTCTTTAAAATATCTCAATCACAGGCCTTTGAAAATTTCTGGGCAACTTCCACAAGTTTTATAAGTATTTCCAAGAGGGTGTTTAAGCGAAGGCTGCTATGTCATCTACTGGGCTTCTTGGGTGTTGGTGACATTTTTTGGAAATATTTAAAATGATTGGTTGTATAGTTTATGTTTAAAATTTAAATTTTTTTAATTTAATAAAGTTGGTACTCATCTGAATATCATTTAGATGCTCTTTTAGTTGATTATGTTTCTCTTTTTTTTCATATATCTGTGATCTATCATCAAAATGTATGATAGTGTCACCAGATATAATAGTACGAATTTAAATTTACATTCTATATCTTGTTCCATTCTGTTATATATCTTGTTGTAAGAATTGATACTTACAATTACTACTATAGGAAACTCCTCAGTGAATAGTTATTAGATAGTACTTTACATAGACTAAACTGACCTAGCTTACAATCACTCTCACCAGAAGAGATTATAGTCATAAGAAAAATATTAGTATAAATTAATTATTGAAATGTTGCATAACAAGTTCAATTTTTCTTTGGCAAAACAAATCTGATGATTTTTATCATGAGGTTATATACTATATTCTTGTATCTTATGTAATTTCATTTATAATAGAATTGGTTGAAAAACTACAATGATACCCACGAAACATTATCTAAATCTGTTGTACTAGAAAAGTTGGTACAAAAATTTTGACACCTAGACTAATTTTCTAAAGTGTCAGCATCTAGCATTTTGATTCTTTGAGTGATCTGAATTCTATCTCATAGAGCTTGGAAAAAAAGGTGAATCATTTGCCCATACACCTTTAGAATTTAGTCAATTTTAGGAAGGCCTACAAGCACAATGGTCCAGTGGGGGTTCAAAGTTTGGTGGCAGCTTCACCAACTAAGTGTTTCAACTAGCAGGAGTTGAAAGCTTGATTGCTGCTTCACCAATGAAGTGTTTCAACTAGTAAGGATTCCAACCTTTGTAACAGCTTCATCAACTAAATATTTCAACATGCATCAAAGTTAATTATATAATTTTTTTTATTAATAGTCCAACCTTTGACATAATTATTAGTTTACCCATATTCAAATAATTTATATTTAATTTCTCATAATTCATAACTTTATAATCATGATTCCTTTATATCCCTTCATTATACCATCTCTATTTTATGCCATTCACACCTCTTTATCCAAAATAAATAGATTCTTAGAAATAATTATTCTCACACAATTCTAATCCCTATTAATATTCTTATCTAGACATTATTCTCCACTTTCATTCATTCTCAATGAACAGCTCAGATTGAGTCTCGCCATTCATGTTCTTCTCTAACTCTATTATAAATCAACTATTTGTATCTGTAATTTTAAGGTTTCCTTGAATAATCATTTTTTAAGTATATGATATCATCCTTTGAATTATTCTTAGTCTTCTGTCCGGAATAGAACGTACCTCAAGAGACTTTTAGTGGAATTAAATTTCGGTCGAGCTCCACTTGCAAATAGTCCAGGCCCACTGCATATGTTGGAAAAAGACATGTCTGATAAACCAAGTTAGCCCTTTCTTATCTATGACATCGTACTTTTTAATCAATCTTCTGCTGACTATTCAACGGACCCAAGGGCTTATTATTAGTTTCTAAACTAATTGGTTATTTTAGTTAAGGGCATAAACTTACACCTCAAGGAAAACTACGGAATGCTTGAGTATAACTTTTACAATGCAGATAGGGGTAGACTGTTCTTAATAGGGGTAGAATTAAAGTCTTTTACAGTGATTATATTAAGAGTCTTAGGAACATCACAATATTTTAAAAGATATTAAGTTTTTATAGTTTGTGTTAATTTGTTTTCTAGATTTTAGTTGTGTTTATCTTTATTAGATTTTTATATTTTTATATTAATTTTGATTTTAAATTTTAATTGTATTTATCTTTTTATATCAATATTTTAGATCATATTCTATAATTCATGTGTAGCCTTATAGGTTTTCTTGTTAATTTACTTTTTAAATATTAATTAATTATATTTTATTAAATTTCTATATTTTCTATTTATTTATTTTCTAGATTTTAATTGTACTTATCTTTTTAGGTTATATTTTATAATTAATATATTGGCATTTAAATTTTCTCTTCTCTATCTTAATATCTAATAATAGATCATAAAATACATGAGAAACTAAACATAATTAAAATCAAAATACCTTATCTAATCACCTAAAAATGGTCAAGAGAAATAAAATCACTAATTTTCAATAAATTGATCCAATTAAATCAAAGGAATCTTAAATCATAATCGTGTGATTAAGTTTAATCAATTTAATTACATAATTCATCAATAGTCCTAAGCAATTACTGTCCTAGCGATTTGATTAAATAAAGTTAAAAAATCTCATCACATGGATAGAGATATTAATATTTTTTATTTAATTAAATATTTCTCCCAACACATATGCCACATGTCACATAGGGATTTAAAAGGGAATGACTATTTGAGAAAGTCAACCAGTGGGAGATGTTAGGCCAATTTTTTGTCATTGCAAAATCTTGCGAAATTGGCCTGTTCCATGCAAAGTGTTTGTCAAATGTCATGCCCTGTGCTCTTTATGTGTCGCCAGGCATCAGTCCAAATTGCATCTCCTAAATCGCCAAACCCAGAAAGATATTCAAATTTCAAGGTCCGCGGGAAGCATTGTCAAAATTTGCCACAGTGTCGAAAACCCACAGTGTTTTCAAAAATCCATGGTGTTTTCGACCCCTGCATTGTTTTTGACCCCCTGTGTTTCCTGCTTTGTGCACTTATCTGTTGACGTGTCGAAAACATTATGTGTTTTCGACCTCGCACTAGTTCCCTGTTTGCTATGTTTTCTCTAATTGCGCATGTCTGACGGGATGGTGGGTCCATGCTCTTCCTGATTGGCTGTCACATGGCCGCATGTCAGACTTTTCTGACATGCGATCATGTGACCATCTGCCACCTGTCCGTGTGGTCCTGGCTCTCTGCACTGTTCGGCTATCTGGTGGTTGGTTTTTCATCCAGCAACTTGGCAACTGTGTTATCGCTTGGTCTCCCGATCCTTGGCGGTTATCGGCTTTCATTTAGTGACCTGGCGGGCGGTCTTTTTCTCTTCAGTCGCATGATCTCCAAATATCTGGCGGTTATCTGCTAGCATTTCACGATCACGCGGGCAGTTAGTTTCTCATAGTCACGTGATCGAAGAATGGTGGGTCCCAGTTTATGTTCGGTTGCCTGGTGGTCTTCTTTGCTTAGCGCGCAAGTGCAATCTGGAGCCATTTTTTCAAAGCGGCAAAGGGAGGAGATCAACGGTCAGCATGTGATCGCATGGAATATTCTTTCCCCATGCGATCATGCGCCTACCGTTGATCTTGTTTGTTTCCAACGTTGCCTCAGTGAAGTGGACCCGGTGTCGGAGGGGGGACAGATGGCACATTCTTATTGGCCGTCGCATGGCCGCATGTCAGACTTTTCTGACATGCGATCATGCGACCGCTTGCCATCTGTCCACGTGGGTCCCAGTTCTTAACAGTTGGTGGCTTCTCTAGCAATGGTCCCAGAGGTGACATGTGGCAGCTTTGGGTTGGCTGTCGCATGATCGCATAGCCCAGTATTTTGGCTATACGATCATGCGACCGGTTGACACGTGGCAGTGCGGTAGCATTTCGTTGGTGGGCCTGGGAGATGCAGAGAAGTGGGTGATGTGGCTGTTGTTGTGGTGGTCAGGATAAAAAGGTGGCAGTGCCGATAAATGTGGTCTGTCCCGCATTCGCAAGAAGATTTGGTGGTTTTCTAGTTTGTCTAGTGACTTGGCGAACAGTGGTCGTGGAGTCGCTAGATTTTTAGTGAAAGGTGCAAAGCATTTCATGAACTAGCGGAGGTTCTTTGGTCGCCAGTTCACCTGATATGTGGGGTCTGTGTTTGTAGTGATCGGGCGAGTGGTGGTGTGATGGCATGTGGCGTCGGGCGGGCCTAGGTGGGGTCTGCCGGTTGGCCAGCGGGCGATGATGTGGTAGTTTAAGGGCCTTGTCGCATGATCACAAGGGGCCATTTCCATGGCATGCGATCATGCAACAATGGTCTGGTTGCGTGGTTGCGGAGTTGTGCGGTGGTGGTTGCGGTAAGGTTAAGTTTGCGGGTTGTCGCATGTTCGCATAACCCATTTCTGGGTTATGCGATCATGCGACTAAGCATATTTTGTAGCCCATTTTCCTGTGGTGGTGGTTTGTGACTGTGCGGTTGTGTGACTAAGGGCGAATAGGTTGAAGAACTTAGAGCCTACGAATTGCATGGTGACCGTTGCTTTTCAAGTTTGAATTTTGTAGAGAGTTTTGCGACAGGGAGTACAAAATTTATGAAATTGAATGCAGAAGTGACCCTGTTCAGTGAGATGCGACTAGTTTTTTGGCTGTTTCTTGGCTTGGTGGGTGAAGGCTATGCCCTAGCTGTCCGTAGCTTGTTGCAACCTGTCATGGGTTTCCAAGGCAACTAGTGGTATATAATGTTAAATTTTTATCTTTGTTTGTGTTCCTTTCTGCCACAATTGTGGGGACTGGTTCCGTGAATGTTCTTCCTGCAATATATTTTCCTTCTCTACATACAGGGTGTTCCCTGTGTCCTCTCTGGCTATGGGAATATAATGAAATTGTAACAATGTCTTATGCATTAGATTTCAATATATTTGTTCTACTTCTAGATTGTCTCCATTTGGGTTTTAGACTTGTTAATTGTAGCATCAAGGGTGTTATAGTTTTTCTACTTGCATTTCTAGTGAGTGTCTGCAGTAGAGTTATTTTTCACAGAAGCAACTGAGTCTAGGACTAGTGTTCAGATATGTATGGGCTGGGGTATCAAAGATGCATCATGCTTGTCTTCCAATGGATGCTGGTTAATGTATTGTCTATTCCTAGGTCTTTTCTTTGGATAGGTGATAGCATATCTAGGTGCACAGGCGGTTTGGTAATGTGTGATCTAGTTAGGGTGAGTGTGTTGTCTTCTTGTTTCATAGCCCTATTGCAGTGAGGTATTTGACTCTATTGCCCAATGGATAAGGCACTGGTCTATGGGAGACTTGGGATACTTCAGGGGTCCATTCAGCCCAACATCAATCATTGAAATGAAATCCTTTCCTTTCATGTTGGTAGTAGTAGTAGGAGGTTTCTTTCTGGTTTTCAGACTCATTACATGCAGATCAGGTTATTGCATGAGGTCATGGTTCATTGGGGTACCGGATACCTATAGGGGTCTAAGAACTATTCCACAGTAATGCATCTGCAGGCCTTTTATCCATCAACTCAGGAAGAGTCATGAGTGTGCAGATGAGGCAATACCCGCCTGAGTGAATGTGGAGCTCGAAGCAGAAGGAGGATGTTCTTTATCCTCATCAATTGACACTTTTTCCCTTGTCAAACTTTGGAGTGAAGACTAACCAGTTTGTTAATCATAGTGTAAACCTAGCATTGTGTGGGAACAAGTTTAAAAGCCAATAGGAGATAAGTGCAAGGATCAATCACATGCCTCTACTATAGGTTTAATATCTTTGCAATAGCATTCATAAGGTAAATATTTTCCTACTTCCATCCAATATAGAGTGAAGATCCCATTATTACCCATAAAAACATTAAGTACAAAAGTGTTGGACCAACCCACTAATGGAAACCCCATATACCCCTTGGAAAACATAGAGAGATTTAGACATAATCACCTAAGTTGTAAGGGACCTGTAATCAAGGAACATACAATTATAAGGCACATCAAAGACATTTGTCATACACACCTTCATAAAAAAGAGACCAATAAGGTTAGAGTATTGTACAAGGGAGAAGAAGAAGGAAGAACTTCCATGAAATTTAAATAAAAGCCGCCAACTAAATGTTCTAAAAGTGTAGAAAATCTAGCCTAAATGCAACCTCAAATTGACAAGGACCTCAAAAGATGAATCAACCACCTTATTTGACTAGTTGAGTGGCCAAGGGTCCATCAAATTCATATAGCCAACACCAACATCCAAAAGGATGCCAGAAGAGGAGCCCATATTAAATCAAACAAACATAGTAGCAACCACATGTATTACAAGGGGAGATGGAAATACCCTCAACCAAGAGCTAGTACCACAAGACATCCTCAAAACAAAAAATGGACTCCATAAGTCCCCACTGAAAACCTTATGAATAATTAACTCTGAAATAAGGGAACTTGCAAATAACATAGCGAGAAATGACATTTTCTTCCACATAGACTACAAACATAATTAAACAATACTAGCAAATCTAGGACCCTAGGAAACGATCTAGCCAAAAGAAAAAGTCACAGGCAAGGAGAAAAATGAAGTACATAGGCAAGAGAGAGGGTATCCATTAAAAAATTGAATAAAATGTCAAATAAATCTTACATAGTTTTATTAACCTAACATGTCCTATTTTTATTTTTAAAATGAAGGTTCCCAATAACCTTTTTGTTTATTCTAAAGTTTTTTCAAGGGTCAATTTAATGAATGTGTGTATCAAATGAGACCTAATTCATTTTAATTTAAAATTTGTTATGATATTTTTTGTTCTAAAAATGATATATTTTCATAAAGATTCACTTTGATATCAATTATCATTCTATTCCATGTATCAAATTTTCAACATGATTTTATGGGGAAATTTTAAAAGATATTTCATCTTTTTCTACTATGTTAATAAACTCTTTGTTTCATTTTAAGATGACAATTGCAAGATATATTTTTAATTTAGTGTTGTAGCACTTCTTTAGCTCACTGTCAAAGGTTCTTACCAAACTCTTAAATATGGCAAAATTATTGATGCTTTCAACATTCCTACAAGGAAATTTTAATAAAGGTGGGTTATTTATTTTTAAATGTTGAATTTAGAATCTTATTTTAATGCACATTCGATTAGAGTTTAGTTACACTATATTTTTCTATAGACATCTTGTGGAAACACAATTACATGTGAAATGCAATGTTCTAAAATATTGAACCTAAAAACTATTCCATGGGAAGTTTTGATGTTAACCTTTACTTGTGCTTCAAATATATTAATCTAAAAACTATAATATGATGTTAAAATTATATAATTTTATTTGAAGTTATATTTCTTGCAAGCTATGTGAGAATATATAATGTTTTACATTGAGAATTCATCAATACAAAAACTAAATGCTTAGAGCATTATTTAAAGTTTATTTCAATGTCATAATCCTTTAAATCATTAATTCAGAATTTTTTGAAGCAATATCGAATATAGTGTCATGAGATTAATGGATAACTACATATCATAACTTAAAACATATGTCTAAAGTATGTTTATGGAAGACAAGTCTAAATATTTAAGAATATAAAAATAATGTTAGTTAACTTTAAAGGATTGATTAATAAAGTGAAATATATTTGAATTAACTTTTTCTAAGATACATAATTGTCATCATTTACATGTATAATTCAAAGTTCAACCTACATTTTAAATGTTTCTATGTGGCTATTTAAAGAATAATTATAATAAACAAATGAATGGCTATTGTGTTAATGATAGATCATAAGCTTAAGCTTTTCTTATTAAAGACGTTAATAAATAGCGAAAATAAAATAATCAAATTACAAAAATGTTAATCTAATTGTCTAATATTGTCCAAGTGACATTTTAAAAATGAATATTTTAGTTTATTTCCATATTCCTAGAATATTCTACAAGATAAAATTGATAAAGATAAAGATAAAGGATGGGGAGACAAATTGAGCATTGACTATATATATGGTTACTTAAAGTTTCAAACATCATTTTAATAAAAAAAATTTAAATTAGAATTCTAAAATTCAAATACCTAATTAATATTAGGAAATTTTTCTCATTAAATCTGAATAAGTGGATGTAAATGGACTTGAATGAGACATTCTAATGTATATTCTCTCGTTAAGAATATGGATATTTTTTTGTATACTATTACATAGTTTCTCCTATGCCTTATAGTAATTTTTTCTCCCCTCCTCACGATTTTAGATGTAGATATGTTCAATTTCATTATCATTCTAGTACCTTTGGTCATGAATCATGTGGAAAATCTCAAGAACAATGTTTGCTTGGTGAACCTAACGATGTGGCCCAATATTATGTCATAAGCTTGTTGAATAGACGATAAAATTGAATCACCTCTATTGAGATGTATATGATATATGTGTATGGGGGAACTATGAGATCCACTCCTAAATCTGAATTCCCAAAGGAGAGATCCAATTTGATCAACCTAAAGGTTAATACACAATCGAATCAATCTATGGAGAATATGAAAGAGAGAGAAAAACCCTATATTTCCTTATGATGGAATTGAAGTGTTTGAAATATGAAATAATTGAAATACAAATACTAATCTCAAATTAGGGAAAATCTAGAAAATGCCAATTTCTGATGTCTGTGTGCACTTTCAGACAATTTTGCAACCTGTTTCAGACTGGAAATGCCGAAACAAAGAAAACCTAGAAATCGTTTGTCTTTCCGATAGCAGGTAGTCTTTGATACTCATAAAAGGTCAAAGGCTACATTCTTTATTTGAAGGTCAAATCTGACTTTGTTCACAGATCTCAGAATGTCACCGAAAAGGGTATCCAAATCTACTCTCAAATTTGAAATTTCGCACCTATACCTGTAAGAAAAATTGTTTTGTTATTTGTTTGAGGGGTTTGCCTTGGTCAAAACCTAGTTTGGAATCAACCTTAATATTGAAATTGAAATAAGAATGCTAGCAAGTAGTAGAAATGGATCTAACAATGAAGCTATGCAATTCGATAGATATGTAATTGTATTTTGAATGTAAACAAGTATATTGATATGAAAGCTTGAACATAACAATGGTAAAATCAAACTTACATGATTGTATGCTTGGAATCCACCTTGATAGAAGAATGAATGGATCTTGAAGATGAACAAAAGGATCTTGAAGGAAGATCACACCATCATGATGGCTAGATCTAGGGTTTGAATGATGAATCTTGAATGCTTGAATCCTTGATCTTCAATGGAGAACTTGGATGGAGAAGAGAAATTGAATGATTTAATGAATGCTTTCTTGATCACCTTGAGAGCTTGAGAGATGTTCTCACAAAACTTGATTCTTTGATCATGAGATTGCTTGGAAACTTGATTCAGAAAATGAGAGAGGAAGACCTCCTTTTATAGTGAACTAGGGCACAATCCTCTAGAGGGGCCACCTTGGAGAATTAAATCCCAATTAGGTCCTAAAATTTAGAAAATATACCTAGATTAAATGAAATTAAAATATTTACCATCCTGAAACCCGAAATGGCCGACCCGGAGGCGGGAAAACAAATATCCCCGAAACCCAACACCCGAAAATAAGGAAACTTGAAATCTGGATAGGGGGTCAAGGACGAGGTTGGAATTGAACATGTTAGGGTCGAGGTCGATCTTGACTAGGTTAGGATAGAGGTCAACTTTGACCTTATGGTAAAAAATGTTAGGATTTAGACCCAGAATGCTATGAAATGCAGATTGGAGTGAAAATTAGGAGCAAATAGAAACATAAATGAGGAGAACAAGTATGATCCGAGAAAAGAGTTGATTCCAGGTGCTTGACATGACCTATAATACTCACTCGAAGGGATAAATGCTCTTAACATGGAAGTGTTTCCATTTTAAGATGATACATTAAGCCCCCATTTTAGCAAGAGTATGGATTCGATGTAAACTCTTGGTAAAGGAGAATAAAAAAGAGATCCTAGTGGATTCAAAATGAGATAGAATGATACTTACTTAGGGACACAAGCCCCCATGATAAGGATTCTAACTCAACATATGCGCACGAGGGTGCAAAAAAAAAAAGGACACAAAAGAGGGGTTAGTACTAAACGAACCCAAATCAACTAGCATAAGAAACCTTGCTAAGAAACATTTCTTATACTAACATCATATTTGGAAAGCTATCATAAAAGCATAAATGTTTATATAAGAAAGATAACAACAACACTATAAATGACATAGCTTCATGATCCAATCCTACTAGCATGAAAGTGAAAAGAGAGAAAGGGAAAATGAGTGATTACCTCACCTAGTAAGATGCCCACCTTACCATGAATCACCTTGGAGGGAGAGCCCAATAGGTTCATCCATAAACTATGCTTGAAATTGTAATGCATCTTCTGACAACTTATGGAATACTCATAGATCCACCTTCTTGTATCACTATGAATATAAAATGCATGTCTCCTCAGGATTTAGCAACTTATGTGCATTACCTTCGGAAGATTTAGCATATGAATGCATGTCTTTTCAAGATTTAGCAACTTATGTGCATTACCTTCCAAGATTTAGCATATTTCAAATTGGAAATGTGTGTCCCTTCAGGATTTAGCAACTTATGTGCATTACCTTCAGAGGATTTATCATATTGAAAAATTTGAAAAATGTGTGTCTCCTCAATATTTAGCAACTTATGTGCATTACCATCGAAAGGTTTAGCATATAGATGCATGTCTTTTCAGGATTTATTAACTTATGTACGTTACCCTCCAAGATTTAGTATGTAAAAATAAAAAACTATAGTACAAGGGAGACCCCATATATGCCCCCCTCCTTAATATGACAAAAACATACTATTTTGACATGTTAAGGAAAGAAAAGAATAAGGATAAAGCCTTCCTTAGCATCAAGATAATATCCAAAAACAACACTCAGTCCAAGCCAAGAAGGTCACAACTCCTATGAGGCCATGGAAGGGATGAATGAAAAGAGATATCATGCAAAAAGTGAAAAGAAAGTAACCCTTATGAGGGATAGCACACTGTTCATTTTCCAGGGTGGGAGATATATCAACCATGGAAACCCAATGTCAAACAACAAAAGAGGTTGCTATAAAGGACATAGATCCTCAATGCAAACCCAAAATTTTTATGTATGATTGGATATCACATAATAGATAAATACTGCTTACCCAAGGAAAAAGGTGAATCCCGAAAAGATAGAAGGAGATAGCATCCTTGCCCCCCAAGTGTAGGAACAAAGATGGAAGAGGATACCTACTTCATAATGCAATGAGATATCCTGTTTACAATAATGTACACCATATCCTTAGTGAAGGATATTGACCCCTACATCCAAGAATATAGATAATCGTGAAAAGGATATGTCACTCATGGAAAAGGATCCTCAAAGAAAGAGATCTTATCAATAAGACCGCCCACCAAAGAGGAGTGCTTTAGATAAAATATCATCTTTCAACAGTAGGAACAAAGATTCAGTCATCAAGCCCCCTGCAAACAAGAGGAAGAGGAATCTTTGGATTGAGGGAAACAACTCTAACACCAAAGCAAGGGTGAGAGTTTATAAAGAACATAATTTGCAAAATAGAGAAGAAGTGACGACTTAGGACAACAACTTTTCATATAAAAAGGTTGTCCATAGTCAGAACATCTATCAATATGATGAAATAATATTGCAATATAAACAAATACAACTAAGATAAGGAAAGAATCTCCCTAGACAAAGAGAAAGAAAGAGGTACATTGCCCCCCAGAGATAGAGACAAGGGATACCTTTGCAAAAAAAATGTCTTAGAAAAGATATCTTGAAAAGAAAATATAGATTCTATGGATCATTAAAAACATAATGCAAAGCCATAGAAAAATAGGAGAGAAAGAATACCAATTAAGCCCCCAATAAAAGACCTAATGGATTCTAGAAGACTATATGAAGATACAACTCTTGCCCCAAAGTCTCGAGACAAGAGGGGAAGAACATCTACATTATATCTAAAGGAGGGGAATCCCCTATATCAAAATTATGAAGGAATAGTAAAACTGCACGAGAGTGAGATATAATTCCTAAAGTAGCTCTTTCTCTAACATATAACTTGAAATTTTTACAATCAACAAGTAAATGTTTGTTACTATAATGAAAAGGAAATTTGTATTTGTATAAAGAATCAATCAACATCGGTCTAAAGATTTCTTTCTTGGAATTCATTAGCTCAACATATACCTTCTTAGCCACTTCTTGACGAGTATTAATATTTAGTAAGATAGGTGTGGGGAGAAGAATGTGAAGAGGAGGACAATGTTTAGCATCACCTACCTTAACTTGAGATTTTGAACAACCAACACCATACATATTCGGTTTAGGGGGTATATGAACTGGAAATCTAATACCATCCTCATTAACCCCAAGCCCTAAACCTTTATAACCTTGTTTAGTTACCATATTATATCTAGTAGTGTACATATTATGTAAAGCTTCTACAAGAGGTGATTGTTTATCATGTTCATGAGTAAAGGTTGTATAAGGTGGGATAATAGGTTTTGATGAATTTTCTTTACCCTTTCCTTTAATATCATCATGAATCAGAGGAGAAGGTAAATCAAAGAAATCTTGCACATCCGCATCCTAAACTATAGCTTGAATCCCATAATAAGTATGTGAAGAGCGAGGATGAGCAGATGGAGAATTAGGTATTGAATTAGGATTAGGAAGATTTGGATTGATAGGATTAGGATTAGGGTGAAGCCACAATTGTGGGTTACACTTTTTTGCCTAAATGGACACTCAAGTCTACATTTTGAGAAAAACTTTCAAATTTAGATGCCTATTGTCACTAAACCGTTTGAAATAAGAAGATGAAGTAAATTAGAGTCTTTTAGGATTTTGTGACTAGATTCTAAATATATTTTTTATTTTTATTTTTGAATTTATTTGAATGGTTTTTTCTTTCTCCCATGAAAACTGGCATGTTACTAAAAATGTCATTTTCAAAGAGTTGCATTGTTTTCATAGAGCATAACTTTTTTTCTAAAATAGATATTAATGTGATTCTTTTGAAATTAGCTTTGTAACATCCATATAGAGGGCATGCAATTGGTTTCATGACATTATCATGATTATTTTAAATATTTTATTAACATTTGATGTTGACTAAACCATAATTTTGATAGACCTTGACTACATAGCTTATAACTTGTCATGTATTTGTCCAATTTTATTTTTATTTATTTTTAATAGAAAGATAAATTAAATACCTAGGGCATATATATTTTTAAGAATTTTTTTTTCCTCTCATTTACTATTTTTCCATAACCGTCAAATATAGAGGTAGACATACGATGAAATATCTATGTTTAGTAAAACTAACAAAACCAAGTCATAATAAACTTAATATATATTAATATTATAATCATTGGAAATATTTTTCTCAGTAGTACCTTAATACATAGATAAGTTTGTCAAATGGATTCATCTAATCTGTCAAAGATAAAGTCAAAGTGGGTTTTTGTCAGCATTTTAATAGCTGCGAAAGAGACTCCATTGCAAGTATGAATGAGGATTATAGATGTTATATCAATGTTTTTTTATATAAGAGGCTTTGAGCTAACCATTTGTAATTAATTCCTTCAAATGGAACCTCTCAAAGATTAAATAATCATATTTTATTAAAAATGTGTTATTTCAGCAAAAATCAACATGTCTAAAAAAGTGTAACCCACTATTGTGGGGTCACCGATTAGGATTGACATGATTAGGATTAGAAAAATTAGGATTAGAGTGATTAGGAGATCATGTATCATCTACCAAATTCTTCACATAATCCAAAAGATTAATAAGGCTACCACATAAATCTGTAATGAAGATTTTAAATGTAGACAGACTAGTGTTGGTCAACTTCACAAAAGCATGAGTAAGAGCAAAGTGAAGGGTCATCAACATAATGAAGTCAATGATACTCTCATAAACATCATAGATATTATAAAGAGATGCTAAAATAAGGGTAATACAAAACATAACTACACACCAAAGCATCTTAACAATCACAATAGAAAATGAAATGCAAGAAATATTTTGGGATTTTATTGATTATATAGATTTTTTTTTTTTGTATTTTTGAATTGTAAAATGCAAGAGCATAAACTAGACCTAATCTAAAAGGAAATCTAACACCAAAAAGAAAGAGAGTAAGCTTTTCGGGTTCACCAAAATGAATAGATGGTAAAATTGAATCACCTCTATTGAGATGTATATGATGTATGTGTATGGGGGAAATATGAGATCCACTCCTAAATCCAAATTCCCAAACAAGAGATCCAATTTGATCAACATAAAGGTTAATACACAATCGAATCAATCTATGGAGAATATGAAAGACAGAGAAAAACCCTATATTTCCTTATGATGGAATTGAAGTGCTTGAAATCTGAAATAATTGAAATACAAATACTAACCTCAAATTAGGGTGAATCTGGAAAATGCTAATTTCTAATGTCTATGTGCACTTTCGGGCAATTTTGCAACCTATTTTGGACTGGAAATGCCAAGATGGAGAAAACCCATAAATCTTTTGTCTTTCCGACGGTAGGTAGTCTTTGATCCTCATAAAAGGTCAAAGGCTACATTCTTTATTTGAAGGTCGATTCTGACTTTGTTCGCAAATCCTAGAAGTTTGCCAAAAATGGTATCCAAATCTCCTCTCAGATCCAAAATTTTGCACCTGTACCTGCAAGAAAAATAGGTTTTTTGTTTGTTTGAGGTGTTTGCCTTGGTCAAACCCTAGTTTGGAATCAACCTTAATATTGAAATTGAAATAAGAATGCAAGTAGTAGAAATGGATCTAACCATGAAGCTATGCAATTCGATAGATATGTAATTGTATTTTGAATGTAAACAAGTATATTGATATGAAAGCTTGAACATAACAATGGTAAAATCAAACCTCCATGATTGTATGTTTGGAATCCACCTTGATAGAAGAATGAATGGATCTTGAAGATGAACAAAAGGATATTGAAGGAAGATCATGTCATCATGAAGGCTAGATCTAGGGTTTGAATGATGAATCTTGAATGCTTGAACCAAATCCCTTCAATGGGGTGAACGCTTGAATCCTTGATCTTCAATGGAGAACTTGGATGGAGAAGAGAACTTGAATGCTTGAATGAATGCTTTCTTGATCACCTTGAGATCTTGAGAGATGTTCTCACAAAACTTGATTCTTTGATCATGAGATTGGTTGGAAACTTGATTGGGAAAATGAGAGAGGAAGGCCTCCTTTTATAGTGAACTAGGGCACAATCCTCTAGAAGGGCCACCTTGGAGAATTAAATCCCAATTAGGTCCTAACCTTTAGAAAATATACCTAGATTAAATGAAATTAAAGTATTTACCATCCCGAAACCCAAAAATGGCCGACCCGGAGGTGAGAAAACAAATATCCCTAAAACCCGACACCTAAAAATTAAGGAAACTTGAAATCTAGACAAGGGGTCAAAGATGAGGTTGGAAATGACCAGGTCAAGGTTGAGGTCAATCCTGACCAGGTCAGAATAGAGGTCAACTTTGACCCCATAAGGTCAACTTTGTCCTTATGGTCAAAAACCTCAGGATCCAGACCCAAAATGCTATGAAATGCAAATTGGAGTGAAAATCAAGGGCGGATAGAAGTAGAAATGAGGAGAAAAAGTATGATCTAAGCAAAGAGCTGATTCCAAGTGCTTGACATGACCTAGACTACTCAATCAGAGGGCTAAATGCTCTTAACATGGAAGTGCTTCCATTTTAAGATGATACACTTGTAATAGAGGATTTTAGAGTATGTAAATTGTGGAAATTTTCTTCTATGCTTCTATTTTGTTTCTCTTTTCATGTTATTTCTAATAACAATAAAAAGCACAAAGGATGAATGTGACACAATTTTTTTAAACTATTTTTTTATAGTGAATTCCTCTTAAATGGGTAAACTAGTAATTTTAATGAATAATTCATCCTCTTTCTATAACTCCTATGTATATAGAATTCTAGTTTGTAAAAAATAGTTTTTTAGAATTTGGTAACACTGAGAGGGGAGGTGAATCAATGTTACAATACTTCACTAAAATCTCAAACTTCTTTAAGTTCTTTAACCAAAATATAAAGATATAACCTAAAATAAACAACCATGCAACAAAGATAAACATAGAAGAACTAATAACACCATTTTTTTTTTAAAGGAAACCCTGTTAAGGGAAAAACTCTCATGGGGATGGTAACCACTAAATTCTCCACTATGAATCTTGAAACCCTGTTAGGAGTTCTAGCCCTATTAGGAATTGATTATTACAATATAGGAAGATGCCTATTAGGGGATGCATACAATAAGATCCTTGTTGAGGAATTGACCATGTTAAAGGTCCAAGCCCTATTAAAGGAAAAAAAACCTTGTTAGGGGTGTACAGTAGGTGCAACAACACTCACAAGAAATCCATTGTCTTGAATACAAAGAGTTAACAAAGTATTCCCAAAAGAACTCATATTTTTCTCCTTCCTCTTGATCTCTAATATACCTCTTAGATGCCTTAATAATTCACATCTAACATCTATCCATATCATCTTTCTGATCATTGCACACTTTTACAAAAGTGTATGTATACTTATACCTTGTTAGAGATATATTAACAAAAGTTAGTTGGTATTACTCTAGCTAAACATCATATTAATTAAAGTGCACTTGCACACTTCATTAACATCCTTAGTCATCCTTAGATCCAAGATAGAATCCAAAATAAATTACCATTCATTCACATGGTTGGCCTTAATGATCGCTAACATGTTATGCTTTTTTTACTATCTTCACATCCAATCAACTAAACATATATCTTCGATCATTTAATGTTAACATGTGAAACCTCACACATGTATTCATTGGTGTCCTTCAAGTCTATCCTTAGGATTGAAACCATGAATACAAATTTTGTGAAGCTTGCTAAGATTTTTTGTTAGACTGGGTTACCTAAACAGTCTGTGGACTTAGGCATTTTTCCATTCATCAACTGCATTCAAATATATTCATGATATACAATCTGTGCGATCATAAAACTAATAAGTGTTTCTATAAATGATAACATTTGATATGTGTGCATATACTGACCACTTGCCAACAATCTCCCCCTTTGTCATTGATGGAAACACTTAGTAAAAAAAAGACTAAGTGTAACATCAAAGAAAAAATGTAAAGAAATTATACTAACAGAAACACAACACATAATAATTCAACATGTTGGTTCTTTCTCTTGCAGGACCAAGCTTGAATAAAAAAATTGGGCTTAAAACACTGATTAGGAACTCAAGCTTGACAAGAAAAACAAATCAATTGATGAGGATAGAGAACATCCTCCTTCTTCTTTGAGCTCCACATTCACTCAGGCAGGTATTTCCTTATCTGCACACTCAAGACACCTCATGACACAACCAAAGGCCTGCAGACAGATTATTGTGGAATAGAAACCAATCTCCTATAGGTATCGTGTACCTCAATGAAGCCAAAATCTCATGCAATAGCCCTACTTGCATGGAATGAGACTAAAAGCTAGGGATCTACACTAACATCAATAAAGGGAAAGGATGGGACATAAATGAAATGATTTTAAATAGATTTGAAGGGACCCCTGAGATACCCTAAGTCCCTGATAGACTAGTGCCTTGTCCAATGGGCCATAGAGTCAAATACCCTACTACAAGAGACAGCCATGAAACAAGAACACAATATGCTCAATATGTTGATGCCTGACATCAATCACACACCGTGACCAAGCCTCAACTTAACACCCACTTGTGCATTCAAGCATGCTATTATCCATCAAAGGATTTTAACCCTCCCCTTATAAGAGACCTATAAATAGACAATACATTAACCAACATCCACTAGAAGACAAGCATGACCTATCTTTGATATTTCAGCTCATACATGCATAAACACTAACCTTGAACTAGTTACCTCTGCAAAGATAACTCCACTTGCAAACACTTAGGCAATACAAGAAAAAAAACTAGACACCCTTGATGTGTGATTAATGAATCAAGAATTTAAATGGAGATAGCTTAGTGACAGTAAGAATACATTGAGTCCTCATACATAAGACAAATCTGCTGCAACATGCATTATATTCTCTGAACCAGCAAGAGAAAGAGAAACACCCTATATGCAGAGAGAAGGAAAAATCTGCAGAACAAAACCCTTCACGAGAACTGAAAAAATTTAGAACCCACTCTAAGTAAAAAATTTGACACTTTATACCACTAGCTGCCATGGGAACCCAAAACGGGTTGCAACAAGCTACAGATAGCTAGGGCATAGCTTTTACCAACCAAGCTAATTGGAAACGGTCAAAAATTTATTACAGGGGCAGGAAAGAGGAAACCAAAACTAATCCCTAATCATAAAAATCCTCTTTGCAAGTACAAGGGATCACAAAACCGAGCTCAAAAGGACACCCTACAACGCACCTTGAGCACACAACCACCACGGTACAAGCTCTGCAAACAAGCACACAGCACCCTGGACCACATCGCAAACAACAAACCAGTCATTTCTCACTGAATAGGGTCTTTTCTGCATTCAATTCCATAAATTTGGTCTTTCTGGTGCTGGAAGTTCATAGAAATTCAAATTTGAATCTGCAACGGCCACCTTGCATTGCGCGGGCTTGATATTTCTTAACCACTCACCCCTAGTCGTGCAACCGCACGGTCACAAACCACCTCCATAGGAAAATGGGCTACAATATATGCTTGGTCACATGATTGCATAACCCGAAAATGGGTTATGCAAACATGCGACCACCTGCTATCTTCTACCTTGCCGCAACCACCAGCGCCGATGCTGCCGCTTGCCATAAGATAGTTTGTTGCATGTTCACAAGCTGAAAGATTGGCCCACACAAACATGTGACAAACCACTACCATGCACCCTGCCGGCCTAGCACGTTACCACCGAGATACCCTCACCTAGGCCCATGTGCAAACCCTAACATCCCACCAACACAGACCAATCAAAAATTGCCATGACCTCACCTGCCACTGAGCCCACCAACCAAAAATAGACGGGCCCCAGGGACATGTGGCACCCTGTTGCATGATCGCATAGCCTGGGAATGGGCTATGCGAACATGTGACAGCCCGCGAACCTCAGCCAATGTGACTGCCACTGCAACCATCACCACAACTGCAAAGGGTACCGCAACCTCCACCACAACCGGTATGTTGCATGATCGCAAGCTGTGGAAATGGCCCTTGTGATCATGCAACAAGGCCATGAGACCACCACATCACTACCCACTGGCCAATGAAAAATGAACACCTCAGCACTGCGTGGTATCCGAACCTACTGCACAAAATGCAAACCACCGCAACAAAAGCCAACGGGCCCACCTGACCAGATGCCAACACACCACCACGGACATGTGGCAAGTGGTCACATGATCGCATAGCCAAAAATTGGGCTATGCGACCATGCGATAGCCAATCATAGGCTACCACATGTCACGCATCCTAGACCACTACTAGAGAAGCCACCAACTACTAAGAACTGGGACCCACGTGGATAGATGGCAAGTGGTCGCATGATTGCATGTTAGAAAAGTCTGACATGTGGCCATGCAATGGCCAATAAGAACATGCCATCTGTCCCCCCTTTGACACCGGGCCCACTTCACTGAGGCAACGCTGGAAATAAACAAGATCAACGACAAGCACATGATCACATGGGGAAAGAATATTCCATGCAATCACTCGCCGACCGTTGATCTCCTTCCTCTACCGCAGCCAAGAAACCGGTCCCACATCGCACTTGTGCACTAAAGAAAAGTAAACCGTAGGTAGCCAAATAGAAATTGGGACCCACCATTCCGTGATCACATGACTATGGGAAACTAACCGCTAGCCAAGTTGCCAGATGTTAAGGGCTAACCGCCAGGCATGAAGAGATTGCATGACTGAAGAGAAAAAGACTGCCCACCAGGTCACTGAATGTTAGCCGATAACCGCCAAACACTCAGAGATCACGTGACTAACAGTTACCAAGTCGCTGGATAGAAGATGTAACCACCTGGAGACCTAGAGAATCAGCGACAATGAACCTTAGAAAGATTGGGCTCCACCACCCACCGCACCTGCGTAGTTAAGACCAAGGTTGAAAACACATAACATTTTCGACACAGAGAAAGACCGAAAACACAAAGAGTTTTCGACGGAAAGGATAAGTGCACAAAAGTAGGAAGCATAGGGGTCAAAAATAATGCAGGTTATCAGTAAAAGATCAAAACAATCATCGAAATTTGAAAACACTGTGGGTTTTCGATGCTGTGGAAAATTTTGAAATATTTCCAGCAGGTTTTAGAATTTGAATAACTTTTAGGATTTTGTGAATTGGGAGGTGTGATTTGGACTGATGCAAGGTGACACATGGAAGAACACAGGACCAAGGGGTACTCAAGAAAATTTGCAAGAAAATAGGCCATTTTCAAAGAATTTTGCACTGACAAAAAACTGGCCTAACACAACACATAGCCTTCAAAAGAAACTTTCCTTTATTTATGTTTCCTGCATTTTCATTTTACACACGCTCTCTTTCTCTCATTAAATTTTTTCTTATATTCCTCCTCCTTTGACATCAATAGAAAAGGGTGCCAAAATGTCATAATCAGTTACCAAAACAATAAAAATGGAGTGTACAAAATCATAACTAAACTATCTATATAGTATATCTTTGTAATTTATCTTCAAAATCTTCTTGTCTGCATCCCAAGCTTCTTTGATTGACTCTGTAACTTGATTCATTCCATTAAGACAAAATGTAGCATTTTATGTTTCCTCTACATCAATAGGTACTAATCCATGAAATGTTCTGAGGCCAAGATGAAGGTCCTAATGTGTACTCTCCAAGACATTGAGCTTTGAAGTAAAAAAGATTCTTAATGTTGGCATGTGATGTTGTGCAGTACTGGGAATCATTTAAGGGTTCTCATTTATGGCAACACTTATGTTAGAATGATCGCATGTTAAGGAGCTACCACCAGAGTCTTAGTCATAAAAATGACTTTGTACAGAATCAGGTTGACAACGTGCAGTGGCACACTTTTGGTCAGTGATCAAGATATATGAGGTATTATGGCTTGAAAATTTAACTGAAGGTATTTTGGGATGTATTCATGCTTCATTTAAGAGCGCATAAGTTTTGGTTACCAGATCTATGAGATACAGTGATCAAAAGGTATGCAAAGATAGTAAAACAATGTAACAAGGTATATGAACAGTTGCAAAGATTAAGGAAAGCATAATGGATATGGTAACATGCTAAGACAAGTAAATAAAGTATATTTCTAACTCTTTGGTAATATAAGAGCACCAACTCCATGTATATCATTTGTATAAGTTTCTATTATGTTTTGTATGACAATTATGAGGTTGAATAGAAGGCTAATTTTGTATAAGTATAGATTGGTTTTGTGAAAGAAAAGAATGAAATGATTTATAATAATGGAGTAAGTTTTCAAATCTAAGAGCAGAGATCATATGCAAGATTAGTAAGAGGCCAAGTTACAATTGGAACTATCTAAGCAAGATAAGTGCTTGTATTGTTCCCCTTTTGAGAACTACTTTTGAAGACAAGTATTGATTATAAGACCAGTTTTATCACCACCTTTAACTGGGTATTTTGTATACCCCTAATAGGGTTTTGTATTCCTCTAACAAGGAAATTTACTATGTAACAATCAGCTCCTAACATGCCTAGATCTCCTAACAGGGATACTACATTTTAGTACATATTTGTGGGTGCCATCCCCACTGGGGTTTTCCCTTTGGCTAGGGTTTCCTCAAGAACAAATATGGTGTCATGAGTAATGTGTTATGCTTATTTGTTCTTTTCATTTCTACATTACTTTAGATTTTTTTATAATTGTTTAAAGTTGAAATCAAAGTTCTGTAATACTGATTCACCCCCCCTCTCAGTATTACCTAATCCTAACAATTGGTGTCAGAGCTTTTGGCCCTTTGAGAGAAAGCCTAATAGCTTAAGGGAGATCATAATGGATTTAGAAGATTTACAAGTGAACTTTGAAGCTGCACTTGAAGATTTGGATAAGATGAAAGCTGAGAATGGAAAACTAAAATTCAAATTAAGAAGAGAAGAAGGTTTTATGAGAAAAATTAAACAACAACTTGAGATTGTAAAAAATCATAGACAAGACCTTATGGAGAAAATCAAAGAAGGTTCAGACAATGATAAATTAGACAAAGTAAAGAAGTTGGAGAAAGAAAAAGAACAAATCAATCTCTTAATGATCAAGGAGACTCAGCATGAAAAGGAGGAGAGAAACAACGTTGAAGAGTCACTAAAAGAAGCTAACATTTAGATAGGACAAATGAAGACTGAACTTGACCATTAAAAGGATAAATATTAGGAATTGGACAAATAAAATCAGATCATTAAAGGTGAACTCACTCAAGCCAAACTACACATTGAGAAATTACACATGAGCAGAGACATGAATGATGAACAAAGAGCAGGACAAAAATCTAAAGAAGAAATGAGTGGATCCAATAAAACTAAAAGTTCAAAAACTCAAGAAGAGCCAAAAGAAGCCAAGAATGAGGAAAGACCTATTCCTAAAGAAAGACCTTCAAATGAAGAACCTAGTGAACAGTTCAAACTTTTCAGAGGTAGATGCTTCAAATGTAACAAAATTGGACACATGAAAAGATATTGTATAAATAAAGGTAATTCTAAGCCCTTTACCAGCTATTGTTTTAATTGCTATGAGTATGGACACAAGAAGGAAGATTGTAGAAAACCTGATCAGTCCAAGTGTAAGAAAGACTATATCAGAGAAGAATCTGCAACCAAGATTACATGTAAAAAATGCAATAACTTTGGGATGGCAAGCTACTGTAAGCTACAAGCTAATCAAGAGAGAAGAATACCACCTATTTGTTATAGATGCAACAATCTAGGTCACATTGTGAAGTTTTGTAGATATAATGGAGATGACAATAAAAGAGGACCAAGAAGATCTAGTGAACCAGAAGGACCAACACCTTGCTAATATGATTTAGAACAGAGAGGGGGGGTGAATCAATTTTTCTTAGGTCTAGATGTATAAAAAAAACTTCAAAAACTTTTCCTTAAATCAGATCTACCAAACAAAACCAACTCGGTCATCATTAATTCAATAATAGAAACATATAACATTGTAGTCCACTACCCAACTATATCTAACTTGTAAAATAGAGAAAATTCTCAACCAAAACATTCACACAAGTATTGACACTAGGATTTATAGTGGAAACCCAATCTGAGAAAAACCACTTTGTAACATGCTACTATTATTTTCACTCTTCTAAAGTGAGCTTGGTTAAAAGCCAACCCTGTCAAAGGTTACAATACACATTGTTAGGTGTGATGCAATTAAAGGATTTCAATCACTCTGTTAGAAGTGAGCCTTGTTATAGGACTTACATACACTCCATTAGAATGCAACCTTGTTCAAAGGATTTAAACATATGACTGTTAGGTCAACCTCTATTAAAAGGATTTTGACTATTACAATGGTTAGAAAGTAGCAGCAGTATTGATTTGAAAAACATACAACTCACTTTGCAAATATCAGATCCAATTCCATACACAAATGTTGGTTTACTTACTTTAAAACTTTTCCATCTCCATCTCAGATATGCTTGGAACTTTTCTTCAAGAAATCACCACACTTCTCCTTCAGCCTTTTCTTCTTATACAATCAATAACATCTACTGATCTTCCAACATCCTCTATTCACCCATGCACACACATACCTAATGCTCAGGTTCCCTTAATACTTCCTCAATTAGGTTAACTCATCTTTTGCCACTCAATCTCCTTTGTAGATCTTAGGGTTAGGTCAAATTCATGGAATCTACCCACTTTATGTTCTCTAGCTCCTTTTCTAGAAACATCTCAAATATCTTAAAGATGTACAATAAAATGTTTTTCAGTACATTCGATGCTTTCAAAAAATCAATAAATAAAGTCAACACATTTTACATAATCCAAGAATTCAACAATGTCGGCTCCAAATCTGAATTCTCTTCAAATATAAAAATACTAATGCTTGGTCAATATTGTGATCAACTACTCGGTCTTCATGTAGAAAGCTCGGTCATTACTGAAAAATGTTTCCTCAGCTTAAACTATCTTCCTCGGCAATTAACTGATGTTTGGTCTACACTAGAATTTTGCTCGGCATATACTGACTCGATCGACACTAACATCACTCGACTTGAACATGATTTCTCTATTTTTGGTTGGTCAAGCCTACCAATTTAGTCTTCAATATTATTAAGATAAACAATACATTATATCATCATTGTACAACATAGTCAAGTACACTTTGTAGTATCAAGATAACTCAACCTTTCCTTAGGTACTATTGTTACCAACCTTGCCTATCCCCTTAGCAACACTCAAATAGATATAGTACTTTACTAAGTAGCAATAGTCTTATTAGTTAAGATTTGACATCAATGACAATACAACAATTGCTTCAATTGTAGTTTCCAATACACCTATGGTTATAAGGAAGAATATTAGTGACAATGGTAAAAGCCTAAATGATTACATGAATGAACACAAGAAATTAGAGGATGAAAAGATATGGAAAGTAAAAGTTCTAAATAAGGCAGTGGTTCAGAGAGATATAGATGATGATGTTGTGTCTTCGCATGATGATTTCTTTGATATATCAACATAGAAGGCCTCATGGCGTTATGGGGAGCATTGTGATGCAGGAGTATCTTGGGTCCTTGGCAATCCTGTGTCACCAAAAGCATTTTGGAGTTTGTTTGTGTTGCTCAATTTTTTCTTTGACCGAGTTGGTCGATAGTTGGTTAGTTTTCTTTGGTTACCGAGTGTGGTCAATTATCTCCTCGGTGGTTGATTGTTTCACTGGTGCTCAGTGTTGCTTGTCTGCTACTCGGTTATCTTTTCTCACCAACATGTTTAGTTTAAGTTTATATTGTGGCCGACTTGTGAATTTATGTTGGGTCACAGATTTAATGTTGGAATCCATTATTGGGAGATGTGTGGTCATAGATTTGACTGTTGCTTCTATTGATTATGGATCTGAAGGCTGAATCAGTTTGGTAGACTCTTGTATAAATGTAGTTGCTTGGTTGTAGTTTAGGAGGCAGTTCTATTTAGAAGATAGAAGATAGTAATATTAGAGATGTTAGAATGTAAAGTCCACCAAGATAACTGAGACGGGGGGTGAATCAGTTATCAGATAATTATAAATTTTATCATCTTCAACATCATTAAACCATATAAGAAATATAATTACCAACCATAGAAAGATATTCATACACAATAACACAATGACACAAGATATGTTGACTAGGGAACCTCTTGATCAAAAAGTAAACCCTAGTGGGAATGATGCCCACAAAAGATGCACTAATATGAATATTTCTTGTGAAAGGATGGACTCTGTTAGGAGTCTTATGAAATACATTTAGTAAATATGAATCCCTGTTAGGAGATTTTGAATCCCTATTAAAAGATTCTAACCCTATTAAGAGTTATGGAAGACAGAAGGACCCACTGCCCAAACAGCTTCAGGGTAAGATCACTGAACACACTGTCCAAATAATCTTTTCATTACTCAAAAAAATAATATGTTACATATTCTCTAACTATTCCAAACCATGCTCACTATTACATCAAATCTCAATTTTAGATCTCTGTACCTCGCATGTCTTCCTTCACAAATTCACTTTCATACTTAGCTCTTTTCTTCACTTCATGCACACAATCGCTACTTCCATATCACAACAACTTACTTACACATTAAAAAAAGGAAATACATTCCTTCCTTTATATCACACTCAAATAATTACAAATGATTCGACATACAATTACAAAATAAAAGTTTCCACAGGCTACACCAAAATTACACAAAACTGTCAGCTTCCAAATACAATAATTCTTCACTTGTCTAACCTCAAAGTCTACACTATCATCCACATCACTATCAATGTGTCTTCAACTTTCCTTTAACTATGAAAAACTAGATTCCATCCCGATTAGGAGATATCATCCTAATTTCCATAAACCACTGCTCAGGAACACTGTCTGAATACTGCTTCCACCGAAATGCTTATAACTTCCATGAATAAATGAATTACTGTCTATGCTCTTAACCATAGACATATACCATATCAAAGAGTATAACCTCAACATCGCATAGCTCCAACTATAATAACCCACATGCGCTAATCCAAACTATGTCTGCTTCTCTGCAAGTCTTCGGTAAATCACTGTGTTGATATCAATGACAATCATAGTCATGAATGTAACAACAACTGCTATAGAATGGTTGCCAAACATTTAGCATGCATTCCTAACAAGAGATTGGTATTAGATCCTCACATGATAGAGGACTTCTATAAATGACTGTAATATCTGGCCCTAATCGGAAAGGCCTTACAGCTGGCATGTATCATTCTATTTGATGCAAATATATGAAAACTTCTACATTCTCTCTCTCACTGTTGTTTTTTCTTGCTTCCACATGTGTTGAGAAAGCTTGGATCATTAGGGTGTACCATTTTTTTGCCCCTATTGGCCCCTACCCTTGTGTCAGGTGGTATCAGAGTGAGGTGAGATCTTGATCTAGGTCTGTGGATCTAGGTTTGTAGGTTCCTCTTGAAGCCCTAGTTGATTGTTGTGGGGTAGCAAATTGTGATCTGACCTACAATTACAAAGTGTTGTCAAGATGGTTCATGGGAGAAAAGGTCCAGATCTAGGATTGGCAGATATGCTAAGGTAGATTGTTGCTAGGTTAGAAGTTGTTGAAATAGCCCAGAGAAGAGGCAGACATCTTGAAGATTTTAGTGATGATGAAGTTGAGGAAGAACAGGCGAATGTAGAACCTACACCTATTATAGATCAAGGTGAAGAAACATTTTTTAAGGCTTTGACAAGTCTGAAGTCAACACCACATTTCAATCCTCCTGAGTATGGTGGAAAGCTAGATTCTGATGAATTGATGGACTAGATCACCGAGATGGAAAAGTATTTTGAGTATGAAAACATTCCTGAAGACAAGAAGGTGAAGATTGGAAGCAAAAAGTTGAAAATTCATGCATCCTTATGGTGGGAATATTTTTAGTTGGATAGGAAGAGGAAAGGAAAAGATAAAATCAAGGTATGGAATAAAATGGTGAATAAATTGAAAGGAAAGTTCTTACCTTGTGATTATTAGATTAACCTATTTTGGTGAATACAAAGTTTAAGGTAGAAAGATAGCTCGGTAAAGGAATATACTAAGGAATTCTATATAGATTAGATATGAGATCTGGACATGATGAAGATGACATGGAAAGAATTGGTAGATAGTTGAATGGTTTGAGAGTTTCCATCCAAGAGGAAATTAGTATGGTCAAGTTGGAGAACATTGAAGAGGC
The DNA here is from genome assembly GCA_027943335.1 of Chamaecyparis obtusa. Taxonomy (NCBI): domain Eukaryota; kingdom Viridiplantae; phylum Streptophyta; class Pinopsida; order Cupressales; family Cupressaceae; genus Chamaecyparis; species Chamaecyparis obtusa. Next base: position 57,805 of record BSBK01003901.1, read on the forward strand.
TTATCAATTTGCGTTGAAGGCCTAGGAGAAATTGAACAAGAGACATGAGAAAAGACAATGAGGTTGAGGTGGTAGATTCCCTAGAGGGAGAGGTAGATCTAATGGTGAAATGGTAGATATGAACCAGAAAAGACAAATCTAGATAAAGGAAATACCGAGTGGAAAGGAGAAAGTTCATTTAGAGGTAGAGGCAGTAACTACTGAGGTGGTTATAGAAAAGGAAGTTTTTGAGAAACTTGTTACAACTATGGAGAAGAAGGAGATAGATCTTTTGAATGTACACATGCTAGTAAGAAGGTTGGTAGCAGTAGAAATGCTTTCGTGCAAGAAGAGTCACTGAATGAACCTGACAAAGAAAATAACTTGATGGTAAGGAGAGCACTATGGAATGAAAGTAAAAAGGAATATCTAGTAAGGAAAAGTTTGTTCAAGACCAAATATAGAGCTTCTGATAAAGTTTGGAAGGTAATCATTAATAGTGGTAGCTCGGAGAATTTGGCATCTGAAGGGATGGTCACAAAATTGTAGTTGGAAAGGTTGGTACATTTGTAGCCCTATCAGATTTCATGGATCAAAGATGAGCATACACTCCTAGTAAGTGAACAATGTTATGTGAATTTGAAGATTGGAAAGTACTATGATAAGGTGTTATGTGATATCATGCCTATGGATTGTTGTCATATTTTGTTGGGTAGACCTTGGCAATATGATAGACATGATGTATATGATGGGAGATTGCATAAGTATACTATTGTGGATGATGGAAAGAAAAAAATATTGTTACCATTGATGGAAGAACCTGTTAGTAATGTTTACACATCTGTGAAAGTTTGTTTGATGGAGGGAAGAAAGTTTGTTAACTCTTTGAAGAAGAATGATGTATGTTTTGCTATGCTTCCTAAGAAATCAAGTAAGAAAATAGAGGATAATGTCCCTGAGGAGATTGATAAGTTACTCACCAAGTATAGTGGTATCATTTGTGATATCATTGTATGGATCTAATCCCTGGAGCTAGTTTACCGAATAAGGCACCTCATCGGTTGACACCTACCAAGAATCATGAATTGAACTGACATATTCAAGAGTTGCTGGAGAAAGGTTTGATTAGAGAAAGTTTGAGTCCTTGTGCAGTTCATGTTGTATTGGCATCGAAGAAGAATGGAGAGTGGAGAATGTGTAATGATTCTAGAGAAATCAATAAGATAATAGTGAAATATAGGTTTTCTATACCGAGAATGGATGACATAATGGATAGTTTGACTGGAGAAAAGTATTTCACCAAAAATGATTTGAAAAGTGGGTATCATCATATCACAATCAGAGAAGGTGATGAATGGAAGACTACTTTTAAGATAATAGAAGGTTTGTATGAATGGTTGGTTATGCCTTTTGGTTTAACTAATGCACCGAGTACTTTTACGAGGTGAATAAATGAAGTTTGTGATTGTATATCTTGATAACATTTTGATACTTAGTAAGGCCAGAGAAGAACATTTGTTACATGTTAGACAAGTTTTGCAGAGATTGAAAGAAGAAAAGTTGCTAATAAATATGAAAAAGTGTTCATTCATGAAAGAGGAGATTGTATATTTTGGATTAGTTATTTGTTATTTCAGTTGATGGTTTGAAGATGGATCCTAAAAGGGTTGAAGCTATTTTGAATTGGCCTACACCTGTGAATTCTAGTGAGGTAAGATCATTTCATGGTTTGGTATTACCTAATTTCAGTCAAGAAGGTAAACATGTTGCTTTCTTTAGTGAAAAGTTGAATGATGCTAGAAGGAAATATTCTGTGTATGATCAAGAATTCTATGCTATTGTTCAAGCATTGAAGAAATGGAGACATTATTTGATACCGAGTGAATTTGTGTTGTATACTAATCATAAGTCTTTACAATATTTGGGTAGTCAGAATAAGTTGAATCATAGACATATGAAATGGGTTGAGTATTTGCAGAGTTACACATTTGTGATAAAGCATAAGAGCGGAATCACTAACCGAGTTGTTGATGCATTGAGTAAAATAAGATCTTTGATGACCATGATGAACATTGAAGTTCTTGTTTTTTGATGAGATGAGAGATTCTTATGAGTTTGACATTGATTTTTCTGAGCCATGGAGAAAGTGCAGAGCACCTATTTAAGATCAACAAGATACTAAATGGGACAAATATTTTATTCAGGAAGGTATGTTGTTTAAAGGTATTCAGTTGTGTATACTGATAGGAGTGATGAGAACTAAATTGATAAAGGAGAAGCATAGTAGTGGTTTGGCTGGACATTTTGGCATTGATAAAACATGGAATTTGCTTAAGGAGAAGTACTATTAGCCGCAGTTGTATAAAGATGTTCAGAAATTTGTGAAAAGTTGTGGAATTTGACAAGTTGCAAAAGGAGTAAGTCAGAATACTGGATTGTATGTACCCATTTTTATACCTGAGAAACCTTGGATTGATATCAGTATGGACTTTGTTCTTGGCTTACCGAAGACAGTAAGAGGTAATGATTCTATATTTGTTGTTGCGGATAGGTTTTCTAAGATGACACATTTTATACCATATAGAAAGACATCAGATGTAGTACATGTAGCAGATCTTTTTTTTTTGGAAATTTTTAGATTGCATGGATTACTGAGGAGTATTATCTCTGATCGAGACAGTAAATTTGTTGGATAATTTTGGAAAACCCTTTGGAAGAAATTTGGCACTGAGTTGAAATATAGTTCTACATTTCACCCACAAACTGATGGATAGACAAAAGTTGTGAACATAAGTTTGGGAAATCTTTTGATATGTTTAGTTGGAAACACACCGAGTAATTGGGATTTTGTTTTAGCACAAGAAGAGTTTTCATACAATAATTTAGTAAATAGGATTATTGGAAATGTTAGATTGTGGTGACTAATCAGGAAACTACTATCTAGGAAAGTACTATACACTTTTCCTTCCGACCTTGCTATAACCCTAAAGCGGCAAAATATTGTATAATATGGCTTAGGGTTAGGGATTTCATAATGTATGATTTTAGTACTTGAGGTAGAATTGAGCTGTAAGGGATTACAGATTGTAATCAGGTTGTAATCACTAGACAATAATAATATTGGACTCACTGTTGGTTGACGTAGCCCAGGGATTGGGTGAACCAAATTAAATATTTCTGTATTGTGTTCTCTTCTATGTGGTTTATTGTTTTTTTATATTGGTTATATTTCCATGTAATTTTTATTTCTGTCTTGTTAATCCTAACAAGTGGTATCAGATCAAGGTTGTTTTTTTTCAGTTGTCATCTCCAGGAAGATCTCATGGTTTAGTGGGAGTCTCACAGTTGAGTGGGAGCAATGGTAGATGAGGGTAGGCTGAAGGTTGACAAGTTTAATGGGCAGAAATTTTAGTTATGGAAAATGAAAATGGAGGACTATCATTATCAGAAAGATCTATGGCGGCCATTGGAAGGAAAAGCTAATAAACCAGCAAGCATATCTGATGAGGACTGGGTAATTCTTGATAGAAAGGCTCTTGGTAGTAATTGATTATGCTTGGCACAATTCGTGGCATTCAATATTACACAAGAAATGATGACTGAAGATTGATGAAAACCCTAGCGAAGTTGTATGAAAAGCCCTCTGCTTCAAATAAGGTATTTCTCATGAAGCGTTTGTTTAATATGAAAATGGTGGAAGGTGGGTCATTTGCTGATCATTTAAATGAGTTTAATATAGTTACTATTCAATGAACTTATGTCAATATTATTTTTGATGAAGAATTCAGGGCTCTCTTGATTTTGTGTTCTTTTCTTGAAAGCTGGAATGGCTTGGTAATGGCTATTAGTAATTTTGTTTCTAGTTCTAATACCCTAAAATATGATGATATTATTGGTGTTATTCTGAGTGAGGAAATTTATAGGAAAAACTCAGTAGATCCAGATTAGGTAGTGTCTTAAATGCACAAAGCAGGGGTAGAACCAATGAGAGAGGAAACAACTCTAGAAATCGTGGGAAATCAAGAGGAAAATCAAAGGGAAAGAGATCCAAATCCAAAGGGCCAAATGATTATTGGTACTGTGGAAAACCAGGTCATAAGAAGAAAGATTTCTGGTCTCAGAAGAATAAAGAAGGAGACAAACAAGAAGGTAAAAAGGAGGTAAATGTGGTAAGTAATAAATCTCAAGAGGATTCTTTGATTCTTTCTTTAGAAAGTATTGATGATTCATGGGTTTTAGATTTTGGGGCTTCATTTCATGCTACACCCCATAGAGGTTACTTTCTTGATTATGTCCAAGGGGATTTTGGGCTAGTTTATTTGGGAGATAATGAACCCTGTCAGATAGTTGGAAAGGTAAAAATTAAGATTAAGTTACAGAATGGGAATCATTGGCTACTACAAGAGGTAAGACATGTTCCAAGGCTGAGTAGGAATTTAATTTTAGCAGGGCAACTGGGTGATGAGGGTTGCACAGTTACTTTTAATGATAGAAATTAGAAGGTTTCAAAAAGTTTCTTCATAGTAGCAAAAGGTATGAAAGTAGGAACCTTATATCTTTGTACAGGTCATACTGTTCCTCCTACTTTAATTATTTCAGAAGATAATGAATGTTCAGGAACAGTGGCTGCAGTTGAGCAGGAAGAACATCAAACCATTGTTGTAGATTTTGACACAGCACTGTGGCACAACAGACTTGGGCAAATGAGTGAGAAAGGTATGAAATTAATTCATTCAAAGAAAGTTGTACCTAGTCTGAAATGAGTCAATATGGATTTCTGTGAGAGTTGTGTGGATGGAAAATAAAAGAGAGTTAGTTTTGTGAAGAGTGGGAAGGAAAAGAAAAATGAAAGATTAGAGATTGTACATATGGATGTATGGGGACCAGCTCAGGTATCTTCCCTTGGTGGCTCTCTGTATTATGTTACATTTATAGATGATGCAACAAGAAAAGTATGGATTTATTTCCTTAGACAAAAATCTAATGTATTTCAAACTTTTAAGAAATGAAAATGCTTGGTTGAGAATGAGACTCGTAAAAGGTTAAAATGTCTTAGATCTAATAATGGTGGTGAGTATTGCAGCACATAACTTGAAGATTATTGTTCCTCTAATGCTATTCGTAGGCAAAAAGTTGTACCAAGGACTCCACCAGAAAATGGAGTGGCTGAACGCATAAAAAGGACAATAATGGAGCGTGCAAGGAATATGAGGTTGCATGCTAGGCTACCCAAAAATATGTGGGCAAAGGCTGTCAACACTTCTTTTTATTTAATCAATAGAGTCCCCTCTAGTCCTTTGGACTGTGGTATTCCATAGGAAGCATAGAGTGGTAAGAAGGTGAGTTATTCTTTTCTCAAAACCTTTAGTTGTGAAGCTTTTGCACATATAGATTCTGAAAATAGAACCAAGCTAGAACCTAAGTCAAAGAAATGTGTATTTCTTGGATATGGAATTGATTAATTTGGTTATAGTCTTTTGGATTTTGAAAATCATAAAATTGTAAGAAGTAGGGATGTCATATTCAATGAGAAAGTATTGTACAAAGATCTGTTGCAACAACATGAGAAGAAAGAAAATGACTATGTAGTACTAGATGATACTCCAAAAGATGATGTTCTAGTAGTTCCTTATGCTCCACAACAATAGCAACAAAAAATACCACACACCCCAGTGAATGTTAGACAGTCAACAAGGCTAAGTAGACCTCCAAAAAGATTTTATCCATCTTTGTATTCTATTTTGTTAACAGATGTTGGTGACCCTAAATGTTATAATGGAGCTGTGCAAGTGGATACAAAGATTCAGTGGGAGTCTGCGATGATAGAGGAAATGGACTCCTTGCTGAAAAATCACACTTGGGATTTATGCAAGTTACCTATAGGTAAAAGGGATTTAAAAAATAAATAGGTTTACAGGCTGAAAGAAGAGGATGGAGGTAAGAAAAGATTTAAAGCCAGGTTAGTTGTAAAAGGATTTGTATAGAAAAGGGGTATTGATTTTGATGAGATATTTTCTCCAGTTGTTAAAATGACTTCTATCCATACTGTTTTAAGTATTGTGGCTACTGAAGATTTTCATTTAGAGCAGCTTGATGTTAAAAAAACTTTTCTTGATGGTGATTTGGATGAAGCAATATATATGGTCTAGCCACAAGGATTTGAGGTCAAGGGTAAGGAGAATTTGGTGTGTAGATTCTAGAAAAGTTTATATGGCTTGAAGCAAGCACCTTAGCAATGGTATATTAAATTTGATAATTTTGTGAATGAGCATGGATATAGTCGATGTCATTCTAACCATTGTGTTTATTTTAAGAGGTTGGATGATGACAACTACATTATTTTATGTTTATATGTTGATGATACTCTTGTAGCTAGGTCTAACATGGATCACATTAATGGGTTGAAATAACAGTTAGCACATTCATTTGCTATGAAGGATTTGGGTGTAGTAAAATAAATCCTTGGTATGAAAATTTGTAGAGATAGGAAAAATAGGAAGTTGTCTCTATCTCAGGCTAATTATATTGAGAAGGTGTTGCAACATTTCTCTATGGAGAATGCCAAAGCTGTCAACACACCTTTTCCTGGTCATTTGAAATTGACTAAGGAGATGTGTCCTAAGACATCAAAAGAAGAGGCAAAAATGTCTAAGGTACCTTATGCTTCAATTGTAGAGAACTTAATGTATGCTATGGTATGTACTAGGCCAGATATTGCACACGCAGTGGGAGTCATTAGCCGATATATGAGTAACCCTAGTATTGAGCATTGGAATGCAGTCAAATGGATTCTCAAATATTTGAGAGGTACATCCTGTAAGTTTTTACACTTTGGGGGTTCTACTACTATTGTACAAGACTTTGTTGACTCAAATTTGTTAGGAGATATAGATAGAAGGTGGAGTACTACAGGTTATGTATTTACTATTGGTGGGATAGCAGTGAGTTGGACTTCTTGACTACAAAAGGTGATTGCTTTATCCACTATAGAGAGAGAGTATGTTGTTGCTACAGAGGCAGCCAAGGAGATGATATGGCTTCAATTCTTCATGGAAGAATTTAGACAACCACAAATGGATAATTTTTTGTATACAGATAGCGAAAGTACCATTCATCTTGCAAAGAATTCTGCTTTGCACTCAAAGACAAAACACATGTAGTTGCAGTACCATTTCATTTAGTCAATTTTGGATGATGGGAAGTTAAAGCTAGAAAAGATTCATACAAATGATAATCCAGCAGATATGTTTACAAAGGTAGTAACAAGGGAGAAGTTGAACTCATGTTCAACTTCAGTTGGTCTTCTAGGCTAAACAAAATAAAGGAATAGCTAAGTCAAGGGTGGTTTGATCTAGTGGGAGCATCATATGGTAGCGGTATTGCTACAAGATCAATCTCCAAGTGGGAGGTTTTTTAGTGTAGATACTGATCAGTCACCAAGTGGGAGATTGTTAGATTGTGGTGACTAATCAGGAAAGTACTATCCAAGAAAGTACTATACACTTTTCCTCCTCACCTATTTTTTGAGGCCGACATATTTTCAGCTATGTTTGGGCCGACATATTGTAACTCATTATAAGGCTAAAGTGGAAAAATATTGTATAATGTGGCTTAGGGTTAGGGATTTCATAATGTATGATTTTAGAACTTGCAGTAGAATTGAGCTGTAGGGCATTACAGATTGTAATCATGTTGTAATCACTTGATAATAATAATATTGGACTCATTGTTGGTGGACGTAGCCCAGGGATTGGGTGAACCACATTAAATCTTTGTGTATTGTGTTCTCTTTTGTGTGGATTATTGTTTTATGATATTGGTTATATTTGTATGTAATTGTTATTTATGTCTTGTTAATCCTAATAGGAAAGACACCATTTGACATTGTGAATGGCACATAACTGAGAGGTATATCTGATTTGAGAGACATTACTGATGGAAATAAGAGAAGTGTTGAAGGAGTAAAATTTGTGAAGTACATGAAGACATTTGATGCAAGAGCATCCTGGGTGTAAGAGCAATCTTGCATCACCCAAAAAAATATTTCTATTTTTGTATTCAATAAGGGCTATCTTGTACAGAGCTGCTATTTATGGAAACTTTTTGTTTTTAGTAAGTTGGTCATAAATCTTAGAATGTTTTGATTTTACATGTGGAGGTTCATCTCGGTCATATCAGCCTGCCAATAAAGTTTCATGGCTAGATCAGGTCTAGTTTTGAAGATATTGAAGATTTTCGGTATTGGCAGTAGGGTACAGAAACTTTGAACTTAGTTTTGAAGGTTTTAGAGACCCCAGATGAGGTTGAAAATTTGGGTGACAGGCACTTGCACGAGTCAATCCTGTAGAGCACTTTGTGGCCTTTCCAAAATGGGGTTATAATAGTCCATTGGGTCAACTAGTGATGACTTATGGTCTCCGAAAGTCGGGTCACCTGAAATGGCAAAAAATAATTTTCTTTCAAAATTTTTGTTCGGGTTTCAAAAGTTATTTTGAGCTGACTTTGATGTAATTAATTGAAAAATAAAATAATTCTAAGTTTGGTCGGCCCTGAGGGCTAAATTTCTAGAACCTTCTCGGGTGGTGGAAATTGCCTATATAAAGAAGGCCCATAGTGTTGTCTAGGGCAGTTATGGGTAGTAGATCTAGGTATTGATTTGAGGCTTTATCCTATAGAATATTGTAAGGGAATGCCCATGTGGCTTTGCATACTGTAATTCTGAAAGTTTGTAATTCCACATTTGTGGAGATAATAAGAAGCCAATTTTATGTTCTTGCATATTGTTGTTGTTTCTCTATTTCTATTATGTGTTTGTGGTATTAAGGGGAGCACCCTTCATCAAGTGGTATCAGAGAAATTATTCCTGAGTGTGTAAACAAATCATCGATTGTGAGGTAATTTGCACCAAGACCGTGGTTAGGGTTTCAGTGCACATTGCAAAAATGCCTCCACAAAGGGAACGTGGTGAAAGAGCTCATGTTGTAACACCTGAGGTTAGAGTGCTTTAGAGACAAGTGTGAGCATTGCAAGAGGAATGAATCTTAATGTCAGAGATGAAAGCAAGGATGAAGCTGAAGAAGAAGATCAAGAAGGAGAAGTTGAAGTTGTGAACCAGGAGGAAGAAAGACTTTTTCGTGCCATTTCCAAGATTGGGAAAAGACCTAAGATTGAGGTTCCTACATTTTCAGGAAATCTTAACCCAAAGGAGTTGATGGACTAGATCAATGAATGTGAAGAATATTTTGAGTATGAAGATATTGACGATCCTGATAGGGTCAAATTTGTGAAGGCTAGATTGAAAGGTCATGCCAAGATCTAGTGGCAAGAGATTCAATTGGAGCGAAATAGAAAAGGGAAAGATAAAATCACAAGATGGGATCAAATGGTGGATAAATTGAAGTGACAATTCATTCCTATTGATTATGAGCTTGACCTTCTGAAGAAGATGCAAAGTTTGAAGCAAGCAAGAAAATTTGTTTAGGAGTATACAGAGGAGTTATATCAAATTCTCATCAGAATAGGCCATGCAGAAGCGGATAAGGAGAAAGTTGCCCATTACCTTAATGGATTGAGGTCGAGCATTCAGGAAGAGGTGAATCTGGTTCGAATGAACAGTATTGAAGAGGCATACTAGTTTGGCCTAAAAGTAGAGGAAAAGCTGAATAAGAAGTTCGAGAGCATACAAAATGGAAGAGGTCGCGGTGGACGATCTGGTGGATGGTCATATGGAGGCTAAAATGAAGATCCAAAAAAGAAGGATGAGGCCAGTAGTAGTTAAAATCAAAGAGGAAACAATTCCAATCATTTCCAAGATCAACACAATAGAGATCAGAGAGGAAGAGGAAGAGGACAAGGTTCAGGAAGAGGAGGCTTCCGTGGAACATGTTTTCAATGTGGATAAGGTCATAGGGCATTTGAATGTCCTCAATACCAAGGAATGATGGATAGGGGGAATGAAGGCTAGGCCAGAGTTGTACATGTAGATGAAGATGCCAGATCATCAAATTCTGAAGATGCTAAAAGAGGAGAAATGCTGATTAACAGAAGAGTCTTGTTGAGTGGTGAGAATGAACCTAAGCAAAAGAGGAGCCTATTTCATACTAGATGCAAGTGTGAGGGTAAATGTTGTGATGTGATTATTGATAGTGGAAGCACTGACAATTTGGTGTCAGAAGAGATGGTGACAAAGTTGAAGCTCAAGAGATAGAAACACCCACATCCATATCGGATTGCCTGGGTGCAGGATGACCACAAGGTCATGGTTAGTGAACAGTGCTTAGTAAAGTTCAAGATCGATGAGTACCAAGATGAGGTACTATGTGATATCATATCTATGGATGCATGTCATATGTTGTTGGGTAGACCATGGCAGTTTGACAGGTGTGTTGTACATGATGGTTGTGCGAATACCTATTCCCTAACAAAGGATGGAGTGCGACATAAGCTAAAGCCATTGAAGGAGACCAAAGAAAAAATATGTGGTAATGCAAGAATAACATTTGTTGATGGAAGAAAATTCCTAGATGGTATGAGGCATGAGCATGTGTGTTTTTCTTTAATTCTAAAAGCTGGTAAAGAAGAAGTAGAGGATGTACCTGTAGAGGTTGTAGATTTATTGAATGAGTTTAAAGATATTGTATCTGATAATGTACCTGATGGATTACCACCGGTAAGGAAGATCAGTCATTAGATGGATTTGATTCCAGGAGCCAGTTTTCCAAACAAGGCAGCACATAGAATGACACCAGTAGAAAGTGAAGAGTTGAAAAGATAAGTACATGAGTTGTTACAGAAGGGATTGATTCGGGAGAGCCTAAGTCCATGTGTTGTACCAACATTATTAGCACCAAAGAAAAATGGAGAATGGAGGATGTGTATAGATTCCACAGTAATAAACAAGATCACAATCAAGTATAGGTTTCCATTGCCATGAATAGATGATATTATGGATTGTTTGAGTGGAGCCGTGTATTTCTCAAAGATAGATTTGAAGAGTGGATATCACCAGATTTAGATCAGAGAAGGAGATGAATGGAAGACTACCTTCAAGACAAAGGAAGGACTGTATGAGTGGTTAGTCATGCCTTTTGGGCTAACTAATGCACCGAGCACTTTCATGTGGCTCATGAATGATGTTCTGAAATTTTTTTTGGATAAGTTTGTCATTGTGTACCTAGATGATATTTTGATCTTTAGTAAGACATTGGAAGAGCATATGATGCATATTCGTATGGTGTTTGTGAAGTTAAGAGATGAGAAATTGTTGATTAATTTGAAGAAGTGTAGTTTTGTGAAGAAAGAGTTAGTGTATTTGGGATTTTTAGTTTCAGCAGAAGGTCTAAAAATGGACCTAGAGAAGGTACAAGCTATCCTTGAATGGCCTACTCCAAGGAGTGCTACTGAGGTAAAATTTTTTCATGGTGTAGCTAGTTTTTACAAAAAATTTATTAGAAATTTTAGCAGTATTTGTGGACCCTTGACTGAAACAATGAGAGGGATAGAAAAGAGTTTAAGTGGACTAATGGGGTAGATAAGAGTTTTAAACTGTTGAAACAAAAGGTTATAGAACAACCTATTTTAGCACTCTCAGATTTTAATAAGGTGTTTCAAGTAGACTATGATGCTAGTGGTACTGTAATAGGAGCTGTTATGAGCTAAGAAGGTAAACCTATTGCTTATTTCAGTGAGAAGTTAAATGATTCCGAGATAAAATATTCTATTTATGATCAAAAATTTTATGCTATAGCTCAGGCATTGTAGAAGTGGAGACACTATTTTCTTCCTAAGGAGTTTGTTTTGTATACTGATCATCAAGCTTTGCAATATTTGAATAGTCAAGGAAAGTTGAATCAAAGGCATTTGAAATGGGTTGAGTTTTTGCAGAGTTATACATTTGTTTTGAAACACAGAAGTGGAAAGTCTAATAGGGTTGCGGATGTGCTTAGCAGAAGGAAACTATTGCTGACAGAAATGTAGATTGAAGTGGTTGGGTTCAAGGAACTCAAGAATTTGTATCCAAAGGATCCTAATTTTGGTGAAGCTTGGAAAGCTTGTAAAGAACCTGTTACTCTAGATAGGATGAAGTGGCTGGATTTCATCATTTAGGATGATATGCTATTCAGAGGGAGTCAGTTGTGCATTCCAAGAAGCTCTATGAGGGAGAATCTCATCAAGGATAAGCATAGCAGAGGATTGGCTGGACATTTTGGTCATGACAAAACCCTTGCTTTGGTTAGTGAGAATTATTATTGGCCACAGTTGCAGCAAGATGTCAAGAAGTTTGTACAGAGTTGCAGAGTATGTTAGATGGTGAAAGGAGTGAAGTAGAATACAGGGTTGTATAAGCCACTGCCTATACCAAAGAAACCTTGGGAGGATATTAGTATGGACTTTGTTCTTGGTTTACCAAGGACACATCAGGGACATGATTCAATTTTTGTGGTAGTTGATAGATTTTCAAAGATGGCACATTTTATTCCCTCCAAAAAGACTAATGATGTTGTTCATGTAGCATAATTGTTTTTCAGAGAAGTAGTGCGACTACATGGTTTTCCAATGACCATAGTTTCAGATCGAGACACTAAGTTTGTTGGATATTTCTAGCGTACATTGTGGAAGAAGTTGAAGATAGATTTGAAATTTAGTTCATCACATCATCCATAGACTGATGGACAGACAGAGGTGGTGAATAGGAGTTTGGGAAATTTGCTGAGATGTTTGGTTCAGGATAAGCCAACAGGATGGGATTTGATTTTACCACAGGCAGAATTTGCATACAATAATTTTGTCAGTGGGAGCACTAGTAAATCACCATTCCAGATTGTATATGGGAGTAGTCCAAGAAATGCATATGAGTTGAGAAAGACAGATAAAGGAGAAATAAGTAGTGCTGAAGGTGAGGATTTTGCAAAATATTTGAAGAACATCCATGAGGAGGTGAGGAAGCATATTACCAAGATGAATGCATAGTATAAGGCTAAGGTAGATGAGAAAGGAGGCATAAGGAATTTCAGGTTGGAGATGAAGTCATGGTTCATTTGCGGAAGGAGTGATTTCCAGTTGGTACATATAACAAGTTGAAAATGAAGAAGTTTGGGCCATGTAAGATACTGAAGAAGCATGATTCAGGAAATGCATATGAGGTAGAATTGCCTACTGAGCTGAATATTTCACTAGTGTTTAACATTTTAGATTTGACAGAGTATCATGAAGGAGGTGTTGAAGATGAGGTTATAGCAGCATAGCAGAGTATTCTAGCAACCAGTTCAGATATCAAGGAGATTGAAGACATACTGGATAGTCATGTTGGCAGAAGCACAAGGAACATGACATATGAAGAGTATTTGGTCAAATGGAAAGGACAACCTATTGAAGATTCATCATGGCTAACAAAGGAGGAGGTTAACCATCTTGGGTGTAAGAGCAATCTTGCATCACCCAAAAAAATATTTCTATTTTTATATTCAATAAGGGCTATCTTATGCAGAGCTTCTATTTATGGAAACTTGTTGTTTTTAGTAAGTTGGTCATAAATCTCAAAATGTTCTGATTTTACATGTGGAGGTTCATCTTGGTCATATCAGCCTGCTAGTAAAGTTTCATGGCTAGATCATGTCTAGTTTTGAAGATATTGAAGATTTTCAATATTGGCAGTAGGGTACAGAAACTTTGAATTCAGTTTTGAAGTCTTTAGAGGGCCTGGATGAGGTTGAAAATTTGGGTGATAGGTGCTTGCTCGAGTCAATCCCCTAGAGCGCTTCGTGGCCTTTTTGAGATGGGGTTATAATAGTCCATCGGGTCAACTAGTGATGAATTAAGGTCTTCGAAAGTTAGGTCACCTGAAATGGTGGAAAATAATTTTCTTTCAAAATTTCTATTCAAGTTTCAAAAGTTATTTTGAGCCGACTTTGATGTAGTGTTGTCTAGGGCAGTTCTAGGTAGTAGATTTGGGTATTGATTCGAGGCTTCGTCCTACAGAGTATTGTAAGGGAATGCCCATGTGGCTTTGCATACTATAATTCTCAAAGTTTTTAATTCCACATTTGTGGAGATAATAAGAAGCCAATTTTTTGTTCTTGCATATTGTTGTTTCTATGTTTCTGTTATGTGTTTGTGGTATTAAGGGGAGCACCCTTCTTCAACATTGCATGATGATGTGAAGCTAAAGCTGGAAGATAGTAATCAGAAATACAAAGATACAACTGATAGATCAAGGAGACATAAGACTTTTGATGTTGGTGATGAAGTGATGGTTCATTTGAAGAAAGGCCGATTTCTTGTTGGAACATATGGGACATTGAAGATGAAAATGTTTGGACCTTGCAATATTTTGAAGAAATTTGACAATGAAAATGCATATGAGGTTGAGTTACCTAATGACATGGACATATCATTGATTTTCAACATTTTTGATTTGTATGAGTATCATGAACCTGATGAAGAAGTGACAATACCGATAGAGTATCCTAAGAAGCAAAATGAAGAAGTTGAACAGATTTTGAAGGAAAGAGTTGGCAAGAGTACAAGAGGAAAATAGTACATGGAATATCTAGTAAAGAGGAAGAATAGACCAATGGAAGACAGTCCTTGGATTTCTCATTTTGAGTTGGATTCATCTTAGACAAGACCTACCAAATGATTTGGAGAATCATTTAAAAATAACGCCAAGTGTCTAATCCAGGAGCATCTTGGGTCCTTGGCAATCTTGTGTCACCAAAAATATTTTGGAGTTTGTCTATTTTTCTTGGTTTCTACTTTGATCAAGTTGGTCGGTAGTTGGTCAGTTTCCTTTGGGTACTGAGTGTGGTTGGTTATCTCCTAGGTGGTCGGTTGTTTCACTAGTGCTCGGCATTGCTTGTCTACTTCTTGGTTATCTTTCCTCACCGATGGGTTTAGTTTAAGTTTCTATTGTGGCTGACTAAGATAGTAAGATTAGATATTGGTATCAGATCCTCACATGTTGGAGGACTTCTGTAAATCATTTTAATATTTGGCCCTAACCGGGAAGGCCTTATAGCCTGGCATGTATCATTCTATTTGATGAAAATGTATGAAAACTTCTACATTCTCTCTCTCATTATTGTTGTTGTTGTTGTTTTCTTCTACATGTGTTGATTAGGATGGGATCAGTAGGGTGTGCCATTGTTTGGTGCTTATTGGCCCCTTCCCTTGTGTCACATTGGATGCAATTAACAAAAATTATCGAGCCCCTGTAAAAATTAAAGTAAGCTCATGTGAGCTTAGATGTGTTGTGTATAGATGTTGTGAAGTCTATGGATGAGATCGCAACACTTGAAGATTCATCATTCATGTTCACGAGTTTTTGCATTGACAAGATGACATGCGAAGTTGAGCTACCTATGTTTAATGGACATACTCAACTTGTGATGGATAAAACACTTAAAAAGATTTCATTCCTACATCATTTTTTTATTAGCAACTAAGGAGAATAGAAGTGTGAAAGAAGAGAAGTGATACAATAGAGAGATTTTGTGTTCGCATGAAGCCAAACATCAGATTCGAGTGTGTTTTAAGGTATTTAGACTTGATCACTTTGGAAAGTCATGGATGCACCAGTAATTTATGATGTGGTAGACATACCTAGGTATAAATTCAAAAGGAATCCATTCAAATCTTGTGAGGATGATCCGGAAGGATCATTTTCACAAACCCCTGTAGGCATATTACATGTAGAAGATATTAGGGCATACATTCACTGCAAGTATGAAACCATTGGGGAGGTTAACATCTATAGTGAATTGGATAGTATGGTAGAAGCTAATGAATCCATGATAGAATAATTCAAACACCTAAAAGATCAATCAATACTTAAGTTAACCCTACTCACAAAATTCATAGAAGTCAAATGGTTTAAGATTATTCTTAGCAAAATTCATGACCAATTTTTGTGGATTAGTGAGAAACTATCAAAGATTTGTGCGCAGATGATTCATGAGATCACAGACCTTGATAATGAAGGAGCCCTACCTATGGCTGATAAAAACCTAAGAAAATAGGTAGAAACCCTAACTCGTTCTTAATGGGATATGAGAGGGATGATAGTTAATGATATATATTTATAGGATGTTTGATTGATAGCAATGTTGCCAGGTTACAAATTGTTTCACATCAGCACATCAAACTTTGTTTTTGCTGGAGTTATCATGATGGCTTAGAGAATGGTTAAGGAAAAAAAACAATATAACCTTTGTGAAGTTTTCACACAATAGTTTCTGGAAAATGTTAAGGTTATTAAGAAAGACAAATCTAATGCATTTAGGTTTGGATCATTACTAGTTCATATGTATATTCATGTCATTCATAAATTTCTTGGCATGCATCCAAGAGCATGGAAAAATGATGTACCCACTATACTCCAAATCTCATACAGTTATAGAAGACATAAGAAGGACTGGGCATATGGAGAATTTTTTGCTATGACAAAACTACTACAAAGACACATGAAAAAAAGGTACATGATACCAAAAGAGATAGTGAAAAAATATGAAGACACTATATGTTTCATGGTTGAAACAGATTGTGTCTTCTTTGAGGCAGTTGAGCCAAGAACCAAGTGGTGCTATCCCATGGGATATGAGGTAAGTGTTGAAGTAATAACCATGCAAGTAGAGCATGTACTAGCAGTAAAGAAGGACCCTACCCAAGAAAGAAGGGGTACCTACAGAGAGAAGTATGAGAAAGTAAGAGAAGAGTAGGAAAAGGTAACAAGGAAGAGAAAGGTCAGCAAGATTGTTGAGGAAATTACTGCGAAGGTAGGAATCACTAAGAATCAATATTTATACCTAAAAAAACAAAAGGAGAAATCTTCCAACATTGCCACAGATGCACCCATTCCATTGAAAATATAAAAGGTAGCAGTTACTACTGTTACTATTATTGATGCACAAGAAGAAGAAATTCAAGAAATTGTGCCTACAATAATTCCTAGAAGATCTACAAGGACAATCGAGCAAGACATTCCCAAAGAAACAGAGACAGAGGTAAAAAGGAAGAAGGAAGAGAAGATAGTTGAAAAAGAGGAAGAGAAAATAGTTCAAAAGGATCCACAAACTTTGTGAAAACCAGACCTTAAATAACTACAGAAGAGAGCATTGAAAGATGGAAACCTAAAGACTATAGATAGATACTATGAAAGATATGAACCTAAGGAAAAAGTGATCATAGAAGATACTGTCATTGAGTATCTATTTTCTTTTAAAAATAATCTATTGGAAATTGAAGGGAGTGTTCCTAAGGAACTATATAGTAAACTAGAAATCAAAAAATAGCTAGCACATTCGAAGGATGAGAATATAAGAAATAATGCAATTAAAGATATGTTGCTAGTTGTATCTATATAGGAAAGAGAAAGAATCATAAAAGCACTAAAACCCTTATTGAGTACAAAGGCCAGACTAGTCAAGATTATGGCTAGGAAATATGATGAGGTGATTGAGGACACCCAAAAGGTATTGGACCAAATTCTAATGTTTGACATGCCCAAGAAAGTTTCACCTCCCAAAGTCTCTAAACCAGTATCCTTGGGTTTAGGAGAAAGTTCCAAGGTAGTAGATGAAAGTGCTCAAGTTAGCATGCAACCGGATTTATTTATCTCTGGCGTGCTTGTTAGTCTTGACACTTTGCAGGATATAAATGATCCATTTATGGACAATGTGGACAATGCGATGGAGTTTGAGGATCAGGAACAAATAGAGGAAGGAAAATTAGAAGAGAAACAAGAAGAAAAAGAACAAGAGAAGGAACTACAACAAGAAGAAAAGAAAGAAAGACAGTCAAAATTAGAAAAATTTGATGAGATCAGACTAGACACACTGCTATTGTTGACAAGTATGGACAAACCAGTCAGTCCTAATGTAGATAGCATGGATAAAGATGAATTGATGAGACTTTCATTTATGGACTTTACTAAATCCAATGAAAGATCAGTTTAGAAAGGAGACAAGAGGGCTAAGATAATGGTCAAGGTTGTAGAAATAGTAAACTTACTACTCCCCTCACGTATTATCCTAAAAGATAAGGATGGGATTGAGAACCTCATTACAGTATTGGATAGCTTTGACAATCATTTTGACTCATTTCTAAAAACAAAAAAAGAGAAGGATGAAAAGAACTTCTTAGAAAAGAAGTTGAACGAAGTTCATAATTCCATTTCATGGGACTTAGGCATTCTAAATGCTACCACTCTTAAAGCCAAGGGTTGTGTAGCACAAGGCAGGAAACTATATAGCTATTGCATAAATCCCTCTAGATATTTGAAGACTGTTGAGGAGGTCATAGTCAAATCCAGGGCTACTCTTGATAGTATAATGGATAGTTGTGAATCATCTTCACATACTGTGGGAAGGTAGATAAGGAGACATCTAGGCTACTAGAGAAAATTGGAGTACTAGAAATGCAGAAAGGGAGAGTTGCAGAAAGATTTGGCTCATAAAGAAGTCTATTAACTCCCAAGCTTTCAATATTGGAGACTCGTCTCTCTAAGATGATAAAGGTTGAAAGATCAATGTTAGTACCCACTCTCACTAAGCTTAAGGCAGCAAAGACAATGTCATATGCACTAAATGGATTAATCCATCTTAGTGAATTGTTGATAAGTTCATGGAATGAAGAAGTTAAGACCTTGGAAATCTCCTTCCAAGATGTCTTAAATCTAGAGAGTAAGCACTAAACCATTTGTGCTTAAGTTTTTCAATTTTGGGTATACCTTTTCCATTGATGAGAAAGGGAGAGGAAGAAAAAGGAAAAATAAATGAGGAAGAGAAAGAAATATGTAGAGATGTATGTAGAAAAGAAAAAGTAATAGAAATAAAGAAAAGAGAAAGAAAGTTGTTACACTTAGTCATTTTTCTAAGTATTGCCATCAATGCCAAAGGGAGAGATTGTTGGCATGTGATGCTTTGGAGCACTAGTAATCATTTAAGGGTTTTCATTTATGGAAACACTTATGTTAGAATGATCACATGTTAAGGAGATTGCCACGAGAGTCTCAGTCATAAAAATGACTAAGTACAGAATCAGGTCGACAGGGTACAATGGCATAGTTTTGGTTAGCGATGAAGATATATGAGGTATTATGGCTTGCAAAGTTAATTGAAGGTATTTTTGGATGTATGCATGCTTTAGTTAAGAGCACATAAGTTTTGGTTACCAAATCTGTGAGATATAGTGATCATAAGTTAGGTGAAGATAGTAAAACAATGTACCAGGGTATATGAATAGTTGTGAAGATTAAGGAAAGTATAATGGATATGGTAATGTGTTAAGACAAGTAAATAAAGTATATTGTTGACTCTTTGGTAATATAAGAGCCTCAACTCCATGTATATCATTTGCATAAGTTTCTGTTATGTTTTGTATGGAAATTATGAGGCCGATTGGAAGGCTAATTCTGTATAAGTATAGATTGGTTTTGTGAAAGCGAAGAATGAAATGATTTATCATAATGGAGTAAGTTTGCAAATATAAGAGCAGAGATCAGATGTGATATTAGTAAGAGGCTGAGCTACAATTAGAACTATCTAAGCAAGATAAGTGGTTGTATTGTTCCCCTTTTGAGAACTACTTTTGAAGACATGTATTGATTGTAAGAGAAATTTTCTCACCACCTTTAACCAGGTTTTTTGTATACCCCTAACAGGGTTTTGTATTCCTCTAACAATGAAATGTACTATGTAAAAATCAGCTCCTAACAGGGCTAGATATCCTAACATGGATACTATATTTTAGTACATATTTGTGGGTACCATCCCCACCAAGGTTTTCCCTTTCGCCAGGGTTTCCTCAAGAACAAATCATTGTGTCATGACAAATGTTTTATGCTTATATGTTCTTTTCATTCCTACATTACTTTGGATTTTTTATAAATTTTTTAAGTTGAAATGAAAGTTCTATAATACTAATTAACCCCCCCTCTTAGTATTACCTAATCCTAACACTTAGTTCTAAGAATATTATTTGAATTATGTCCTTTTCCAACTGTAGGATATGGATTTTATCCATGATCCTATTTACTTCCTTTTTATGTCCAGAATTTTCATTCTTTTAAAATCCTTCAAGAGGTTTGCCAAAGCCTCATCATCCTGAGATATTATATATGATATTCTATTTACATGCTTATGTGAAGTCACGCAGAGTCTATAAAGGTCTTATCCATCCTTAAGATAAGATTTTACCACCCTTTAAGTGGCAATCAATGTGTTAAGATCACTCTTGATCCCATCAAGAGTATCTTTCATCCTTAACCTCTTAAAGTCATCTACCACTTTTATTCTTGTTACTTCTTGTAGTGTATAAATTTTTTGTTCTATAGTACTTAGAACATAAGGGTGAACCCACAAAAGTCGGTTACACTTTTTCACCTGAATGAATACTGAACTTTGCATTTTGAAAAAAAATGTCAAATTCTGATGCATATTGTCATTAAACCATTTAAAATCAGAAGATGAAGTAAATTAGAGTCTTTTACAATTTTATGTCTAGATTCTAAACATATTTTTTATTTTTATTTTTGAATTGGTTTGAATGCTTTTTTCTTTCTCCCACAAAAAATGGTATGTTGCTGAAAATGTTATTTTCCAAGAGTTACATTATTTTCATAAAGCATAACCTTTTTTCTAAAATAGATATCATTGTGATTCTTTTGAAATTAGTTTTGTGACATCTATAGAGAGGGCATGAAATTTGTTTTATGACATTATCATGATTATTTCATATTTTATTAACGTTTGAAGTTGACTAAACCATAATTTTGACATACCTTGACTACATAACTTATAACTTGTTGTGTATTTGTCCTATTTCATTTTTATTTACTTTTATAGAAACAAAAATTAAATACCTAGGGCATAGATATTTTTTAGAACTTTTTTTCTCTCATTTACTATTTTTCTATAAGCATCAAACATAGAGGTAGACATATGGTGAAATATCTATGTTTAGTAAAACTAAAAATACAAAGCCATAATAAACTTAATATATATTAACATTATAATAATTGGAAATATTTGTATTAGTAGTACCTTCTACATAGATAGGTTTGTCAAATTGACGCAGACCAAGGTAGGGAGGATCCAATTAAGGACAATCTAGCCTTGCAACTTCACAATTACACAGTGGAAAACTCAACACATCAAGATGTTTCAACTCAATTTTTATTAACATGCCCGGCTGTAAGGCCTTTCGGGTTAGGGCCAATTACAAATAGAAACAAGTTCTACATGATCCACTCATATGCAATACAAACTTATCTAGTTCAACTCTAAAACAATCAGCAACTGATGGAAACCCTAAGAAAGATCTAAACTTGAGCTTGTAACCCTCCAAGTAATCTCCTTGTCTCCAAGTGTGAAAACCACTAGCTCTGCAATTACAAACTATCAGATAACAATCTAATCTTCAAGATCATGCAAGATATTTTCAATAGCTTCACCAAATCTAGCTTTTAGAACCTCTTATCTGATTCGCTAAGTCCTCTAAGTCATCATCCTCCTAAACATCTACCCAAATACCCCTATAAATACTAATCATCAGCCACAAGTCGGCTGGATAAAACTATTAACTCTCCCAACAAATATTAAACGTCATACAAGTCAGCTTCAAAATAGCCTTACAAATATTTAATTCAACATGTCTTCCCATAACAACAGCTACCAACAATAAATGCACCAAGTCAGCCCAACAAATCACATAGAAGTCTAGTCAGTAAACCAAAACTACTAAGCAACAGTGAAATAACTGAGCATGCCAGGCATCACTAAGCACCAGTGTTGACCAAGCACTATAGGCATCACCGAGTAACACTTTCACCAAGCACTAGAGATTATCGAGTTCCTTCAGCGACCGAGCTTCCTACAATGAATGAGACCATCGGTTAAGGCTTCAATTGAGTAACATTGGCCAAACACACACCTCCAATGTAGATTCACTGAGTACCTTAGAATGCCCCTGCATCAAACACCCCAAGTTTCAAAAGGTGTTCATATGTGAGAAGAACATCTTTCAGGATTCAGGACATACACCCCAAACTACTTCTTCACATACAAGTCCTCCACCTTTTCAGTTTGTATACTCTACCACTTCATTTTTCTTTGTCTCTTCAAGTCTTTCCTTGACAACACATAGGTCTGTCCTCCATACTGATCATTCATTTTCTTTGGATCTACTAAATCAACTCAGCTACCAATACTCAGGCTTCTCCGAGCATTGTATCTAGCAAAGGCATCAAGGACAACTTCGTGTCATTATTCTCAATAGTAAACACATTTATGACACAGTCATACATAGATTTGCAATCATATTTCCAAGGTCTACGAAGCAATATATCATATCTATTCATCTTCACAATATCACATAACACAAAATCCTTATACTAGCCAATCTGAACATCAATAAAGGACTGTTCCCTTACTTCCAGAGCATGAACATCTTGTAACTAGCCAATCCTATAATGACAAGGATTCTTCATTCTATTCAACCCAAGTTTCTAAACCATGTCCTCAGCAACAAGGTTATCAGTACTACCACTATCAATAATAACATCAAAGAGTTTACCTCCAAACTTGCATCGGGTCCTAAAAAATTTACTCCTTTGACAAGGTTCCTCCTTTATACCGAGCAATGTTCTCCGAAGCAGCAAGTTCTTAGATTTAGGTTCATTCTCATTCACCATAGTAGTTCATCTATCACCAAGATTCTTCTGTGTACACTTAAAAGAATGGTGTCCTTCCTCTCTACAGTTATAGCAAGTACCCTTAAAGATAACTCTACCTGTCTTCTTTTTCAATTCTACAAGTTTTTTTTCATCTTCTGCATCAGTCAGTTTATCCTTCACTAAGTGATCAATCTTTTTCATCCCTCGGGAGTTACTATGTTGTTTCCTCTTTAACTTATCATCTACCTTCAGAGGATACTAATAAGCATCTTCAACAGAATCAATCTTCAGCATACCAAGCTCATTTTGAATATTGAATCTCAAACCATTCACATACGGAGCTACCTTTTCCTTAACAAGTTCTCTGTGTCCAAACCGAATAGTAAGTTTGTAGAACTCCTTGGTATAATATTCAAAAGACAAATCCTTATGTTTCATATTGTGCAATTTCTTAAACAAGTCAAGTTCATAGTTAGAAGGTATGAACTTAGCTTTCAAATTAGTCACCATCAACCTCCACCAATTTATCTTCATTTCACCTTCATCTTCTCTATCCCTTTGTAGTTCTTTCCACCAAAGAGAAGCATGTCCTTTCAATTTTTTTTGTGCTTATCTCACTTGAAGAGGATCTTCAATTTCTTCCATCTCAAAGAAATCTTCAAGTTTGCAAATCCAATCAATCAAGTTCTTAGGATTCAAAGTACCAGAGAAAGTAGAAAATTCCATTCGATAACTATTACTTAATCGAGCTCCAAATCTAGGCAACTGAGCAGTTTTGTCTTCACCAGATCTATCCCTCTAGTCATCACCACTAGATCCAGCAGGTTCAAAGTCTTCAACAACTTCCTCATAACCATCCTCAATAGCAACATTTTGAGGTACACCAGCAACAACTCTCATGATCTTAGTGACCATGCCATTCTTCATCAACTCCATCTCAGATCTGAAATCTAATTTCACCTTGTCTTTAATCCAAGATTCAATAATATCATAGAGATCTACAAGTACTCTAGGGTCTAATCTTCTCTGAGGCATCCTTAAAGATAAGAGAAACCATTTGGAAAAAACCCCACACTAATCATCTTGTGGAAATCTCCAAGTTGTATGCAAGTTAGATCTCAACCTACCACCTTGCACAAACAATTAGGGAAAGATCCACGAGTTCAGTTCTTCAGATCTATAAATCAGATCATATGATCTCTTTGCCAACAAGATCAACTTTTCAGGATCAGCCTTTCTAGGTCAACCTTCCCTCCATAAGATCAACTCTACTCTGATACCACCTAACGCAAACCAAGGCAAGGAGGATCCAATTAAGGACAATCCAGCCTTGCAACTTCAGAATTACATAGCAGAAAAATCAAAACATCACGATGTTTCAACTCAATTTTTATCAACATGCCCAAGTGTAAGGCCTTCCCAGTTAGGGCCAATTACAAATAGAAACAATTTCTACAAGATCCACATAGATCCAATACAAACTTATCTATTTCAGCTCTAAAAAAATCAACAACTGATCGAAACCCTAAGGTAGATCTAAACTTGAGCTCGCAAGCCTCCAAGAAATCCCCTTGTCTCCAAGTGTGCAAACCACTAGCTCTGCAGTTACAAACTATCATATAACAATCTGATTTGCAAGATCATGCAAGATCTTTTCCAAAACTTTGCCAACTCCAGCTTTCAAAACCTTTGATCTGACTCGCTAAGTCCTCTAATTCATCATCCTCCTAAACATCTACCCAAACACCCCTATAAATACTAATCATCAGCCAAAAGTTGGCTAGATGAAACCATTAACTCTCCCAAAAAATATTAAATGTCATACAAGGGTATGTGTAGGATCATGTTATTGTTGGAGATTTTCCAGTAGGCCAGTATTGAATCTATGTTTGTCATTGATGACAACATATGGAAAGTAGCATGCATGGAAGTCTTATGTAGTAAGCTTTTAGTATATGTTGCATGGACATGTAGAGGTTAACTGTTAGTACAGACAGTTATATAGCAGCTGGTGTCAGCAATGTTCCTAACAGAGTAACAGGCAGTGTTCTGTGTATGGTTATTCATATAGTTATCATCGAGCCTTGCACACTTGGACTTATGTTGAAGATATGTTAGTGATGTATCAGTTAAGGATGCATAGTTTCTTGATGAGTAGAAGTGAAGTTATGCAGTCGCTATTTGCCAGTAGCAATTTCCTATGTTTATTCAGAAGAGCCGACAAACATTTTATTGATTCCTGAGTTGCACCTATCTTTAGGGTATGCGCCCTTGGAGTTAAGCTTGGAGAAGTGTTATTAATGTTCGATTAAGATTGCATGAGTTAATTCAACTTAGAAAGAAAGTTCCAGTTTTTTTGGTAGAGCCGACAGTGTGTAGTGTGCATCTACAATTATCTTATCGAACAGGTCCTAGATTGTGTTGTGTGCATAGTAGAGCTAACAGGATGTGTGTTGGAGTTTGTTATGGTTTCTCTAATATGATTTCAAGATGGTTCTAATAGGCCAACTTAATTATATCATTTAGAGGAAAGATATTTATAGGCAGTCATTTGTGATTGTTGAAGTGTGGTTCATGGTTGATTAAGTAGAGTAGAGCAGAGTGTGTGAAGTGTTGAGCCATCAGAAAAAGGTCTATGTGACCAAGTAAAGTACTTGTGCTATTCATTGGAACTAATCCAAATAGTAGGTCAAAGCACAATTCACCAAGATCTAGATATAGTGTGTATCTATTATTTAGAAGGTTGTAGCCTTCGCCCATTTGAGCAGTGAGCTCTCCAACAGTGCATCCTCTCCCCTAACAGGGATAATTGTAAAAGACTCCTAACAAGGTCCAACCCTTGACCAAGTCTACTATACTTAATATATTGTAAATCTACTCCTAAAAGGGTAAAGGATCTTCTAACAAGGATCATTATACAGTAGTATAGAATATTAGTGGGTATCAAGTCCCACTGGTGTTTTTACCTATTTGGGTTTCCCTGTAACCAAAAGATTGGTGTTGTTATCTTGTGTTCTTTCATTTTTCTTATGCTTTATGTTTAAGTATACTTAATTGGATAAAGAATTGACTCTTGTAGATAACTGATTCACCCCCCCCCCCACTCTCATTTATCTCTTTGGACTATTCCTAACAATTGGTATCAGAGCCAAGTGCCTCGGAGAGAATTTTAATAACTCAAAGTTGATCAGATGGTGTACTTCAGGAAAGAATGTCCTAAGTTCGGTGGAGAGAATTATCTTGATTGGAAGAACAAGATGGTGACCCATTTTCAGTGCATTGCCTTTGAAGTTTTTAATGTAACTATCAAAGCAGCCAAGATTCCTACTCTAGAAGACCTTGCAAAAGATGATTCTACTGACATACAAAAGGAATTGTTTCATCATAATGCTATTGCTAAAGAATCCCTTATCAGCGCCCTATCTGATGGTGAATTTTCAGAAGTAAAAAAGGTAGATACAACCCATAAAATATGGAAGCACCTAGAAGACATATTTGAAGGAGACAAATAAGGAAATGATGCGCACAAAAATACATGGAAGAAAAGATACCATGCATTAGAGATGTTGCCTGAAGAAAACATCAAAGCTTATAATCAAAGGATAAATGAAGCAGTTGCTGGAACAAGTTGATGACTACTCTTACTCCTGAATATGAAAGAAAGATCAACATCCTTGATGAGACCATGCAGCTTACATCAAATTTCAAGAGAGAAACCTTGATCAACAAAATCTCAGCTTTTGAGATTTCAAGATTGAGGACAGAACCAAAGAGTGAGACAACTTTCAAAGTAATAGTCCATGGTAAGAAATCTGCAAACACTTCTGGTAATTTTGATGATGATGATGAAGAGAAAACATTAGATGATTTTATTACTATGATAGCCAAAAGAGAAAATAAAGGAAAAGGAAAATATGAAGGTCAATTACCATTTAAGTGCTTTTCATTTAATAAGATAGGTCACTTTGCATTTAAGTGTCCTACTAGAGCTAGAATGCTCAAGAAGGATTACAACCCTAAGTATTCTAAGGAATGCTACTATGTTGGAGATGGAGTATATTTTGATGAATCTAGTGAAGAAGAAATTGGATTCATTGCTATTATAGACAAGATGAATAATAAGATAGACCATGAAGATAAGAAGGAGAATCAAGAGCTTGCATTGATTTCACAAGATGACATAAGGATGGACTGGATTATAGACAATGGTTGTTCACATCACATGACAGGTGATAAAGGTAGGTTTGTCCATTTGGACAAATACAATGGAGGTATGGTCAGATTTGAAGACAACACTCCTAAACCAATAGTTGGTAGAGGAGCCATCACTTTGGATGGAAAAAATAGTACTAATGATGTTCTTTATGTTGAGGGCTTGAAACATAACCTTCTTAGTGTTGGACAATTACTTGGAAAAGGTTATCAGTTGCAATTCAAAGATGACAAATGCATTGTTAACAACAAAGATGGTGTTATGATTGCATCAGGATCAAAGACAAGAGGTAATGTTTTCCAACTCAATTCATAAGCAAGTTTTTTTGTTGCCAAAGTTGATGATTGTTGGTTGTGGCATAAAAGGCTATGTCATATCAATTTTGATAACATAGTGAAGATAAGCAATGTAAAGGAAGTGAGAGATACCTAGCATAGAAAAGCCAGTTGATACTATATGTAGAGAATGTGTGATGGGAAAGCATGTGAGAAACTCATTCAGGAGAAAGCTGAATTCATCAGATAACAAGTTGGATCTGATTCATATAGACCTATGTGGTCCAACTCAAATAAGATCAAACTATGATGAAAGTTATTTCATTTTATTTGTTGATGATTATACTACGATGATGTGGGTTGCATTCTTGAAAGATAAGTCAGAAGCTTTTGAGAAGTTCAAAATATTCAAAGCTAAGGTTGAGAATGAATCTAGACTAAAGATAAAATGTTTGAGATCAGATAGAGGAGGATAATTCACCTCTGATAGATTCTATGAGTATCGTGAAGAACATGGCATAAAAAGATAGTTAAGTGCACCTAGAACCCCTCAACAGAATGGAATTGTAGAAAGGAATATGATCATTCTTGATACAATGCACATGATTATGATAGAAGGAAAAGTTGCACACACCTATTGGAAAGATGCAGTCAATACAACAATCTATACCATCAACAGAATTTAATTAAGGCCAGGCACTGACAAAACTCCTTATGAGCTATGGTTTGGTAATGTTCCCACAGTAAAATACTTCAGAATCTTTGGAAGCAAGTGCTACATCAAGAGGGATGAAGCAGTAGGAAAGTTTGATGCATGAAGTGATGAAGGTATTTTTCTTGGTTAATATACTAAAAGTAAAGCTTATAGATGTTTCAATTTAAGATTGAAAAAGATCATTGAAAGTTCTCATGTAAAGATTGATGAAAAGTTTATGATTCAAGAAAGATATGATGATTACTCACCCATGATTGAGGAAGAACCTAGACCCTCTACTAGTGAGACAGTTATTGAAGAAATGTTTGATAGTATTGATGTGTTATTCAATGACCCTAAGACAAGTGAAGAATAAAATCCTAAGGTTGATAAGTTAACATCACCTAAAGTTCCAAAGTTTACATTAAGAAATCATTCCAAGATAGACATCATTGGAGATCAAAGCGCAAAAGTCTTAACAAGGTCCCAAGCAAAGAAATCAGCTAGCAGTGTAGCAGTATGTTTACTATCTCAGATTGAACCTTTAAGTTTTGAAGATGCTTGTAATGATTCAGATTGGCATGATGCTATGAAAGAAGAACTTGATCAGGTTGTTAAGAATCACATTTGGGAACTAGTCAAAAGACCTAGTGATAAGAATGTGATTGGAACAAAGTGGATATTCAGAAACAAGATGAATGAAGATGGTACAGTTGTATACACCTAAAAATGGTCACCTAGACTATTAGCCCCTTTTGCTAAATCATAAATTGCTTGTTCTTGATCAAATCCTAGCTCTATCATTTATTCAATTATTTTCTATGGGCTAACCATCTTATCCTAAGTCTTTATTTATTTAAAAAGAATATTTCCTCCCCTTTTAATAAATAAAAAGCCTCCACTTTTCCTCTTATCCTAAGTTGCACAAATAAAGCATTATTCTTATTTTGTAAAAAGGGAAAAAACATTTTTTGTCTCATATGGACACAAAAGTCAACTCTTATTTTCTCATTGGAGGATACTTGTGCACATGGATTGCTCCTCTTTTAAGCTCCACCATTGATTAAATCTTTTGCCTCTTAATCTCCATGGTCCATTCCTTCTAGGTCACTTTGGAGCTTTTGAAGATTTGGAGCATTCTTAGCATCTACATCTCATTCTTGCATTCTACATCTCATTCTTGCATTCTTAGCTTAGCCTCATATTTATGCTTTCTTAGATTAGCTTCATTTCTATGCTCTTGATTAGCTCACATAGATTAATTAGCTTGGGTTGTAACACTTGCATGTTTCCTTTCATAGCTTAGCTTGCATTTCCATTTCTAGCATAGCATTGCATTGCATTTTCATTCTTGATTCTTGAGGATATTGGCATTCTTGCCCTTGTCTTCATTGAATCTCCCATTGCATGGTTTACTAGCAAGGTTATAGGCTAAATAGCTCTAACTGAGAGCATTCTTAAAAACCCTTGTACTCCATGCCTAGGGAGCTATGGATCGATTTGTGAGGGCTCATTCTTGAGTTTCCTTGCATGTAATGATCTATAGAAGTGTGACACATTTATAGCACACAATAGTAGTAAGAAACAAAGGAAGATTAGTATGTAAAGAATATGCGCAAAGAGAAGGCATTGATTATTCTGACACATTTACACTTGTGAGTAAATTAGAAGCTATTAAGTTGTTTCTAGCTTATCCTACAGTCAAAAACTTCAAAGTTTATTAGATGGATGTTAAGTCAACATTCTTGAATGGAGATTTGAAAGAAGTATACATTGAGCAGCCAAAAGGATTCACCTTATTAGAGAGACCTGATATGGTATATAGATTGAAGAAGGCCCTCTATGGACTTAAGCAAGCCCCTAGAGAATTGTATGAGAGACTAGATGGATACTTAACAAAGATTCAATTCAAGAAAAGTGCAATAGATTGTAATCTATTCATTAGAGAGACATCTGAAGGTTTACTACTTGTCGCTATATTTGTTGATGATATTATCTTTGGAGGTAATGAAAAGCTCAGTGCATAATCTGCCAAAGAAATGCAGAATGAATTTTAGATGAGTATGATTGGTCCTATCAAATACTTTTTAGGACTAAATGTGCAGCAAATAGAAAAAGGTATTTTTATCAATCAGTCAAAATATGTGAAAGAGATATTGAAGAAATTCAAGATGGATGATTGAAAGCTAGTAGGAACTCCTATGATCACTAGATGCAAGCTTACAAAAGAAGATGACTCACCAATAGTAGATATAAAATTGTATAGGTCTATGATTGGTAAACTCACATATCTTACTCAAACTAGACCTGACATTTCCAATGGAGTTGGCCTAGTTGGAAGATTTGCAGCAGAACCTAAACAAAGTCACCTCATGGCAGTAAAAAGAATATTTAGATACTTATAGGGCACCATAGATTATGGTCTATGGTATCTTAATTCAGAAAATGTTGAGCTTCATGTGTACACTGATGCAGATTGGGCAGGATGTGTTGATGATAGAAAGAGTACTTCAGGTGGAGCGATGTTTCTTGGTAATAGACTTGTCATTTGGACAAGCAAGAAACAAAATTATATTTCTCAATCAATAGTAGAAGTGGAGTATGTTGCAACAGCCTTGAATTGTTCTACAATTGTTTGGATCAAGTAGATGATAAAATATTTTGGAATTCAGATTGATTATCCTATTGTTATTCACTCTGATAACACTAGCACTATCAATATGTAAAAAAACCTTGTGATGCATGCAAAGACAAAGCACATAGAGATCAAGTATCACTTCCTAAGAGAGAAAGCGGTCGAGAAAGAAGTCAAGCTGGACTATGTGAGTACTAAAGATCAGTTGGAAGATATATTCACAAAGCCCTTACCTAAGGATACTTTTCAGTATCTCACAGAGAAGTTGGGAGTCATTCCCTTCCCTAATTCTGCTTAGAAGAAAGAAAGAAAGGCATCAATCCTCTGGGACTAATGGAAGGTTGAATACTCTACCTCAAGAGTAGTACTGGTGCTTAAAATGAATGGCACCCTTTTCCATTGATGTCAAAGGGGAAGTATAAATAGAGTCATGAAAAATAGTAGTAAAAGGAGGAGTAATATACTAAGGGGGAGCAGCATTCAGATTTAACATCAGTTCAGTTGAGGAAATGGAGAATATTAGAAAATATTATAGTAGATGGAGAATGTTATGGAAGAAATGTTCATTTGGGTTGGTGGTGGTTTTTCATTCCACATGTTACCATCAATACCAAAGGGGGAGATTGTTGGAGATTTGCCAGCAGGCCAGTACTAACTATATGTTTGTCATTGACGATAAAATATGGAAAGTAGCATGCATGGAACTCTTATGTAGTAAGATATTAGTATATGTTTCATGGACATGATATCAGCATGATATCATGGGTGCAGAGGTTAACTATTAGTACAGACATTTATATAGTAGCTGGTGTCAATAGTGTTCCTCACAGAGTAACAGGCAGTGTTCTATGTATGGTTGTCCATACAGTTATCATGGAGCCTTGCATGCTTGGATTTATGTTTAAGACATGTTAGTGATGTTTTCAATTATGGACGCATAGTCTTTTGATGAGTAGAAGTGAAGTTATGTAGTTGCTATTCACCAGCAGCAGTTTCTTATGTTTATTCAAAAGAGTCGACAAAGATTTTATTGGTTCTTGAGTTGCACCTATCTTTAGGATATGCACCCTTGGATTTAAGCTTGGAGAAGTGTTATTGATGTTTGGTTAAGAGTGCATGAGTTAATTCAGATTACAGAGAAAGTTCCAGTTGTTTTGGTAGAGCTGACTGTGTGTAGCATGTGTCTACAATTATCTTATTGAATAGGTCCCAGATTGTGTTGCTTGCATAGTAGAGATGACAGGATGTTTGTTGGAGTTTTTTATGGTTTCTCTAATATTATTTCAAAATGGTTCGAAATGGCTAACTTGATTATATCATTCAGAAGAAAGATATTTATAGGCAGTCATTTGTGATTGCTGAAGTGTGGTTCATGGCTGATTAAGTAGAACAAAGAAAAGACTGTGAAGTGTTGAGCCATCAGAAGAAGGTCTATGTGACCAAGTAAAGTACTTGTGCTATTCATTAAAATTAATCCAGACAATAGGTCCAGATGTAGTGTGTATCTATTATTCAGAACATTGTAGCATTCACCCATTTGAGCAGTGAGCTCTCAGACAGTGCATCCTCTCCCCTAATAGGCACAATTGTAAAAGACTCCTAATAGTGTCTAACCCTTGACCAGGTCGATTGTACTTAATATATTGTAAAGCTACTCCTAACAGGGTAAAGGATCTTCTAACAAGGATCATTATACACTAGTATAGAATATTAGTGGGTATGAAGTCCCATTGGGGTTTTTACCTATTTGGGTTTCCCCATAACCAAAAGATTGGTGTTGTGTTCTTGTGTTCTTTCATTTTGTTTATGCTTTATGTTTAAGTATAATTAATTGGATAAAGAATTGAATCTTATAGATAACTGATTCACTCCCCCCCCCTCTTAGTTATCTCTTGGGACTATTCCTAATAGTTATACCAAACTATGGCCTTAAGTTGCAATGAAAAATTAGAAAATCAGGGTTAGTGAACTTGATGTAAAAGGCTAAACATCTTATAAACCTTATGTGAAAAAGATATAAAAATAAAATCTGTAGGAAATTGAATGTTGTTTCTAAACTACTACCCCTTGTTTGAAACTTTTTTTGTCTAATTGTTTAAAATTTTAGATTTCAATGCAGTACTATGAAAATTTTAGGGAAAAGATAAAAAGTACGTGTATGTCTGACCACCTAAATCACAATCAAATGATGATATATTTTCCCAAGATTCTAGATATAAGTAGTAGAATCATGTCAGGATGTGACACATATTTTTTTGTAATTTTTGGTCAAATAAATAATTAATTATGAATTTTCTGCTACAACTTTTTTAGAATAAAAAAACCCTTATGTCTGACCACCTTAACTAATTCAAATTTTTATCAAATTCAAAACTTTTTTTTTCTTATAGTAGCCGAAGCATAGACTGTGACGCATGTTTCAGAATTCAAAAAGGTTAAACGGTTTGAAAGTTATAGTTCTTTTTCAATCAATATGTCAATTACGACTTTATATATAAGTCAATTGAAAAATAAGTAATAATTACTTACCGAACTCAAAATCTTACAGCAATTATATTAATGGAAAGTTGATAATGTCTTTAAGAAACCCTTTTTGTTTCATCAATTTCGGGTGAAAAAATAGTCATCAGCTACATGGTCAAAGTGTTGGTATCAAGAACTATCTCCTGAAATAGGCCTAAAGGGTTGACCACCCATGTTTGGTAATGCCGAAGAAAACACCAAGCCTATTCGAATATCCGATCCAATCGGATACCCAATATTTTTGGATATCTGATATTATCGGATATCCAAAACAGCCCACCTATTTTGAAATTTTAGTTGCCCCACTTTTCCCAAATTCAAACTTCATAATAAATTTATTTTTTAATAGTAATATTAATTCTCTTATAAATTAAGTTGTATTCTTTTTATGTTAATATTAATTCAAGTTTCATATTAAATTATATTTTTGTTATGTTAATATTAATTTCATTTTAAATAATAATATTAAATAATAATAGCATAGCATAAATATTAGAATATAAATTTTTATATTAGTATGTATTATATTATTTGATATACAAAATGATTTTGAAGAAATACCTGCACAGTTGATTTGAGGATGGACAGTTTCAACCCAAATCCTCTTGAAAGTATCTAGCACATGATTTTTCTACAGACTCCTTGTAATTTCGATGGTCTGACTATACTAAATAAGTAGATGTCAATGGACTTCCCCTTGATTTAATAGAATCAATTGATTTTTTAACTCTGGAAAAGAAATTTCACACAGATGTAGAACCATCGTACACTCATCATCTATTCTAGAAACTAACAATGGCATAAAAATTGATGTAAGAACATTTAAGTTACATTGTCCACAAAAGGTATACGAAACCTTTAAATATACATTAAAAAGTGGAGGTGAAAGCTCTAGATCAGAGAGAGACAGAGAGAGAGAGAGAGGGGGGGGGTCACGAGGACTTCCTAGGGGTCCTAACGCGTGATATGGCATACTAGGACCTCTAGGAAGTACCCATGACCCCTTTCAACACATTGGAACCCTCAAGGGTGTCCTAAGGGGTCCTACAACCTCTTTTGACACACTTGAGCATTCAAATCTTTCAAAAGGGGTCATGCGGAATTCTTAGGGGTCCTAATGCATGATAAGGCATACTAGGAGCCCTAGCAAGTCCCCATGACCGCTTTTGACACATTTCAAATATTAAGTGTGTTTAAAGGGGTCATAGAAACCCTTAGGACACACTTGTCAGTTCCACTATGTCAAAAGGGGTCATAGGGATTTTCTAGGGGTCCTAACGCGTGATAAGGTGTACTAGGACCCCTAAAAATTCCACATGACCCCTTTTGACAAATTTGAATGCTCAAGTGGGTCCTAAAGATTCGTAGGACCCCTTAGGACACACTTGAGCATTCAAATGTGTCGAAAGGGGTCATGGGAACTTCCTAGGGATCCTAATGCATGATAAGGCATACTAGGACCCCTAGGAAGTCCCCATGACCCAATTCAACACATTTGAATGCTCAAGTGTCTCATAAAGCATCATAGGACCCCTTACGGAACACTTGACCATTAAAATGTGTCGCAAGGGGTCATGAGGACTTCCTAGGAGTCCTAATGCCTGATAAGGCATACTAGGACCCCTAGGAAGTCCCCATGACCCCTTTCAACACATTTGAATACTCAAGTGTGTCCTAAAGAGTGGTAGGACCCTTTAGGACACACTTGAGAATTCAAATGTGTCAAAAAGGGTGATGGGGACTTCCTAGGGGTCCTAACACGTGATAACACATACTAGGACCCTTAGGAAGTCCCCATGACCCCTTTCAACATATTTAAATGCTCAAGTGTGTCCTAAAGAGTCATAGGACCCCTTAGGACACACTTGAGGGTTCAAATGTGTCCAAAGGGGTCATCGGGACTTCCTATGTGTCCGAGTATGCCTTATCACGCGTTAGGAGTACTAGGAAGTCCCCATGACCCTTTTCGACACATTTGAATGCTCAAGTGTGTTCTCAAGAGTTGTAGGACCTCTTATGACACACTTGAGCATTCAAATGTGTCAAAAGGGGTCATGAGGACTTCCTAGGAGTCCTAATTCATTATAAGGTGTATTAGGACCCCTAGAAAGTCCTCATGACCCCCTTTGACACATTTGAATGCTCAAGTGTGTCCTAAGGGGTCTTACAACACTTTAGGACACACTTGAGCATTCAAATGTGTCTAAAGGGGTCATGGGGACTTCTTAGGTGTTCTGACATGTGATAGGGTGTACTAGGACCCCTAGGAAGTCCCCATGACCCCTTTCCACACATTTGAAAGCTCAAGTGTCTCCTAAAGAGTTGTAGGACCCGTTAGGACACAATTGAGGATTCAAATGTGTCTAAAAGGGTCATGGGGACTTCCTAGGGGTCCTAGTACACCTTATCACATGTTAGGACCCCTAGGAAGTCTCCATGACCCCTTTCAACACATTTGAATGCTCAAGTGTCTCCTAAGGGGTCCTACAACTCTTTAGGACAAACTTGAGCACTCAAATGTGTCAAAAGAGGTCACGGGGACTTCCTAGGGGTCTTTGTATGCCAGGAAGTCCCCATGACCACTTTTGACAAATTTGAATGCTCAAGTGTGTCCTAAAGAGTCATAGGACCCCTTAGAACACACTTGAGCATTCAAATGTTTCAAAAGGGGTCATGAAGACTTCCTAGGAGTCCTAATGCATTATAAGGTGTACTAGGACCCCTAAGAAGTCCCCACGACCCCTTTCAACACATTTGAATGCTCATGTGTGTCCTAAAGAGTTGTAGGAACCCTTAGGACACACTTGAGCATTCAAATGTGTCAAAAGTGGTCATGGGGACTTCCTAGGGGTCCTAATGTATGATAAGGCATACTAGGACCCCTAGGAAGTCCCCATGACCCCTTTCAACATATTTGAATGCTCAGGTGTGTCCTAAAGAGTTGTAGGACCCCTTAGGACACACTTGAGCATTCCAATGTGTCGAAAGAGGTCATGGGGACTTCCTAGGGGTCCTAACATGTGATAAGGCATACTAAGATCCCTAAGAAGTCCCCATGACCCCTTTAGACACATTTGAACCCTTAAGTGTGTTGTAAGGGGTCTTATGACTCTTTAGGATACACTTGAGCATTCAAATGTGTCGAAAGGGGTCATGGGGACTTCCTAGGGGTCCTAGTATGCCTTATCATACATTAGGCTCAAGTGTGTCCTAAAGAGTCATAGGACCCCTTAGGACACACTTGAGCATTCCAATGTGTTGAAAGGGGTCATGGGGACTTCCTAGGGGTCTTGACATGTGATAAGGCATACTAGGACCCCTAGGAAGTCCCCATGACCCCTTTGGACACATTTGAACCCTCAAGTGTGTCCTAAGGGGTCCTACGACTCTTTAGGACACACTTGAGCATTCAAATGTGTTGAAAGGGGTCATGGGGGCTTCCTAGGGGTCCTATTACACCTTATCATGTGTTAGGACCCCTAGGAAGTCCCCATGACCCCTTTCAACACATTTGAATGCTCAAGTGTGTCCTAAGGGATCCTACGACTCTTTAGGACACACTTGAGCATTCAAATGTGTCGAAAGGGGTCATGGGGACTTCCTAGGGGTCCTAGTACACCTTGTCACAACTTAGGACTTCTAGGAAATCCCCATGACCCCTTTCGACACATTGGAACCCTCAAGTGTGTCCTAAGGTGTCTGACGACCCCTTCGGACATACTTGAGCATTCAAATGTGTCAAAAAGGGTCATGGGGACTTCCTAGGGGTCCTAGTACACCTTATGTTGCTGTGTAATTTTCTCCATGTTTTCAATAATTGAGGTCACTATCGTAAACATGGGGAGCCATGTGGGGATATTGGCATATCTGGTTTGAAATCCTCTAAGTTCATTTAGATTATCTCCTATTAGATCTTCTAAACGGTGAGGGTTTGTGATAGGTACATCTTCTGGAGGTGGGGGATTGTTGGGAGGTGGGTGTAGATTGTTTGCATGATCATTAGGAGGGTTTTATGATTCCATGTCTAGTAGAAATGAAGAAAAAAATGATAATTACAATGAATATTAAAAAACAATACAAAAACTCATTGCTACCCTAATTTTTATATAAAAAACTATATATTTCTATTTAAAAACAATAAAAAACAATTAAAACAATAAAAAATAGAAGCTTCACTTACCTGGGCAATTTGGGAAAAATCAGATAGGGGATTTGGGACCGGATATCCGAAGACCTAGTTGCGTTCACATTTTTGCAATGAAAACACGTTGAGCGAGGCTGGGTATAGTGATTTGTATTCACTGGCAAATATTGGATATCTGATAATATCAAATATCCTATTATGCCTTCAAGTTTGGCTTTTGGTTTGGCCAGGTGTACTGACACCTAGGCCTACTAAAAAGTCAACAAATCTATTTGTGCACTTTTTGACGAGTAAAAAATGTTTTTTTCACATCGCCACGTTTTGGCATACCATGATCCTGCACATGCCCACAAGTCACTTTCAAAATAGCCTTACAAAAATTTAGTTCAATATGTCATCCTGTAAAAATAGCTACCAATAATAAATGCACAAAGTCAGCCCAAAAAATCACACAGAACTCCAGTCGGTAAACCAGAACTATCAAGCAACAGTGAAATAACTGAGCATGCCAGGAATCGCCGACCACTAGTGTCGACTGAACACCATAGGGATCACCGAGTAACACTTTCACCGAGTGCCAGAGATTATTGAGTTCCTTCAGTGACCAAGCTTCCTACAATGACCAAGATTGTCAGTTAAGGCTACAACCAAGTAACACCAGCCAAACACACACCTCCCATGTAGATTCACCGAGTACCCTAGAATGTCCCTGCATCACAAACGGACTCATGTGATCTCCCAAAAGATAAAGTCAAAGCAATTTTTTGTCAGCATTTTAATAGGTGTGAAGGAGACTCCATTACAAGTATGAATGAGGAGTATAGATGTTATATCATTTTTTTTTAATCTAAGAGACTTTGAGCTAACCATTTGTAATTAATTACTTCAAATGGAACATCTCAAGGCTTAAATAATCACATTTTATTAAAAATGTGTTATTTCAGCAAAAACCAGCATGTCTTAAAAAGTGTAGCCCACTATTGTGGGAACACCTATAATCTAGATTAATTATAGGATCTCCAATATCTACAGGAGGATTTGTCAAAAACTTACTTAACATTATTGTTGCTCGCTCGATTGTCTTTGTAATCTTATTAGTCTTTTTCTCTAATTTCTCCTTTTTTTTGGAAAAAGAAAGCACTGACCACAACATTAGATCTGTGACATCCATATCCTCTAAGTTGGTTAGAAGTTATTGGGATCCACTTTTCAATAAACTAGGTGTAGCAAAAGGGGTGATATGTAGCAATCCTTTTTCTCATTCCTCTACTTTTTCTTGTTCCTTCTCTTTTTTGGTTTCTTTTTCTTTTGATACCTTCTATTTTTTTTCAGCTTTCTCCTTTTCTTTTTCCTTCATAGGTGATTCTTCTTGAGTGATCTTGGGAAAATCAATATTCTTTACTATTTCATCAATATTGGCCAAAGTTTCAGTTATCTGAAATGGATCAGATCTATCCTGCTTTGTATCTAGTGAGATTCCAACAAGGTCAATGTAGAAGTCATGTAAGGTAGTAACAACTAGCTTTTTCTAATTTGGAATTTCACCCTCTTCAACAATTTGGATAATTTTAGGCTATGTAGGGGTGATTACTAGGGTTGGGGTCCTTGTAGAGTTTCCAAGAATAGGTCTCTCCTTAAGGAGTAGCTATCCAACCTTTTCATGTGTTTCCCTTTCAACTTCTTCATATTTGCAGGCCATAATCTTAATGATTCTAGTTTTAGTTCTTAGCTTTGGCCTTAGCTTCTCAAGCCATTTTTCCATCTCACACTTTCTCATAGTAGGGATATTTTGCAAAAGGATATCCTATCTCATCTTAGTGACTTCATCTAATGCTCTCTTCTTTCCTTCCTCTAATCTCTCAAATAGGTCCTTAGTGATTTGACCTTCTATTTCAATTAGATTCTTTTTAAATGTGAGCATGTGCTCCACAACTATAGCTTCTATCTTATTTTTCTCTTCTTCATCATATATATCAAAGTTCTTTTCAAGCAATCTTTCCATAATTCACTTATTTCTTTTCTAGAACTTTTAAGAGGGGATTAAACGAATACCTTTGTGTTTTCTAGCCTTTCTTCTAGTCTGCCTTAGCTGCTTTCTTCTTATCTATTTCAAGTTCCCTTAGGTTAACCTAGTGCAGGAGTATCAAGGTCAAGATAAAAGCCATGGAGGTACACCAGGGTCACTTGAAGAACTTGGAAGGAATGGAAGGAGAAACATAACCAACTTGGGTTATTTGATTTTAGTAAGACCTTAATGGTCATTTAATTATTCTTTCAATATGTCTTAGTTGATCACTTTGTACAAGGATCAAATCATTGTAAGCCATTTGGCATTTTGGGGATTATAGTGCAATCAAAATTTTCTTTCTATATTTTTCATTGATTAAATGTATAGGTGGGAATGATTATAAGTACCCCAAAAATGGATAAACTAGAAATTTTAATGAATAAATCATCCTATTTCTATATTTTTTATTAGATCTCTCAATAATTTATATAAAAAATATTTTTCTTTAGCTACTAGCATGTGATTCCATTCCACCCATTTTTTTACATGAGCTGGTGTATATCATATTTTCTTGAATTGATATAATTACTTGCTCATTAAGAAATTGTTTACTATAATCAATTAGTATAAATAATATTTAATATAAATCATGCTCTAAATTTTTTAAATTTAAAAGATAAGAGAAATAAATATAGAGCTCATTCTAGAATTAAAAAAAATAATTGTCTCATGTTTTGATTATAATTTTTAAGTATAATTATATATTATAATTTTGCACTCTAATTATCATGATAAAACCAAAATGATGTTATGAATTGGAATCAAAAGTGTCTTTCTAAATTTTTCTTTGATTGAATAAATAGGTGTTAATTTTAACAATGAGTGCCCCTCAAAATGGATAAACTAGAAATTTTAATGAATAAATCGTCCCATTTCTATAATTTCTGTTAGATGTCTCAAAAATTTATATAAAAATAATTTTTGTTGAGTTATTAGCA
Organism: Chamaecyparis obtusa; assembly: GCA_027943335.1. Taxonomy (NCBI): domain Eukaryota; kingdom Viridiplantae; phylum Streptophyta; class Pinopsida; order Cupressales; family Cupressaceae; genus Chamaecyparis; species Chamaecyparis obtusa. The sequence continues at coordinate 97,943 of BSBK01003901.1, forward strand.
TGTGATTCCATTCAACCCATTATTTTGCATGAGTTGGTATATATCATATTTTCTTATATTGATAAAATTACTCAATATTTAGTATAAATAATATTTAGGATAAATAATGCATGAAATTTTTTAAATATAAAAGATAAGGGAAATAAATATAGGCAACTCATTCTAGTTTATAAAGAAATTACTATCTGATGTTTTGATTATAATTCTTAAGCATAATTCTATATTATAATTTTGCACTCTAATTATAGTGATGAAACCCAAATGAATTGTTCTAAAGATTAAACAAATGATCTTATGAATTGCAATCAAAGGTGTCTTTCTAAATTCAGGATGGATTGAACGTATAGGTGTAAATGTTTATAAGTCCAAGTATCATTTTTTTGATTTATTTCATTTAATCATACTCTATAATTAATCCTAACCTCTTAATTTTGTAAATTTCTATTAGTTTGTTCTTTAAAAATATCTTAAATTATCTTTATACTAATTAAAAGCTTGAAAGATTGAGAAGTAATCATCACAAATATGTTACCTCCAAAATCATGTACATTCAATTATATTTTATATCCAAATGTTATCCATTATGTACTTATTATTTATTAGATATATGACTTAAACAAAATATCTTTATAATTTTTTTAATATATATAATACCAAAAAATTATTAACTCTTTCCAAACAAGAAATTTTTAGAACAATTACAAATAAAAATATATAATATTGCATATCAAAATATTTTAAAATAATTAAAATTTTCTAAATAAATTAATTTCAACCTAAATAACATTCATTGTATATTACAGCTTCAAAAATTTATTTTTCAATGCACATCTTAGAGTTTCCTCAAGAGATTGCTCTAAACTATACTTGTAACAAAAACCCAAGTCCAACAACTTTTTCGAAGAAATTTGGACATCACTCTTAACTAGATCTTCATCATCCAACCTGAAAGAAAAAAATTAATTAAATTAAAAATTTGTGCAAAACCAATAAAACCTTCAAAATCAAATTTGAACATTTCTACTTACTTAATTGAAACACTTAATTGTTTACTGAGAAACTCTTTAAGAGAACTGAGACTCTTAGAATCACGAGAGCAAATATAACGAGCCTGAGCATTAGGATGCTCCATCAAAAATATGTGGGCATTACATATGTCATCAATATGAACCATTGCAGTGGATCCCATGAAGGACTGAATGAACTTTAATTGTTCATAAAACAAATCATTTTCTGTCAGGTCATAGAACAAATCATTTTCTGTCAGATCATATCACATGATAATTATTCAAAATAAGAAATGTACTCTATAAATAACATACAAGAATTTTGTACCTACAATCACACTACTAATATTTATAAAGATGTATCAATAAAGATAACAAAAAAAAATTCCTTCAATTATTTCCAAATACCGCCAAATAGGCTACTATTTTTTTGGAAAGATGCATCAATAAACATATAGACATTTTATATAAGCAATCAGAGCTAATGTTATTTTGAACGAATTACATATAGAAATTCCATACCTCCGATTAGGGCTAGTACTGTTTGGAGAGAAGTATAACCAGGGATATTTGTAAACCAGGGCCCAACTACTAGAGCCGGTAAGAGGGTAACCACCTCAAGGTCGTTCTGAGCACCATATTTAAGGGCTTCTTGTTCTTCTAGAGTCTTGCTAGCTCCATACCAGGCCACTTTATCTGTTTGAGATCCTAAAATATCTACATTGCTCCAACATGATTCGTCAATGCATGGAGAGGCTAATTCTCCCTTCTCATTCATTGGACAGGCTGCCGAAATAGACGAAGTGAGAACCATTCGTTTAACAGATTTAGCTCTTGTGCAGGCTTTCATAACATTGATTACTCCATTCACAGAGGTCGCAACCAAATCCTCCTGCAACCCACAAATTTATATGTCTAGCAAATACATATTCTTAAGGCAATGCTATGGGATTAACTAATTGGTACTTACCAAAGTGCACTCTTTTCCAAGAGGTACAGGATTGGCTACATGGAAAACTCCTTGGCATCCTTCCACTGCAGAATCAAAGCTTCCTTCAGCCAAGAGATCTGCTTTGAAGAGCTTCAGCCTCTCTTGTGCCCCTGGCAGATCTAATAATGGCCTACATTTTGTCTCGTCTCCTGCGGTTTTATGTTAAACTTGTTCCTTTAGCGAAGTGAATCTTCCTTGGACATATGTGTGAGAAGAAAGAGAAGAACTCACCTATATCTCTGAGGGTTGCGTGTACAGTGTAGCCATTTTCAAGGAGATTCTTCACCAGCCATGATCCAATGTATCCGCCTCCTCCAGTCACACAAACAACCCTTCCACCATTCTCACCCTCATTCGCCATTATGGAATTGCTCGTCCCTGGCAATCTAAAGAGGCTTCGATAACTCTATTTGTAGAGTTTTCTGATGATCTGCCCGCGTGCTGGGAGCCAAGTGCGTAGGACGTTTGGACCTATCTTTAGAATAAATACCTAGGTTTGGAGCAAGTGCGTAGGAGGTTTGCAACAAACAAAATTATTGCGAATCTTATATTTTATTTTCGTTTGTTACGCGTTGCTGATCAAATATTTAACCTAATCCATGTACGATATATTGTTAATACGATATGATCGGATTTAAATCTCTATATTCAAATTAGAAGCTTCCACCACCTTCGATTATTTATTCTGTATTGCAAATAATTTAACAGTTTGCTGACGTCGTGACGCAGAATGCGTGACAACCCCTTTTATCTCTACTACGAACCGCTCAAAGGATAAGATTCTCTTATCTGAAAATCAACAGCTCTCTAATACGGAAATGTCTGCATGGAAATGTGTAAGTAGGCATTAGTTTCGTGGTTGACAAAATAGTTTTTTTTAATTAATAACTAGCACTTGCACGTAAAGGAGGTGCAATGATTATGAGGATAGTGAGATATATTTTCTATAATTTGATATATCTTAAATTGAAAAAAAATGGAAATGAATGTATATTTTGTAGCATGAAATAATTATATTTAGTTCAATTATATATTAACTTTATATTTATAATATTTCAAATTATATTTTTTTACTATAAATATATAAAATATTATATATATCTTTTTTAATCATAGTAATCTCAACTTAATTATTTTTAATGACCAATAAACAAAACTAACTTCTTCATATTGTAGATTCTAAAGTTTCATTTTCAATGCAAAATATCATTGAAATTGTATTTTTAAAAACTTATCAATATTTTAAACAGATTTTTTAAAATAATAATAATTTATATTAAATATTAATAATAATTAAAAATTTAATATTATTTAAATTAATATATTTAATTATTTACAATATTTTATATAAATTTAAAACTTATCTTTAATTTTTATTTAAATAAATAATATTTAAATAATACAATTGTATGTAAAAGAAAATTAATATTTTTTAACAAAATCTATATATAACATTTTAATATTATTTTATTAGTATAATATTTATACAAACCAATCTGCCAACACACTATTTAAAAAAAAAAATGGACTATCATTCTGCACTGTTCAGTGTGTATGTGTTGCATTGCATGACTATCTAACAGTGTATGTGCAATTATTGGAAATTCTTGCACCCTATTCACACCATCCTTCCTATGCTCAAAAATGAAAAAAAAGGTGTATACTAAATACATTTAGGTACCCAAAAATCCCAAATATTAAGCACAGAGAAAATTTCCTGCCAGATACATATATGGTACAGTATATATTGACTTTTCCTAATGTGCAAATCTATTTCCATTTATTTGGAACTAATCTGAACCCTATAATATATATGTATCGACTAAGCCTATTTTTGTAGGCTACTATATTAGTCTCATTCTATCTCAATACACTGGCATTGGTTAAGTAGCTTATATTAATGCTTCTTACCATGGAACGTACATGGCGTAGCAGTTCTTCACACATTTAGTTGACGATCACCAATAGTTCACTGACACAATAATGGAGCAACGTACAATTATTCAAATTAAATGTTATGCATAGAAACAAATTATAGCAGTAATTTAATCAACTTACAATTGCATCACATGTCCTCCCAGCTCTCTGGAATTCATTCCAAATTCCATAGTTTAAATCTGCATAGTACACGTCCAGAAAGTTGGGACCTACCATGATTTCTCAGTCGAAAGGAACCATTAAATCATATACATACATTTTATACTTCCGCCCACCAGGACCCATCCATCTGGAAGAACATTTGTAGTAGAGTGGTACATTCGAGGGATTTATGTAGGAGCCAGGACCTGGAACCAGTTTCCTAGGGCTTCCGCGGGTCTGTAGAGAAACGGGCTCAGAGAAAGCTCTCTCGTAGACTGCTAGCCAGTGGTTCCTGGCTTTGCACCATTGATTATGAGGACTTCGCCGGTGGGGAGAAAATTGCCAAACTACCTTGCGTATTTGCAAACACTTTTCATCCTTATTTTATAAGATAACTCTTATCATTCAGGCCATGTTCACAAGTTAAAATTGTCCAATCAGAAGCATCTTGAGCACAGACACAGTTATCGGTTCTAATGACAACAAAACTTTTCCTTAATCCCAGCGGAAAGGCCACTAAACCCAAGAAACCATCTTTAGCTCTTAACAATCAGGCATCATAAACAGCAGCAAGTGCAAATCCATTAGATCCAGGCGGAAGACGAGAGTAACAAGTAAATTCAACACCTTCTAAATGAAGATATTCATAACCTTTTGACCTCATTATTCGCTTCTTAAAACTATTGATCACAGGGAATTTTTTTATGACTTGTCCACTTTGAAGACACAATTCTTTTTCCACGGTTTTCTTCTTTGCAAAAAGCTCACGTAAACTGTAACTGGTCCCCAGTTTAGAATCACCTCGACAATAATCATTTGATGTTAGATCTTTTGTTATAGCTTCTATCCATTGGCGTCTATCAATTTCGTCACCGATCAAAATTGATCTCCAATTCTCATCAGACTCTACTGATGTTCTTAAAGCGTCAATAGAGAAATTAGGATCAATTTCAACCATTCTTTCAAAAACAAAACCAAGCAATTCATTGTAGCTTGTTTCTTTTGCCATTTATACTATTAATGCTAACTGTTCCTAGATTCTCAATACACAGCTTGAAGACAATCGAGAGTTAATAACACCATCTTCATGCTCTGTCATTTCAAAACCCTACCAGAAAGTACCTTAAATGTTTCACAGCATAACATACCTGGCAAGAATGGCATGTGACTTCATATTACGTGGGTTGTCTTTCAAAGCCAACACAGGAGCTCCTTCAAAGCCAACTATCCCTAAATTCTCAATACACAGCTTGAAGACAAATAATGCTAACTATCCCTCGCAAGACATGAGCATGTCATTCATCACCCTCGGGCCGGGCATGTCCTCCATTTGCCACTCTGGATTTGACGATGTGATCTCCATTCTCCCGCAAATCTTTGAGCACCTCCACGAAAGTTTGGTTTAATGGTTACATGCACGGCTAAGAATTTACTCCCCCACTCCTCACATTGGTGTTAAATGAGGGAGAGTGGTTTGTTAAGCCTCCACAACTTGTTGCTAACTGACAAAAAACATAATGACTGATCAGAATTTGTTTTACCAATCAGAATTTGTTTTCCGTATCAGACAATTCCGTCTCGGCGATGCCCACATAAAAAATCCTATTGGCTTAATTAGCCAATAGGCTTACTCCCGAGGAGATGCTCGCTGGGATTTTCAAACTTTTCGGCAGTCTTACGCCGGTAAACTGTAGAAGTTGAGAAATCCAACTTCACAGAACGCCAAGAACACCTACATGCAAATAACCTATTGCTGAAAGGAAACCAAGAAGACAGAAAAGCAAGAGCTTGGAAATCTCAGCGGTGTGAGAGAAAAATGTATTCCAAAATAATGAAAAAGTATTTACAAGGTTCAACCTATAAAGGTGAACAAAACCCTAAAGCCTAAAAAAGCTAGGTTGCACATTAATAATTAATAAAAGAATTAATTATTAATGCACCTAAGAGAAAGCTTAAGCATTAAAGAGTAATAACTTAATGAATTAAATCAATATGATTTAATTAGTAAGCAAACTAAATATTAGTCTAACACCCCCCCTTAAGCTAAGCGCAAGGGGAAGCTAACCTAGCACAGCTATGAAAGCAGGAAATGGGTCCCGACAACAAGGCCTGATCAGGTACCCAATACAAGGAAATCTCTATAAACCAGAGACAAAGGAGAAAACCCAGTGAGAAAAAATCCTCTCCAAAAAGAGATATAAAAAAAAGCAAAAGATATAAAATGACTTCAAGAGACTCTCTCAAAGCCATAAGTACAATGCGTGCTGCCAACCCCCCCGTGAGAGAGGGTCAGGGCTCCAAACCCCCCCAGAATGAAAGAACCCCTCGAACAATGAATGAACCATTGTGACTCCAATACAAAGAAGTGAAAAATAGTGAACACTGAAGAGGTACCCTCGAAAGATGAGGTGTCACTGGAAGGCCGAGCTGATGCTCAAAGGAGTAGACACGAGGATCCTGAAAGGGAATCCCCAATGTAGGGGGTATGATAGGTGTGCTGATACTATTAGGAGAGAGGAGATGAGTGTCCTCTGTAGAATCTTCAACAACTGCATCTGGTGGCTCGATGACTGGAGCTGGAGGGTCTGGCAGTGCTGAAGAAGAGTCCTGCTAAAGAGAAGAAACCCCAAAAATATGAGGTGAGGCAATCACAGAAGTGGTCTTAGGAACAACACAGAGGTTCAAGTGACCCGACTGTCCCACATGATGCTCTCGTGGAAGAGGAGAGCTGTGCTCTAATAATGGAGATGGGCGACCAAAGTGTGAGAAGGTGTAGAGATGGGTGGAATGATCAACTATCCCTATAGCAACAATGCCATCTGTCACACTATCCTGAATGAAGACTGAATCTAGCATGAACTCAACTATCTTCCCTGATCCACTATGTGTAATCTTGTAAATCGAGAGAAGGTTTGTAGACAGAGATGGAACATACAATAAATAATTGAATGTGCCATCCTGAATGTGTACTGAACCTTTCCCATAGACTGTCATAACAGTGTTATTCCCCATGAGAATGTGAGGAATAGGATAAGCCTCAATAGATGAGAAGATATCTGGAGAAGATGCCATATGGTGAGAAGCACTAGAATCCAATATCCAAGGGACCTATGAAGGCGATGCAATGGAAGCCCGTAATGCATGACCCTGTCCAAAATCCTATCCAGATGTCGAAGATGAGGCAGAAGATTGAAAAGCAGACCCCTGTGAGGTGGAAGAGGATGGAGAGGAAATAGTGTTCTTCTGAAGGAGAGCTTGCAAATCTACAATCTATTTCTCATAGCCATCAAATCTCTTCTGAAAATAATGTGACTCATCATGAGGTCCCTTCTGAAAATAGGAACGAGTAGGGCTCTCAGTCTTCTATTTCTCCTTCTTAGAAGAAGATGGTGGGCTAGTAGAGTGTTGAGAAGAGGAATCAGATATTTGCTTTTTGCTTCTGGGAGTCCTGAGGTCTCTTGGCAAGAAATGCCTATGACTGTGAACCTGCAAGTGAATCCATCTGAGTGAGCTTGGACTGCTCACGAGTCAACCTGTCATAGAAAGTTTCAAAAGAGGGCATAACATGTGTGGTACCCAAAGCATCCATGGTGGAGTAGAAAGTGGAAGAAAAGCGCTGATACTGTCTTCGCAACTTTGAGAGTATCAGATAGATACACTTATCATCTATCTTGATTTTCCCACATCCCTACAAAACTATACAAAGAGACTTGAACTTCATCAAGAAGTCCTCTATAGTGGGAAAATCAAGAGTCAAAGAGGTCAACTCTACATCAAGCTGAAGCTTCCAAAATTTGTTCACTGTACCAAACAAGGTTGACAACTTACCCCAAATAGCCCTAAGACTGGTCAAACCTTCCAGGTGAAACATGAGACTGTCGAAGATGTTCAGTGCAATCAAGCCCATGGCTTCATCCATTTTGTTTCTATGCTAAAGAATCTTAAAGGTACGCTACAGGATAGGTTGGTTCTCATCCAGACATGACCATAAGCCACATGACATAAGTAGCCTAGTCATGTGTGCTTTCCAGGCATGATAATTATGAGGTGTCAACCTGCCACAAAGGGGTCCGACATTGAAAGAAAAAGAAGACAGAAGTAGAAGGGTCTTTTCTAAAGCAAATGACAAAAATAAAGAGCACCCCCCCACAATGTATAAATCTAGCCCCCATACAGCAAGTAAACAATTATTGAAAGTACAAAATTTGAGAAGAAAACCTGGATGCCAGATGTAGAGAGGGAGGAAACTAAAGCCTCTACTTCAACACCAAAATTAAGAACTCAAATAGCTGAATTAGAAAATCAAACTAGCATCATCACGTTCATCTTAGAAAGACCTTTTCGGTGATATTTCATTTGCCACAAAAGGACACCGTATGCACAAGTTATGGCCAAAACACCAAGTATACCTCCAAAAATGAACTCTCTGGAAAAAACTAGTCAAGACATAAAATTTGATGGCCATTTGCCCGTCACGGGCCCATCTCACCAAAAAAATTTAGACACCAGAAAAAATGGCTAGAAAAATTTTTTTGCTGAAATTTTTTGAAAAAACCCACCGGAAGAAAAAATCTGGTAGGTGACATCAGGGTGACATCACCTGCACTACCAGGTGGCACGGCAGTGGCTGACGGGTGGTGCAATAGCGGTTGGCGAGTGGTGCAACGAGCACCGAGCGGAGCGGTGGCGGCACAGGGGCCAAGCGGCGTGTGGGCTACGAGGAGGCGCCAGGGTGGCGTAGCGGTGGTGCACTAGTTGTGTTGCCTCTTGCAGCCAAAAACACTGAAAAATGCACCATTTTGATTTTTTTAAAAAAAAATTTGCCTTGAATTTCATGTTGTAGGACCTTAGGAGGCTGAAAAATTCACCCAGAAGTCCTAGAGGCCAAAAATAACAAATTTTATATGGTTTTTAACTCTCCCAGACCTTCTGAGCGCAATGGTGGTGTCTTTTTTTGCTTAAAATGCCCCCCCAAAATTTTTTTTTTTGCAGGCAAAATAAAAATAAAAAATAACGTCTTGTAGAGAATACTAGAACTGAAGAAAATTGCTTCAAAGACACCAGAACAGGTAGCAGCAAGGAAGCTCTGATACCATGTAGAAGTTGAGAAATTCAACTTCACAGAATGCCAAGAACACCTGCATGCAAATAACCTATTGCTAAAATGAAACCAAGAAGACAAAAAAGCAAGAGCTTGGAAATCTCAGTGGTGTGAGAGAAAAATGTATTCCAAGATAATGAAAAAGTATTTACAAGGTTCACCTATAAAGGTGAACAAAACCCTAAAGCCTAAAAAAGCTAGGTTGCACATTAATAATTAATAAAAGAATTAATTATTAATGCACCTAAGAGAAAGCTTAAGCACTAAAGAGTAATAACTTAATGAATTAAATCAATATGATTTAATTAGTAAGAAAACTAAATATTACTCTAACATAAACATTAAATGACAGCAGCAAAATATGGAGAATTTTCGCTGCATACAGTTATCCTCTGTCAAATAAAATGATTTAAATAATGTGTTGACTAGCCAGTTTCCCTAGCACCTATCTTTCCCTATGGTTAGGTGTCATTATGCATGCTGGTTCATGTGCCTTGTCTACCGTATAACATTTTTCTTTCTCCTTGTGAGAAAAGTTGTATACTACAAGGTTTTAGGGTTTCGGTGGGTGATAGAGATATTTCAATGCATTAGGCCTTTCGACAGGGTCTGCAGGAGGAACTAGCAGCTTCATCTTTTAATTGAATGATCCAGGAAGGGTTCCAAATCGGGTGCATCCAAACGTTGTTCAAGATGTCAAGGATCTAGTATGAGGGTCTCAATCAGGCAGCTTGGTCCTGGCATGATACAACAAATGCAACATGTGTGCAGTGATTGCAGAGGCTCGGGTTTGTAAACTAAATAGCTAATTTGAGAATTCTGAATGAAAGTTGGAATAAATAAATGTTACAATTGGTTGTGATGAATTCAGTGTGAATAGTTTCATTTATATCCATAAGATTAACGTTAAACCATAAAAACCCTGCTTGTTCAAGTGAGACTATCAGTGATAAAGATAAGTGTGGACAATGTAAAGGGAGAAAATTTGTTCAAGACAAGAAGATGCTAGAGGTTAATGTGGAGAAGGGGATGCAACACAGTCAAAAAATAGTGTTTCAGGGTGAAGCTGATGAAGCAGTAAGATTCTGGTTATATTTATTCATGACTAAATAGATGTTAAGTATTGTTTCTGCAAGCACAACATTAAAGGATGAGTTATTTATTTCTCGAAATTGTTTTTGCAGCCAGATACCATTACTAGAGACATAGTTTTTGTATTGCAACTAAAAGAACATCCCAAGTTAAAGAGAAAGGGTGATGATCTCTATATAGAGCATAGTATAACCTTGATGGAGGCTCTTTGTGGTTTCCAGTTTACCCTCAAACAACTTGATGGCAAGCAATACCTTCTCAAGTCCAGTCCTGGGGAGATTGTCAAACCTGGTATGGTGGATCATATAATATCATTTGTTCTATGTTTAGTTATTTTAACCTAATAGCATATATTTGTAGGACATTGTATTTTACAAATTTTATCACTTACACAACATTTTTTGGGCATCTAGGTCAATATAAAGCCATAAATGATGAAGGCATGCTCGTATATCAGAGGTCATTTATGAGAGTCGATTGTACATTCACTTCAGTGTAGATTTTCTAGAATTTGGATCATTGGTACCAGAGTAGCTGAAGGCATTAGAAATTGTTCTACCACCAAAAGCTACTTGCTTTTTGATGGAGATGGTGTTGGATGAATGTGAGGAGACGACTTTAAATGATGTCAATATTGAGGAGGAAATGAGGAGGAAGCATCATCATCAACAACAAGAAGCTATCATAATTTTCATTTTGTTATTTATTTTCTTTGTTAATGGATCGTGCACTATGATTCAAACTATGATTTTAAAAAGGCACCTAGTCAAATCCAAAAGTTATCATGACATTATTGAATTTTTTTTCCCTTAGGAAGTGGGTGAATTGTTTACAGTTTAAATTTCTTTCAATTCATTGAATATATACATTAAAATCATTTTACATGGCATATATAGTCTTGAACATACTGATGCTCAAAAGGTATTGATGTGACCGGCTTGAGAGTTTTTTCAAGATTAGAATGCTCACCTAATCTTTCATTTACTATAACGTAATAAGATTCCAAAAAATATTCTCGAAAATAGGCTGAAGCAGAAAGATTTTATGGGAGTCTGTAAGGGGCTGATGCTTTTAACCACTCCATAAATTTTTCCAAACACTTGATACTAATTTTTTATTATTTTAAAAAATACCCATTTTCCATATTGAGTGTTACTTTTCACTGAGATTCCTTCAGAACTGCAAGATTCGAAGAAACCATTTTCTGGTAGGAGTGAGCCTAAATTTTCTCAGCAGTACAATTTTTTTGGCATGGAGGTGTTACACACTAAGTTTTCACCCTTGTCTCAAGCTCTCTTGGTCTTGATAACCTAGTATAACATTGGATTCATCTCTAGGTTGTGGGACCTTTGCTAACTAAGATGAGACCTCCAGATTCTAGGCTGGTTCCTCTTGGATAATCACCTTAATTTGCTTCTTCACATGAAAGTAAAACCTTTGGAGGGAAAGGGATAGAAGGGATGCTTGTAAGGGAAATGACTTGAAAGAAAACTACCTACTAGGTGATACACGTAAATTAGGGTTTGGATCTCAGCATAGAGGAATGAGACCAATGGAGAAATCAAGTCTAATAAGTCACAACTCACTAGATAGGCTTGCATAAGTGTTTCATAGGAGGGTCTTAACAAAAGACACAACTTATGACCTGCAAGCAAACAACCTTTTCTGCAACTAGGTGTAGGAATGAGACAAGACTGTTAGGGGTTGTAGTATACCCACAAAAAATCTAAATCAGATCAAACACAGCAACACACAAAATCATAGAAAATGAGAGGGACTAGGAACCCCAATTTCCATTAACAACATTCATAAACTTCAATCCAATAAGAGATAATCAAGATAGTGAAGACAGGGATAGAACAAATATCACAAGTACCTCAAGAATTCCTTGATCGTCAATGGGAGATTACAAAGAGTAAAAGAACTAGAGGGTAGAAAAAATACCACAGATACCTTTCTGAGAAAAGATAACTTCCTTGCAAAAGTGGGCTTCTCTCCTTTACAAAAATGAACCTCTGAGCACTAAGGCTCTACAAAAACAATAAATAACTCCTCAATTGCACGCAAGTAGGAGTCCAAAATTAACCTAACTAGGGTTACAAATTTTACAATGCATTAAACAAACCCTAAAGGTACACAAAATATCAACTTTCCTAAAAATATATGGCAAACAGATCATATCATTTCTTTTGTGTATTGATCCTGTACTGAGCTCGCTTGCAGACATGACAACCTTGATCCATCTACCCACCTGCAATTCCACCAAGTCATGAAGGCCTCAAAAATCTGATCTTATAGATATTTCAAAATGATAACCTTGGAAAGGTGGCAAAAAACTATTAAATGCTTCCTCAAGACATAGTGCCCTATAAAATCTATGGCGTTGATGATCAGATTGTCTATCATCATTCCCTCAACTGCAAATTTCCCTCAAGAATTTATTCTGATCTTATAGATATTTCAAAATGATAACCTTGGAAAAATGGCAAAAAACCCTCTACAAAGATATTTTAAATTTGAAATAAAATAGCTAGCCGATCATTTTAAAACATGACCGTCAATCTCTTTTATCTCTCGGCAGTTGAATGGCTCATATTAACTTTGCAATAGTCGTGAGCCTCTTAGAAAAGTCAAGGTCCATATCAGCATGTTTGGACCAATCAAAATGCAACATGTCAGCATATTTACCAGCTTGGACCCACTTTGACTTTCTTTTCTTTTAAGTCATTTAGTGACTACGCAACTAAAGACTTCTCTTATTCGCGAAATCCTTCCTACCTCCACCAATTTATTTAGAGATTCAGCGAACAAAGCATTCGCTGAATCACTAAGTCATTTGGAGCACCGCTAAACCATTCCATGAATGAGAGAACATGTAGAACTTTATCGGGACCGCCAAATCCTTTATTACACCTGGGCCCATCTCCACATGTCAATCTTTTATTCACTCTGACCGCTCTATCAGCAACACCTCGGTAAGCCTCTCTGACAATGAACCCACTTGAACTAAGATTCCAATATAACTGCAGACGTATGATCTCATAGCCCCAAAATATTCCTTCAGATCATACGCCCACCATAGATCTTCATTAAGTTGGGACCCCACTAATATGTGGGTCCACCTAGAAGTCTTCATCAGCTCATGTCAACCAATCATTTTTTAGCACATCAACACACTTGGCAACACGGTCCCACAGTCTGTCTCTTTACTTCAACCAATAAGAAGCTATCAAATCACCTTGACCTAGCACTAGACCCACTTGATTCTCGGACACTTGGAAAAATCGACAGCTGGTGCATAATCTCATGTGTTAGAAAATCCCTTCGCAAAGATACACCAGCCATCGATCTTCATCCTTCTTTCATCCCTGCAGACATTCTGACATGGCCCCACTGCAGCATCTAAATCATCCCTATGTGGACCAATGAGAAATGAGCACATCATCATCTGAGGACCCACCTACAAGGCTCTGACAAAAAGCAAGATCGACGGCTAGTCTTATCCCCTTATAGCTCTGACAAAACCCTTGTGAACTTAAGACAGTCGTCGATCCTCTGAAAACTGTCAGGACCTCTGATTGACAAAAGAACCTGGTCCTACTGACAAAAAGATGACTTGATACGTGTGGACCAATCAGAAGCTACCGAATCAGATGAGGTGGCATCAGTCCCACTGACACACTGAAGTGCTACAGACATGGGAGATCTAATGATCATCTTAAGATCTCAAGCTCTGACACTAGCCTATGTGAAGATACGCCAGCCATTAGATCATTCTAACCAGGACTCCACTAAAGTGACCGCTGGACTTCCAAGTGAATACGTGACTCAAGAGAAGCTATAGTCGCTAGGTCGCAAGAAGTTAAACGGTGACTAGGAAATACTTAGCGATTATGAGAATTGATGTATTCACTAAGTCGTCGAATAAAAGGGGACCACCAGAAAGAAATAGAGAATTGGTGACTGGGCCAATAGGAAATTAGCACACATGGGAAATGTAAACCCTTAGTGGCTGAAAAAGGTAATGAAGAATTATAAAGGGCCAAAGGGTTTTGAGGGTTTTAAAAGGTTCCCAACACAACGGCTAGTTTTATGAATATTCTAACCTACAGACCAGGGACTTGAAATAATTGTAGAGGCCAGGAAACAAAACATGAGGCCATGAAATTTTTAGAGGTGCTCGGCAGGAGTAAAACAGAGACATTAGAATAGATTTTAGCCAAATTTGCATGGATATGAAAATTAGGGTAACATTTTGGTGATTTCTGCTAGATGTCAGCCCGCTAGACATGGAAAACTAGTGGCCTTAGGGAAATCCATTGGGCATGGGGTCTAAACTCAAAACCTCTCAGAGGAACAGGGCTCTAACCATGCTCAGGGTACTTCTTCGAAAGCTGAAAATTTAACCTAGAAAGTAGGGAAAATAGGGAAACATACAAAGATTACAAGGAGGGATTAACCTCAAAGCAAGGTTTTAGATGGAAACCATTGACTGATATCGGTAGGGGATCACCTTCAATAGTTGATAGCTGAAAAGCATTGAATCCTTTGCACTCTGTTCTAACAAATGGCCCACCCAAGAATGAATAAAATTTTGTGTGCCTGCCAGGTCTAGCTCTGAATTCATCCCATTTAAGGACTATATCACCAACCTTGAAGTTCCTGACCCTGGCTCTTTTATCAAAACTCCTTTTGGTTTGGTCCTGGTGGAATTCCATATCTTGCATTGCCTTACCCCTAATTTCTCCGAATTCCATTAGCTGAGCATACCTGATCTGCAGAGGATCACTTTCTTCAAATAAGGCATACCGAGTGGCCAAGTCTAGAGCTGGCAATTCAGCCGAGATGGACAACTTGGCCTCCTTTCCATACACTAACATGTAAGGAGAATTACCAATGATTTTCTTTGGGGTAATCCTATCTAACCACAAGTCAGATCTGAGCTTTGTGTGCCAATCTCTCCGATTCTCTTGAAGAGCCTTCTTGATTATCCTAATCAAGTTCTTATTGGTGGATTCTGCCAAGCCATTGCCTTGGGGGTAATAATTTGAACTAGTATTCAGATAGATGCCAGTCTTGACTACCCACTCTGAGACTTTGAGGCCTGTGAATGGTAAGGCATTATCTAAAATGATGGAATCAGTTGTGGAAAACCTATGGATTTTATCATCATAAAAGCTTAGGATAGCACTCTCATTGGCTTCTTTCAATGCAATTGCTTCTGTCGATCTAGTGATGTAGTCAGTTGTAGTAATCATCCATTTATGGCCTACACTAGATGGAGGATTGATCATTCCTATGAAATCTATGCCCACTTCATGAAGGGTTGATCTATTCTATCTAGTTGTAGGGGCAAGGCTGAAAGCCTTTCTTTTCCTGCAAACATGGCACACTTGATGCATTTCCTAACATAATCATGACTATCCTTAAAGATAGATGGAAAATAGTATCTAGCCCTCATGATCTTAAAAGTAGTAGTCCTAGGAGAAAAGTGACCTCCAGACGGTCCATCATGAAACTCAAATAAGATGTCTGCTACCTTTTTTGAATCTATGCATCTTAAAAGGACACCATTGTGATTTTTCCTAAAAAGAACATCATCAATCAGCACAAAAGGAATATATTGTAACCTATAATACCTTCTTTTTTCTGAATCTAAACCTACAGGACATTGTTCTATCTTTAAGTAGTTGATCATATTAGGCAACCAGCTTGTTGCATTGGCTTTTTCTTCTATAGAGTGCACCACTAGAGATGCATCCATTTGCTCTAATTTCTTTGAACTTTCATCCTCTGCCAAATGCTCACAAAGACCTCTTCCTCTAACCAGCTTGGTAATTTGAATATCAATGTCATATTCCATCACCTTGGTGATCCAACCAGCTCTTTTCTCATTTAAGTCTTTGGAGAGAAAAAACTCTTTGACACTTGGATGAGTAACTTTTAAATGTACCTTGCTATGGGTCAGTAGATATCTAAACTTTTTAAGGCTCTTCACCACAACAAGTACATGGTTTTCTACAAAAGAGTATCTCTATTCATACTCTTCCAAACCTTTGCTAAAGAAAGCAATAGGCTGCTCCAATCCTTCTAAATTTTCTTGGGTCAACATTGTAGATATGGCATCATGACCTCCATAAGCATAAAAGATAAAATCCTTCTTGAATTTTGGGTTCAAAAGAGAAGGAGCTTCTGTTAAGGCTTCTTTAATAGCTTGGAAATTGGCCTTCCCTTCTTTGGTCCAACTAAAAGTTGAACTCTTCTTTAACATGGTTTTCAAAGGCTTGAGTAAATCTGCAATGTTAGGCAAGAATCTCCTAAGAAAATTTATCTTTCCTATGAAAGATTGAAGACTTTTCTTATGAGGTGGCAAGGGTAGATCTAGGATAGCTGCAATTCTTTCTGAACACACTGTGATTCCTTTCTTGGACACTACATATCCTAACAGCTTTCCTTCATGAACTACAAACACACATTTCTTGGGATTAAGAGATATCCCAAATTCTCTACACCTTTCAAAAATCTTCCTCAAATGTTTGATGTGGTCTGCTACATATTTTGAATAGACAGTTATTTCATCTAGGTAGACCAACACAAATTTTTACATGAGGCTTTTAAAGGCCATATCCAGTGCCTTTTAAAATATAGCACCTGCATTTGACAAACCAAAAGGCATCTTTTGATAAGCCATGGTTCCCAACTTGGTTGTGAATGTAGTCTTGTATTGATCCTCTTCTTTGACTAAGATCTGATTCTATCCTGAATAGCCATCCAACAATGAAAATTTCTCAGATCCAGAGACATATTGCAAAATTTTTTCCATTGAGGGTAATGGATGGTGGTCTTTCAATGAAGCTCTATTCAAATCCTTGAAGTCGACACATAACCTCAGCTCCCCATTCTTCTTCCTGACTAGAACAAGGTTGGAAACCAAAATAGTATACTTCATGGGGTAGATGATACCACTTCCTATCAATTTAAGCACCTCTTTATGCATAAGTGGCTCAAGCTTGGGATTAACAAGCCTTTTCTTTTGCCTCACTGGTTTGGCATTTGGTTCTAACTCAATAGTGTGTTGAGCAAGGGCAGGATCAAAACCTTTGAGATCCTCATATTGCCATGAAAACACATCACTGAATTCTTTGAATAATTAAGTATAATCTTGCTTTTCCAATTCAGTGTTCACCTTTCCAAATTGTAGGCTTTTACCTAGTTCTAACTCTAGCTCAACACAATGTTCTTGTTGGATTACCAGGCTAGCTTTGTTTTACTTTACTTCATCATCCTCGTTGAAGACAGTCTCCAAAGTCACAAGACCTCTAGGCATTTTATTTGACTTCAGTTGTATCACTTGATCACCATAGCTTTGAGATAGCCTATCCTGATTATGCTCTGAAAAAACATCTTCTTCAAACAAGAATTGCAGAATTTGTTCATCATTGTCAAACACTTGCCAATTGACATCATTATCAGGAATAGAGGGTCTGACAATCACTTTGATATGCTATTGATCCACCTCTTTTGAAATGCTATCTGGGATGTCATATTGGGATCAATTAGCAACTAACCTGTCTGCATTCTGATTTAATTTTCTAGGAATAGCAACAATGTTGAAAGCATGGAAATCTTCAATTGCGTCCAAAACTCTATGTTTGTATGCTTTCATGGTATCATTCTTGGTTGCACTTATCCCTCTTACTTGGTTGACAACAAGCTCACTGTCACCATAAACTTTTAAGGCCTTAAGCCCTCTTTTTCTAGCCCATTCTAGTCCATTGACTAGGCTTTCATACTCTACAGTATTGCTAGTGCAGGAGAAACTAAATCTAAAGGTAGCATAATACCTTTCTCCTCTTGGGGACACTAGCATAGCACCACCACCAGTACCATGTCTACTTCTGGCCCCATCAAATATAATTCCCAAACTTGATTTCCCTAATCCTCTAAATCAGTACTTTCCTTGATCAGGTTTGGTTCCTTGAAATCATTTTCTTGTACCAAATAGTTTCCCAAACCAAAATCCCAAACAAGATTTTCTTGGGCCTTTGAAGTTCTTTCATCTAGAAAAATATAAGGGATATTTTCTATCTTGGTACTTGTTTCACTAATGGTTTGGAAATCACTGCTATCAAATATGGGGTAGTTGGCATTGATTGCATTAGACACATATGGTTCTATATGATGTGCTACCAATTTCTCTAATTTAATGGTAACCTTGGTACCATATCTTATGTGAAATAACATGTGAGACTAGTCAGAAGATAAGTAGCCTCCTATCTTGGCTGTGAACTCCCTTGACAAACATATAGCAAATAATGTCGGGAGATCTATCATATATATATCAATTAGGATGGAAAAATTAGGACTAGCATGAAGGATTAGACTGGTATCCTTAGCCACACCAATAGTACTAACTGAGGATCCATCAAGTTGAGTCACCTTCTTTTGGAAGGGTTCATATTTTAGTCCTAATTGGTTAGCCACTTTTTTGGGCATTACAGTGCTAGTAGCTCCACTACCTACCATGCAATTATGTACTAAAGAGTTTCCAATAATTAATGATACATAAAAGGGAGGTGGCTTTGAATTCCTACCTTGCATGGCATTGGGTTTGAAGTTGCTACTTGTAGCTTCCTTTGCTTGATCAGTGTTAACTAACATTGGATTTGTAGTTTCTTTGGTAGGCTGAGGAACTATCACCTATGACATAGCCTTCTTTAAAATCTTAGGTTGTCCTGGAATAGCCAAAGAGTCCCACATAGACATGGTGACATTCACCTTCTTCATTTTGTCTACAATGTTGTAGGGTGGTATATTGTGTACTCTTTCTTGTATCTTTGGCATGACAGGCTCCATCTCTTTGAGAGTGTGCTCCTCTTTACTTGTATTGGTAGGAGCCTTCTTAGGTATGGTAAGAGAAACTTGTTGTGTTGGCTCTATAGATGTAGTAGCTTGGGTACCAGAGTCAGCTCTCTCCATATCTTGAGCTCTTCTTTTTGCTCTTGTATAGGCAACAAATGCGGCATCATCATTAACTCCACTAAAGTCTGCTTGTTCCCAATTAAAGAGAGTACTCTCATTCTCTTGTGATTCTTGTTGAGGGATGTATCCACTAGATGAAGCCTCTAGTATTTGAGCTTGTGAGGCATTCTGAACCATTAGAGCTTGGTTCATCCATCTATTTGAACATGTAGCCTGATTATGAGGCTGATTACAAGGAAAACACCATTCATTTTCCATAGCCATATTATTTTGACTAGGAAACATGTCCCTCATTAGGCTAGCATAATTTAGAGGTGCAGGGTTATATGGTTGGAATGGTCTCTGATTAAAACTTTGTCTTTGTCCTTGATAACCTCCTTGGTACGGTGGCCTATTTTGTTGATAAGGTTGTCCTTGATTTTGATATTACTGATTAGGACCTTGGCCTTGTGACTAAAATGCTAGTCTGATTCCTTGACCTTGCTTTGTTAGATTTGTGACCTCATTAGTCAAGGTCTACAACAAGTTGGTCATTTTTTGCTGACTGCTTTGTTGGCTATTCTTTATCTCTTGTAACTCTTGAGAGAAACTAGCCCTCAGCTCTTGACCACAAGTACTAGCTTGGGGTGCCAATATGGTGGGAATAGGGGTAAATGGGGGTACTTGGGCAGGTGCAATGGGTTGAATGCTAGGAAAAATGGGCATTGGAAGCCTTCTACCAATCATGCCTACTTGGATTAAACAATTTTTAGCCCTGACAGCTATGTCAAAAGCTTGGGGTAGAGAAGTACCACCCATAGACTGGATCATGATAGAAATTTGACCATTTAGGCTTTGTAAATAGTAAAGGAAGGTGTGGTCAGCTGATGGCCTTACTAAGGCTAGGATTCTATTCCATGTTTTAAGGAATCTACTACTGTAATCTATCATTTGTTCTTAAGGGTCTCTCTTAATAGTTGTTAACTGCTCAACTAGAGACAAGTTTTCTGATTTATCCTCAAAATGCTTACTTAATGCATCCCCTAACTCATCCCAAGATGTAATAGAACCAATAGTTAGAGTTCTAAACCATTCTAGAGCCTTACCTATTAAAGAGGCTTCTAATAACTTTATGGCCACATCTTCTTGAGTAATGTTGTGTATGCTGCATATGGTAGTCACATCTCTTATGTGCTCAAAAGAAGTTGTCTACCCCTCACCTATGAAATCAGGTATACTCTTAAGTGCCACCAAGGGTACATCATGATGTTGAGCAAAGGCCAATGGGTTGCCTTGGTTGAATGGTGCAAAAGAAAACTGTCTTGCCATTGTAGGAGCTAGAATCTGAAGATTGACAACTATATGAGCTATATTTGTTGCTGGATTGGAATCTTCCTCTAGATCTCTGGTTAGAGATCTCCCTCTTCTTATAGAATGAAAAGAAAAAGGTCTCCTTTCTGAAGTATCAGGAGGTGTTCATTGAACTCTTTTTGCAGGTGATGTCCTTTGAGTTGACCTGCCTTTGTGACTTCTTCTTGAGGGCAACTCTGAAAATTGGGTAGGCTTTGAGCTTCTAGTCTCAATCTTTCTCATAAAACTTTGAAGAAGGTAGCCTGGATCTTTCAAATCAGTGGAGTCACCATATATACTGGATAGAACAACTTCTAAAAGCCTACACTATGCAATCTGCATATCAGAGATAGCATTTCTATGAATTTGAATAACTTATAGTCCCACTGGGCGTGCTAGAAATTGTTATATGCTAAGTTTGCACCCTTGTCTCAAGCTCTCTTGGTCTTGATAACCTAGTATAACATTGGATTAATCTCTAGGTTGTGGGACCTTTGCTAACTGAGATGAGACCTCCAAGTTCTAGGCTGGTTCCTCTTGGATAATCACCTTAATTTTTTTCTTGACATGAAAGTAAAACCTTTGGAGGGAAAAGGATAGAAGGGATGCTTGTAAGGGAAATGAATTGAAAGCAAACTAACTACTAGGTGATACATGGAACTTAGGGTTTGGATCTTAGCATAGAGGAATGAGACCAATGGAGAAATCAAGTCTAATAAGTCACAACTCACTAGATAGGCTTGCATAAGTGTTTCATAGGAGGGTCTGAACAAAAGACACAACTTATGACCTACAAGCAAACATCCTTTTTTGCAACTAGGTGTAGGAATGAGACAAGACTGTTAGAGGTTGTAGTATACCCACAAAACATCTAAATCAGATCAAACACAACAACACACAAAATCACAAAAAATGAGAGGGACTAGAAACCCCAATTTCCATTAACAACATTCATAAACTTCAATCCAATAAGAGATAATCAAGACAGTGAAGACAAGGATAGAACAAATATCATGAGTACCTCAAGAATTCCTTGATTGTAAATGGGAGATTACAAAGAGTAGAAGAACCAGAGGGTAGAACAAATACCACAGATATCTTTTTGAGAAAATATGACTTCCTTGCAAAATTGGGCTTCTCTCCTTTACAAAAATGAACCTCTTAGCACTAAGGCTCTACAAAAACAATAAATACTTCCTCAATTGCACGTAGGTAGGAGTCCAAAATTAACCTAACTAGGGTTACAAATTTTACAATGCATTAAACAAACCCTAAAGGTACACAAAATATCAACTTTCCTAAAAATATCTGGCAAATAGATCATATCATTTCTTTTATGTATTGATCCTATACTGAGCTCGCCTGTAGACATGACAACCTCAATCCATCTACCCACCTGCAATTTCACCAAGTCATGAAGGCCTCAAAAATTTGATCTTATTGATATTTCAAAATGATAACCCTACAAAGGTGGCACCAAACTATTAAATGCTTCCTCAGGACATAGTCCCCTTTAAAATCTGTGGCACCGACAATGAGATTTTCTTTCATCATTCCCTCAACTACAAATCTCCCTGAAGAATTTATTCTAAGCTACCCCACTGTTGTATCCCATTGAATCAAAAATTGGCAAAAAATGCTCTGCAGAGATATTTTAAATTTAAAATAAAATAGCTAGCCGATCATTTTAAAACATGACCGTCGATCTCTTTTATCTCCCAGCAGTCAAATGGCTCAGATTAACTTTGCAACAGTCATGAGCCCCTTAGAAAATTCAAGGTCCATATCAACATGTTTGGACCAATCAAAATGCAACATGTCAACATATTTACCAGCTTGGACCCACTTTGACTTTCTTTTCTTTTAAGTCATTCAGTGACTACGCGACTGAAGACTTCTCTTGTTCATGAAATCCTTCCTAGCTCCACCAATTTATTTAGAGATTCTATGAACAAACTGTTCGTTGAATCCCTAAGTCATCTAAAGTACCGCTAAACCATTCCACGAATGAGCGAACATGTAGAACTTTATCGGGACCGCCAAATCCTTTATCAAACCTATGCCCATCTCCACATGTCAATCTTTTATTCACTCCAACCACTCTATGAGCAACACCTCAGCAAGCCTCTCTAACAATGGATGAACTTGAACTGAGATTCCAATCTAACGGTGGGTGTATGATCTCATAGCCCCCAAATATTCCTTCAGATCATACGCCCACCGTAGATCTTCATTAAGCTGGGACCCCATTGACATGTGGGTCCACCTGGAAGTCTTCATCAGCACACATCAACCAATCATTTTTTAGCACATCAGCGCACCTGGCAACACGGTCCCACAGTCCGTCTCTTTACTTCAACCAATAAGAAGCTAGCAAATCACCTTGACCTGGCACTGAACCCACTTGAATCTCAGACACTTGGCAAAATTGATAGCTGGTGCATAATCTCATGTCTCAGAAAAGCCCTTCGTGAAGATATGCCAGCCATCTATCTTCATCCTTCTGACATCCCTACAGACATTCTGACACGGCCCCACTGCAACATCCAAGTCATCACTGTGTGAACCAATGAGAAATGAGCACATCATCATCTGAGGACCCACCTGCAAGGCTCTGACAAAAAGAAAGATCGACAACTAGTCTTATCCCCTTATAGCTCTGACAAAACCTTTGCGAACTTAAGATAGCCATGGATCTTCTGAAAACTATCAGGACCTCTGACCACCGAAAGAACCTGGTCCTACTGACAAAAAGATGACTCGATACATGCGGATCAATCAGAAGCTGCTGAATCAGATGAGTTGGTGTCGGTCTCACTGACACACTGAAGTGCTGCAGACATGGGAGATCTAAAGGTCATCTTAAGATCTCAAGATCTGACACTAGCCTATGCAAAGATACGCTAGCTATTAGATCCTTCTAACCGGGACCCCACTAAAGTGACTGCCAGACTTCCATGTGAATATGCGACTGAAGAGAAGCTAACATCGCTAGGTCACAAGAAGTTAAACTATGACTGGGAAATACTTAACGATTGTGAGAATTGATGTATTCGCTAAGTCGCCGAATAAAAGGGGACTACCAGAAAGAAATAGAAAATTGGTGACTGAGCTAATAGGAAATTAGCGCACATGGGAAATGTAAACCCTTAGTGGCTGAAAATGTTAATAAAGAATTATAACAGGCCAAAGGGTTTTGAGGGTTTTAAAAGGTTCCCAACACAACGGCTAGTTTTATGAATATTTTGACCTACAGACCAGGGACTTCAAATAATTGTAGAGGCCAGGAAATAAAACATGAGGCCATGAAATTTTTAGAGATGCTCGGCAGGAGTAAAACAGAGACTTTAGAATAGATTTTCACCAAATTTGCATGGATATGAAAATTAAGGTAACATTTTGGTGATTTCTACTGGATGTCAGCCCGCTAGACATGGAAAACTAGTGGCCTTAGGGAAATCCATTGGGCATGGGGTCTGAACTCAAAACCTCTCTGAGGAATAGGGCTCTAACCGTGCTCAGGTAATTTCTTGGAAAGCTAAAAATTTAAACTAGAAAGGAGGGAAATAGGGAAACATACAAAGATTACAAGGAGGGATTAACCTCAAAGCAAGGTTTCAGATGGAAACCATTGACTGATATTGGTAGGGGATCACCTTCAATAGTTGATAGCTGAAAAGCGTTGAATCCTCTGCACTCTATTATAACAAATGGCGCACCCCAGAATGGACTAAATTTTGTGTGCCTACCAGGTTTGGCTCTGAATTCATCCCATTTAAGGACTATATCACCAACCTTGAAGTTCCTGACACTGGCTCTTTTATCAAAACTCCTTTTGGTTTGGTCCTGGTGGAATTCCATATCTTGCATTGTGTTACCCCTAATTTCTTCTAATTCCTTCAGCTGAGCATACCTGATCTATAGAGGATCACTTTCTTCAAATAAGGCATACTGAGTGGCTAAGTCCAGAGCTAACAATTCAGCTGAGATGGACAACTTGGCCTCCTTTCCATACACTTAGATGTACAAAAAATTACCAATGATTTTCTTTGCGGTAATCCTGACTAACCACAAGGCAGATCTGAGCTTTGTGTGCCATTCTCTCTGATTCTCTTGAAGAGTCTTCTTGATTATCCTAATCAAGTTCTTATTGGTGGATTCTACCAAGCCATTGCCTTGGGGGTAATAATTTGAACTAGTATTCAGATAGATGCCATTCTTGACTACCCACTCTAACACTTTGAGGCCTATGAATGGTAAGGCATTATCTGAAATGATGGAATCAGGAGTGGCAAACCTATGGATTTTATCATCATAAAATCTTAGGATAGCACTCTCATTGGCTTCTTTCAATGCAATTGCTTCTGTCCATCAAGTGAAGTAGTCAGTTGCAGTAATTATCTATTTATGGCCTGCACTAGATGGAGGATTGATCATTCCTATGAAATCTATGCCCCACTTCATGAAGGGTTGATCTATTCTAACTGGCTGTAGGGGCAAGGCTGCAAGCCTTTCTTTTCCTGCAAACATGGCACACTTGATGCATTACCTAACATAGTCATGACTATCCTGAAAGATAGATGGCCAATAGTATACAGGCCTCATGATCTTAAAAGTAGTAGTCCTAGGAGAAAAGTGACCTCCACAAGGTCCATCATGAAACTCAAATAGGATGTCTGCTACCTTTTCTGAATCTATGCATCTTAAAAGGACACCATTGTGATTTTTCCTAAAAAGAACATCATCAATCAACACAAAAGGAATAGATTGTGACCTATAATACCTTCTTTTTGTTGAATCTAAACCTGCAGGACATTGTCCTATCTTCAAGTAGTTGATCATATTAAGCAACCAGCTTGTTGCCTTGGCTTGTTCTTCTATAGAGTGCACCACTAGAGATGCATCCATTTGCTCTGATTTCTTTGAACTTTCATCCTCTGCCAAATTCTCACAAAGACCTCTTCCTCTAACCAGCTTGGTAATTTGAATATCAATGTCATATTCCATCACCTTGGTGATCCAACTAGCTCTTTTCTCTTTTAAGTCTTTGGAGAGCAAAAACTCTTTGACACTTGGATGAGTAACTTTTAAATGTACCTTGCTATGGGTCAGTAGATATCTGAAATTTTTAAGGCTCTTCACAACAACAAGTACATGTTTTTCTACAAAAGAGTATCTCTATTCATACTCTTCCAAACCTTTGCTAAAGAAAGCAATAGGCTACTCAAATCCTTCTGAATTTTCTTGGGTTAACATTGTAGATATGGCATCATGACCTCCATAAGCATAAAGGATAAAATCCTTCTTGAAGTTTGGGTTCAAAAGA
This sequence comes from Chamaecyparis obtusa, assembly GCA_027943335.1. NCBI lineage: Eukaryota > Viridiplantae > Streptophyta > Pinopsida > Cupressales > Cupressaceae > Chamaecyparis > Chamaecyparis obtusa. The sequence continues at coordinate 123,850 of BSBK01003901.1, forward strand.
GTAGGAGCTTCTGTTAAGGCTTCTTTAATAGCTTGGAAATTGGCCTTCCCTTCTTTGGTCCAACTAAAAGCTGAACTCTTCTTTGACATGGTTGTCAAAGGCTTGAGCAAATTTGCAATGTTAGGCAAGAATATCCTAACAAAATTTATCTTTTCTATGAAAGATTGAAGACTTTTCTTATGAGGTGGCAAGGGTAGATCTAGGATAGCTGCAATTCTTTCTGAATCTACTACGATTCCTTTCTTGGACACTACATATCCTAACAACTTTCCTTCATGAATTGCAAACACACAATTCTTGGGATTAAAAGATATCCCAAATTCTCTACACCTTTCAAAAATCTTCCTCAAATGTTTGATGTGGTCCACTGCATATTTTGAATAGACAGTTATGTCATCTAGGTAGACCAGCACAAATTTGTACACAAGGCTTTTAAAGACCATATCCATTGCCTTTTAAAATATAGCACCTGCATTTGAAAAACCAAAGGGCATCTTTTGATAAGCCATGGTTCCCCACTTGGTTGTGAATGCAGTCTTGTATTGATCCTCTTCTTTGACTAAGATCTGATTGTATCCTGAATAGCCATCCGATAATGAAAATCTCTTAGATCCAGAGACACATTGCAAAATTTGTTCCATTGAGGGTAATGGATGGTGGTCTTTCAATGAATCTCTATTCAAATCCCTGAAGTCGACACATAACCTCAGCTCCCCATTCTTCTTCTTGACTGGAACAAGGTTGGAAACCCAACTAGTATGCTTGATTGGGTAGATGATACCACATCCTATCAATTAAAGCACCTCTTTATGCATAAGTGGCTCAAGCTTGGAATTAACGGGCCTTTGCTTTTGCCTCACTGGTTTGGCATTTGGTTCTAACTCAATAGTGTGCTGAGCAAGGGTAGGATCAAAACCTTTGAGATCCTCATATTGTCATGCAAATACATCACTGAATTCTTTGAATAGTTGAGTATAATCTTGCTTTTCCAATTCAGTGTTCACCTTTCCAAATTGTAGGCTTTTACCTGGTTCCAACTCTAGCTCAACACAATGTTCTTGTTGGATTACCAAGCCAGCTTTGTTTTTCTTTACTTCATCATCCTTGTTGAAGATAGTCTCCAAGTGACAAGACCTCTAGGCATTTTATTTGACTTTAGTTGTATCACTTGATCACCATAGCTTTGAGATAGCTTATCCTGATTATGCTCTGAAAAAACATCTTCTTCAAACAAGAATTGTAGAATTTGTTCATCATTGTCAAACACTTGCCAATTGACATCATTATCGGGAATAGAGGGCCTGACAATCACTTTGACATGCTATTAATCGACATCTTTTGAAATGCTATTTGGGATGTCATATTGGGATCCAACAGCAGCTAACCTATCTGCATTCTACTTTAATTTTCTAGGAATAGCAATAATGTTGAAAGCATGGAAATCTTCAATTGCATCCAAAACTCTATGTTTGTATGCTTTCATGGTATCATTCTTGGTTGCACTTATCCCTCTTACTTGGCTGAAAACAAGCTCACTGTCACCATAAACTTTTAAGGCTTTAAGCCCTCTTTTTCTAGCTCATTCTAGTCCATTGACTAGGCTTTCATACTCTACAGTATTGCTAGTGCAGAAGAAACTGAATCTAAAGGAAAAATAATACCTTTCTCCTCTTGGGGACACTAGCATAGCACAACCACTAGTACAATGTCTACTTCTGACCCCATCAAAATATAATTCCCAAACCTGATTGCCCTGTTCCTCTAAATTAGTACTTTCCTTAATAAGGTTTGGTTCCTTCACATCATTTTCCTATACCAAATAGTTTCCCAAACCAAAATCCCAAAAAAGATTTTCTTGGGCCTCTGAATTTCTTTCATCTAGAAAAATATCAGGGATATTTTCTATCTTGGTGCTTGTTTCACTAATGGTTTGGAAATCACTGCTATCAAATATGGGGTAGTTGGCATTGATTGCATTAGACACATATGGTTCTATATGATGTACTACCAATTTCTCTGATTTAATGTAACCTTGGTACCATATCTTGTGTGAAATAACATGTGAGACTAGTCAGAAGATAAGTAGCCTCCTATCTTGGCTCTGAACTCCCTTGACAAACATATAGAAAATAATGTCAGGAGATCTATGATATATATATCAAGGATGATGGAAAAATTAGGACTAGCATGAAGGATTAGACTGGTATCCTTAGCCACACCAATAGTACTAACTGAGGATCCATCAAGTTGAGTCACCTTCTTTTGGAAGGGTTCATATTTTAGCCCTAATTGGTCAACCACTTTTTTGGGCATTACAGTGCTAGTAGCTCCACTATCTACAATGCAATTATGTTCTAAAGAGTTTCCAATAATTAAAGATATATAAAAGGGAGGTGGCTTTGAATTCCTACCTTGCATGGCATTAGGTTTGAAGTCAGTATTTGTAGCTTCCTTTGCGTGATCAGTGTTAACTAACACTGGCTTTGTAGTTTCTTTGGTAGACTGAGGAACTATCACCTTTGACATAGCCTTCTTTAAAATCTCAGGTTGTCCTGGAATAGCCAAAGAGTCCCACATAGACATGGTGACATTCACATTCTTCATGTTGTCTACAATGTTGTAGGGTGGTATATTGTGTACTCTTTGTTTTATCTTTGGCATGAGAGGCTCCATCTCTTTGAGAGTGTGCTCCTCTTTACTTGTAATAGAAGGAGCCTTCTTAGGTATGGTAAGACCAACTTGTTGTGCTGGTTCTGTAGATGTAGTAGCTTGGGTACTAGATTCAGCTCTCTCCATATCTTGAGCTCTTCTTTTTTCTCTTGTATAGGCAACAAATGCGACATCATCATTGACTCCACTGAAGTCTAGTTGTTCCCAATTAAAGAGAGCAGTCTCATGCTCTTGTGATTCTTGTTGAGGGACTGATCCACTACATAAAGCCTCTGGTATTTGAACTTGTGAGGCATTTTGAACCATTAGAGCTTTGTTCATCCATCCATTTGAACATGTAGCCTGATTATGAGGCTGATTACAACGAAAACACCGTTCATTATCCATATCCATATTATTTTGACTAGGAACCATGTCCCTCACCAGGTTAGCAGAATTTAGAGGTGTAGGGTTATATGGTTGGAATGGTCTCTGATTAAAACTTTGTCTTTGTCCTTGATAGCCTCCTTGGTACGGTGGCCAACTTTGTTGATAAGGTTGTCCTTGATTTTGATATTGCTGATTAAGACCTTGGCCTTATGACTGAAATGGTGGTCTGATTCCTTGACCTTGCTTCTTTAGATTTGTGACCTCTTTAGTCAAGGTCTGCAACAAGTTAGTCATTTCTTGCTGACTACTTTGTTGGCTATTCTTTATCTCTTGTAACTCTTGAGAGAAACTAGCCCTCAGCTCTTGACCACTTGTACTAGCTTGCATTGCCAATATGGTGGGAATAGGGGTAAATGGGGGTACTTGGGCAGGTGCAATGGGTTGAAGGCTAGGAAAAATGGGCATTGGAGGCATCCTAGCAATCATGCTTGCTTGGATTAAATAATTTTTAGCCCTGATAGCTATGTCAAAAGCTTGGGGTAGAGAAGTACCACCCATAGACTAGATCATGATGGAAATTTGACCATTTAGGCTTTGTAAATAGTAAAGGAAGGTGTGGTCAGCTGATGGCCTTACTGAAGCTAGGATTCTATTCCATGTTTTAAGGAATCTACTATTGTAATCTATCATTTGATCTTGAGGGTCTCTCTTAATAGTTGTTAACTGCTCAACTAGAGACAAGTTATCTAATTTATCCTCAAAATGCTTACTTAATGCATCCCCTAACTCATCCCAAGAAGTAATAGAGCCAACAGTTAGAGTTCTAAACCACTCTAGAGCCTTACCTTTTAAAGAGGTTGCTAATAACTTTGTGGCCACATCGTCTTGAGTAATGTTGTGTATGCTGCATATGGTGGTCACATCTCTTATGTGCTCAAAAGAAGTTGTCTACCCCTCACCTGTGAAATTAGGTATACTCTTAAGTGCCACCAAGGGCACATCATGATGTTGAGCAAAGGCCAATGGGCTGCCTTGGTTGAATGGCGCAAAAGAAAACTGTCTTGCCATTGTAGGAGCTAGAATCTAAAGATTGACAACTATATGAGCTATATTTATTGCTGGATTGGAATCTTCCTCTAGATCTCTGGTTAGAGATCTCCCTCTTCTTCTGGAATGAAAGGAAAAAGGTCTCCTTTCTAAAGTATTAGGAGGTGTTGATTGAACTCTTCCTGTAGGTGATGTCCTTTGAGTTGACCTGCCTTTGTGACTTCTTCTTGAGGGAAACTCTGAAAATTGGGTAGGCTTTGAGCTTCTAGTCTTAATCTTTTTCATAAAACTTTGAAGAAGGTAGCCTGGATCTTCGAAATCAGTGGAGTCGCCAGATATACTTGATAGAATGACTTCTAAAAGCTTATACTATGCAATCTGCATATCAGAGATAGCATATCTTTGAATTTGAATAACTTATAGTCCCACCAGGCATGCCATAAATTGTTATACACTAAGTTTTCACCCTTGTCTCAAGCTCTCTTGGTCTTGATAACCTAGTATAACATTGGATTCATCTCTAGGTTGTGGGACCTTTGCTAACTGAGATGAGACCTCCAAGTTCTAGGCTAGTTCCTCTTGGAATCACCTTAATTTTCTTCTTGACATGAAAGTAAAACCTTTGGAGGGAAACAGATAGAAGGGATTCTTGTATTGGAAATGACTTGAAAGCAAACTACCTACTAGGTGATACACCAAAATTAGAGTTTGGATCTTAGCATAGAGGAATGAGACCAATGGAGAAATTAGGCCTAATAAGTCACAACTCACTAGATAAGCTTGCATAAGTGTTTCATAGGAGGGTCTGAACAAAAGACACAACTTATGACTTGCAAGAAAACATCCTTCTCTGCAACTAGGTGTAGGAATGAGACAAGACTGTTAGGGGTTGTAGTATACCCACAAAACATATAAATCAGATCAGACATAGCAACACACAAAATCACAAAAAATGAGAGGGACTAGAAACCCCAATTTCCATTAACAACATTCATAAACTTCAATCCAATAAGAGATAATCAAGACAGTGAAGATAGGGATAGAAAAAATATTACAAGTACCTCAAGAATGCCTTGATCATCAATGGGAGATTACAAAGAGTAGAAGAACCATAGGGGAGAACAAATACCATAGATAGCTTTCTGAGAAAAGATGACTTCCTTACAAAAGTGGGCTTCTCTTCTTTACAAAAATGAACCTTTGAGCACTAAGGCTCTAAAAAAACAATAAATACCTCCTCAATTGCACGTGGGTAGGAGTCCAAAATTAACCTAACTAGGGTTACAAATTTTACAATGCATTAAACAAACCCTAAAGGTACACAAAATATCAACTTTCCTAAAACTATCTGGCAAACAGATCATATCATTTCTTTTGTGTATTGATCCTGTACTGAGCTCACCTACAGACATGACAACCTCGATCCATCTACCCACCTACAATTCCACCAAGTCATGAAGGCCTCAAAAATCTGATCTTATAGATATTTCAAATTGATAACCCTGCAAAGATGGTGCCAAACTATTAAATGCTTCCTTAGGACATAGTCCCCTATAAAATCTGTGGTGCTGATGATCAACTTGTATATCATCATTCCCTCAACTACAAATGTCCCTGAAGAATTTATTCTAAGCTATCCTGCCACTGTATCCCATTGAATCAAAAACTGGCAAAAAACCCTCTCCAGAGATAGTTTTAAATTTGAAATAAAACGGCTAGCCAGTCATTTTAAAACATGAATGTTCTCTTTTATCTCTTGGTAGTCGAATGGCTCAGATTAACTTTGCAATAGTCACGAGCCCCTTAGAAAATTCAAAGTCCATATCAGCATGTTTGGACCAATCAAAATGCAACATGTCAGCATATTTATCAGCTTGGACCTGCTTTCACTTTCTTTTCTTTTAAGTCATTCAGCGACTATGTGACTGAAGACTTCTCTTATTCATGAAATCCTTCCTACCTCCACCAATTTATTTAGAGATTCAGCGAACAAAGCGTTCACTGAATCACTAAGTCATTTGGAGCACTGCTACACCATTTTGCGAATGAGCGAACATGGAGAACTTTATTAGGACTGCCAAATCCTTTATCAAACCTGGGCCCATCTCCACATGTTAATCTTTTATTCACTCTGACCACTCTGTCAGCAACACCTCGGCAAGCCTCTCTTACAATGGACACACTTGAACTGAGATTCCAATCTACTAGTGGGCGTATGATCTCATAGCCCCCAAATATTCCTTCAGATCATATGCCCACCATAGATCTTCATTAAGCTAGGACCCAACTAGCATGTGGGTCCACCTGGAAGCCTTCATCAGCACGCGTCAACCAATCATTTTTTAGCACATCAGGACACCTGGCAACACGGTCCCATAGTCTGTCTCTTTACTTCAACCAATAAGAAGCCAGCAAATCACCTTGACTTGGCACTGGACCCACTTTAATCTTGAACACTTGGCAAAATCGATGGTTGGTGCATAATCTCATGTATCAGAAAAGCCCTTTGCGAAGATACACTAGCCTTCAATCTTTGTCCTTCTGACATCCCTGCAGACATTTTGACATGGCCCCACTGTAGCATCCAAGTCATCGCTATGCGGACCAATGAGAAACAAGCACATCATCATCTAAGGACCCACCTGTAAGTCTTTGACAAAAAGCAAGATCGACGACTAGTCTTATCCCCTTATAGCTTTGACAAAACCCTTGCGAACTTAAGACAGTCGTCGATCCTCTAACAACTATTAGGACCTCTGACCATCGAAAGAACCTAGTCCTACTGACAAAAAGATGACTTGATACATGTGGACCAGTCAGAAGTTGCCGAATCGGATGAGGTGGCATCGGTCCCACTGACTCACTGAAGTGCTATAGACATGGGAGATCTAATGGTCCTCTTAAGATCTCAAGCTCTGACACTAACCTATGTGAAGATACGCCAGCCATTAGATCCTTCTAATCGGGATCCCACTAAAGTGACCACCAGACTTCCACGCAAATACGTGACTGAAGAGAAGCTAACGTCGCCAAGTCGCAAGAAGTTAAACAGTGACCGAGAAATACTTAGTGATTATGAGAATTGATGTATTCGCTAAGTCGCTGAATAAAAGTGGACCACCAGAAAGAAATAGACAACTGGCAACTAGGCCAATAGGAAATTAGCGCACATGGGAAATGTAAACCATTAGTGGCCGAAAAAGGTAATGAAGAATTATAACAGGCCAAAGGGTTTTGAGGGTTTTAAAAGGTTCCCAACACAACGACTAGTTTTATGAATATTTTGACCTACAAACTAGGGACTTGAAATAATTGCAGAGGCCAGGAAACAAAACATGAGGCCACAAAAGTTTTAGAGATGCTCAGCATGAGTAAAACAAAAACTTTAGAATAGATTTTACCCAAATTTGCAAGGATATGAAAATTAGGGTAACATTTTGGCAATTTTTGCTGGATGTCAGCCCGCTAGACATGGAAAACTAGTGGCCTTAGGGTAATCCATTGGGTATGGGGTCTAAACTCAAAACCTCTCAGAGGAACACGGCTCTAACCATGCTTAGGGAACTTCTTGGAAAGCTAAAAATTTAACCTAGAAAGTAGGGAAAATAGGGAAACATACAAAGATTACAAGGAGGGATTAACCTCAAAGCAAGGTTTCAGATGGAAACCATTGACTGATATCGGCAGGGGATCACCTTCAATAGTTGATAGCTAAAAAGTGTTGAATCCTCTGCACTCTATTATAACAAATGGCCCACCCCAGAATGAATCAAATTTTGTGTGCCTGCCAAGTGTTTCTCTGAATTCATCCCATTTAAGGACTATATCACCAACCTTGAAGTTCCTAACCCTGGCTCTTTTATCAAAACTCCTTTTGGTTTGGTCCTGGTGGAATTCCATATCTTGCATTGCCTTACCCCTAATTTCTTCTAATTCCATTAGCTGAGCATACCTGATCTGCAAAGGATCACTTTCTTCAAATAAGGCATACTGAGTGGCCAAGTCCAGAGCTAGAAATTCAGCCGAGATGGACAACTTGGCCTCCTTTCCATTCACTAACATGTAAGGAGAATTACCAATGATTTTCTTTGGGGTAATCCTGACTAACCACAAGGTAGATCTGAGCTTTGTGTGCCAATCTCTTTGATTCTCTTGAAGAGTCTTCTTGATTATCCTAATCAAGTTCTTATTGGTGGATTCTGCCAAGCCATTGCCTTGGGGGTAATAATTTGAACTAGTATTTAGATAGATTACATTCTTGACTACCCACTCTGAGACTTTGAGGCCTGTGAATGCTAATGCATTATCTGAAATGATGGAATTGAGAGTGTCAAACCTATGGATTTTATCATCATAAATGCTTAGGACAACACTCTCATTGGCTTCTTTCAATGCAATTGCTTCTGTCCATCTAGTGAAGTAGTCAGTTGCAGTAATTATCCATTTATGGCCTGCACTAGATGGAGGATTGATCATTCTTATGAAATCTATGCCCTAGTTCATGAAGGGTTGATCTATTCTGACTAGTTGTAGGGGCAAGGCTGCAAGCCTTTCTTTTCATGCAAACATGGCACACTTGATGCATTTCCTAACATAATGTAGTATCATGTGTTAGGAGTACTAGGAAGTCCCCATGACCCTTTTCGACATATTTGAATGCTCAAGTGTGTTCTCAAGAGTCGTAGCACCCCTTATGACACACTTGAGCATTCAAATGTGTCGAAAGGGGTCATGAGGACTTTCTATGAGTCCTAATGCATTATAAGGCATATTAGGACCCCTAGGAAGTCCTCATGACCCCTTTCGACACATTTGAATAATCATGTGTGTCCTAAGGAGTCCTATGACTCTTTAGGACACACTTGACCATTCAAACATGTCTAAAGGGGTCATGGGGACTTCCTAGAGGTTCTAAAGTGTGATAGGGCATACTAGGACCTCTAGGAAGTCCCCATGACCCCTTTCAACATATTTGAATGCTCAAGTGTGTCCTAAAGAGTCGTAGGACCCGTTAGGACACACTTGAGGGTTCAAATGTGTCCAAAGGGGTCATGGGGACTTCCTAGGGCTCTTACTACACCTTTCACCCTTTAGGACCCCTAGGAAGTCCCCAATAGACCTGGTCAAGGGTCAAACTCTGTTAGGAGTCTTTTATAGTTGTCCTTGTTAGGGGATAGGATGCACTGTCCAAGAGCTCACTGCTCAAATGCGAAAATGCTACAACCTTCTGAATAATAGATACACACTATATCTGGATCTTGGTGAACTATGCTTTGACCTACTGTCTGGATCAATTCTAATGAATATCACAAGTACTTTTCTTGGTCACATAGACCTTGTTCTAATGGATCAACACTTTGCACACTCTGCTCTGCTCTAGTTAATTAGCCATGAACCACACTTAAGCAATCACAAATGACTACCTATAAATATCTTTCCTCTAAATGATATAATCAAGTCAGCTTTTTCATACCATGTTGAAATCATATTAGAGAAACCATAACAAACTCCAACAAACATCCTGTTGGCTCTACTATGCAAGCAACACAAAATGGGACCTATTCAATAAGATAATTGTAGATGCACGCTACACATAATCAGCTCTACCAAAACAACTGGAACTTTCTCTTTAATTTGAATTAACTCATGCACTGTTAACCAAACATCAATAAGAATTCTCCAAGCTTAAATCCAAGGGTGCATATCCTAAAGATAGGTGCAATTCAAGAACCAATAAAATCTTTGTCGGCTCTTCTAAATAAACATAGGAAACTACTTTTGGCGAATAGCGACTGCATAACTTCACTTCTACTCATTAACAGACTATACATCCATAACTAAAACATCACTAACATGTCTTAAACATAAATCCAAGTGCACAAGGCTCCATGATAATTGTACGGACAACCATATGTAAAACACTTCCTATTACTCTATCAGGAACATGACTGACACCAGCTGCTATATAACTGTCTGTACTAACAATTAACCTCTACACCCATGATATCATGTTGATATCATGTCCATGCAACATATACTAAAATCTTACAGCATAAGACTTCCATGCATGCTACTTTCCATATGTTGTCATCAATGACAAACATATAGTCAGTATTGGCCTGCTGGCAAATCTCTAACAATCTCCCTTTTTGGCATTGATGGTAACATATGGAATGAAAAACCACCACCAACCCAAATGAACATTTCTTCCATAACATTCTCTATTTCCTCTTCAAAACTCCCCCAAAGATGAATCATCCATCTACTGTAATATTTTCTAATATGATCCATTTCCTCAACTGAACTGATGTTAAATCTGAATGCTGCTCCCCCTTAGTATATTACTCCTCCTTTTACTACTATTTTTCATGACTCTATATATACTCCCCCTTTGACATCAATGGAAAAGGTCACCATTCATTTTAAGCACTAGTACTACTCTTGAGGTAGAGCAGTCAACCTTCCATCAGTCCCAGAGGACTGATGCCTTTCTTTCTTTCTTCTAAGTAGAATCGGGAAAGGGATTGACTCCCAACTTCTCCCTGAGATACTAAAAAGTATCCTTAGGTAAGGGCTTTGTGAATAAATCTACCAACTGATCTTTAGTACTCACATAGTCCAACTTGACTTCTTTCTCTACCACTTTCTCTCTTAGGAAGTGATACTTGATCTCTATATGCTTTGTCTTTGCATGCATCATAGGGTTTTTTGACATATTGATAGTGCTAGTGTTATCACAGTGAATAACAATATGATAATCAATCTGAATTCCAAAATCTTTTATTATCTGCTTGATCCAAGTGACAAGTCTATTACCAAGAAACACTGCTCCACCTGAAGTACTCTTTCTATCATCAACACATCCTGCCCAATCTGCATTAGTGTACACATGAAGCTCAACATTTTCTGAATTAGGATACCATAGACCATAATCTATGGTGCCCTCCAAGTATTTGAATATCCTTTTTACTTCCATGAGGTGACTTTGTTTAGGTTATGCTGCAAATCTTCCAACTACACCAACTGCATTGGAAATGTTAGGTCTAGTCTGAGTAAGATATATGAGTTTACCAATCATAGACTTATACAATGTTATATCTACTACTGGTGAGTCAGCTTCTTTTGTAAGCTTTCATCCAGTGATCATAGGAGTTCCTACTGGCCCATAATCTATATTACTTACAGGATCTCCAATATCTACAAGAGGATTTGTCAAAAACTTACTAAACATTATTGTTGCTTACTGGATTGTCTTTGCAATCTTATTAGTCTTTTTCTCTAATTTCTCCTTTTTTTGGGGAAAAGAAAGCACTCACCACAACAATAGATCTGTGACATCCATATCCTCTAAGTTGGTTGGAAGTGATTGGGATCCACTTTCCAATAAACTAGGTGTAGCAAAAGGGGTGATAGGTAGCAATCCTTTTTCTTGTTCCTCTACTTTTTCTTGTTCCTTCTCTTTTTTGGTTTCTTTTTCTTTTGATACTTGTTTTTTTTTTTTTTTTTCTTTCTCCTTTTATTTTTCCTTCTTAGGTGATTCTTCTTGAGCGATCTTGGGAAGATCAATATTCTTTACTATTTCATCAATATTGGACAAAGTTTTAGTCATTTGAAATGGATTAGATGTATCTTGCTCTGTATTTAGGGAGATTCCAACAAGGTCAATGTAGAATTCATGTAAGGTAGTAACAACTACCTTTGTCTCCTTTAGAATTTCACCCTCTTCAACAATTTGGATAATTTTAGGCTATGTAGGGGTGATTACTGGGCTTGGGGTCCTTGTAGAGTTTCCAAGAATAGGTCTCTCCTTAAGGAGTAGCTATCCAACCTTTTCATGTGTTTCCCTTTCAAATTCTTCATATTTGCAGGCCATAATCTTAATGATTCTAGTTTTAGTTCTTAGCTCTGGCCTTAGCTTCTCAAGTCATTTTTCCATCTCACTCTTTCTCATAGTAGGGATATTTTGTAAAAGGATATCCTATCTCATCTTATTGACTTCATCTAGTGCTCTTTTCTTTCCTTCCTCTAATCTCTCAAATAGGTCCTTAGTGATTTGACTGTTTATTTCAATTAGATTCTTTTTAAATGTGAGTGTGTGCTCCACAACTATAGCTTTTATCTTATTTTTCTCTTCTTCATCATATATATCAAAGTTTTTTTCAAGCAATCTTTCCATAATTCACTTATTTCTTTTCTAAAAATTTTAAGAGGGGATAAAAAGAATACCTTTGTGTTTTCTAGCCTTTCTTCTAGTCCGCTTCATCTTCTTTCTTCTTATTTGTTTCAAGTTCCCTTAGGTTGGCCTAGTGTAGGAGTATCAAGGTCAAGATAAAAGCCATGGAGGTACACCAGGGTCACTTGAAGAATTTGTAAAGAATGGAAGGAGAAACATAACCAACTTGGGTTATTTGATTGTAGTAAGACCTTAATGGTCATTTAATTATTCTTTAAATATGTCTTAGTTGATCAGTTTGTACAAGGATCAAATCATTGTAAGCCATTTGGCATTTGTGGGGTTATAGTGCAATCAAAATTTTCTTTCTATATTTTTCATTGATTGAATGTATAGGTGGGAATGATTATAAGTGCCCCAAAAATGGACAAACTAGAAATTTTAATGAATAAATCATCCTATTTCTATATTTTTTATTAGATCTCTCAATAATTTATATAAAAAATATTTTTCTTTAGCTATTAGCATGTGATTCCATTCGACCCATTTTTTTACATGAGCTGGTGTATATCATATTTTCTTGGTTTGATATAATTACTCGCTCATTAAGAAATTGTTTACTATAATGAATTAGTATAAATAATATTTAGTATAAATCATGCCCTAAATTTTTTAAATTTAAAAGATAAGAGAAATAAATATACAGCTCATTCTAGAGTTAAAAAAAAAAAATTGTCTCATGTTTTGATTATAATTTTTAAGTATAATTATATATTGTACTTTTGCACTCTAATTGTAATGATAAAACCAAAATGATATTATGAATTGGAATCAAAAGTGTCTTTCTAAATTTTTCTTTGATTGAATAAATAGGTGTTAATTTTAACAATGAGTGCCCCTCAAAATGGATAAACTAGAAATTTTAATGAATAAATCATCCCATTTCTATATTTTTTGTTAGATCTCTCAAAAATTTATATTAAAATAATTTTTGTTGAGTTATTAGCATGTGATTCCATCCAACCCATTATTTTGCATGAGTTGGTATATATCATATTTTCTTATAATGATAAAAATTACTCAATACTTAGTATAAATAATATTTAGGATAAATCATGCATGAAATTTTTTAAATATAAAAGATAAGGGAAATAAATATAGACAACTCATTCTAGTTTATAAAGAAATTACTATCTGATGTTTTGATTATAATTCTCAAGCATAATTCTATATTATAATTTTGCATTCTAATTATAGTGATGAAACCCAAATGGATTGTTCTAAAGATTAAACAAATGATCTTATGAATTGCAATCAAAAGTGTCTTTCTAAATTCAAGATGGATTGAATGTATAGGTGGAAATGTTTATAGGTCCAAGTATCATTTTTTTGATTTATTTCGTTTAATCATACTCTATAAATAATTCTGACCTCTTAATTTTGTAAATTTCTATTAGTTTGTTCTTTAAAAATATCTTAAATTATCTTTATACTAATTAAAAGCTTGAAAGATTGAAAAGTAATCATCAAAAATATGTTACCTCCAAAATCATGTACATTCAATTATATTTTATATCCAAATGTTATCCATTATGTACTTATTATTTATTAGATATATGACTTAAACAAAATATCTTTATAATTTTTTTAATATATATAATACCAAAAAAATATTAACAAGAAATTTTTAGAACAATTACAAATAAAAATATATAATATTGCATATCAAAATATTTTAAAATAATTAAAATTTTCTAAATAAATTAATTTCAACCTAAATAACATTCATTGTACATTACAGCTTCAAAAATTTATTTTTCAATGCACATCTTACAATTTCCTCAAGAGATTGCTCTAAACTATACTTGTAACAAAAACCCAAGTCCAACAACTTTTTCGAAAAAATTTGGACATCACTCTTAACTAGATCTTCATCATCCAACCTGAAAGAAAAAAATTAATTAAATTAAAAATTTGTGCAAAACCAATAAAACCTTCAATATCAAATTTGAACATTTCTACTTACTTAATTGTTTACTGAGAAACTCTTTAAGAGAACTGAGACTCTTAGAATCACGAGAGCAAATATAACGAGCCTGAGCATTAGGATGCTCCATCAAAAATATGTGGGCATTACATATGTCATCAATATGAACCATTGCAGTGGATCCCATGAAGGACTGAATGAACTTTAATTGTTCATAAAACAAATCATTTTCTGTCAGGTCATAGAACAAATCATTTTCTGTCAGATCATATCACATGAGAATTATTCAAAATAAGAAATGTACTCTATAAATAACATACAAGAATTTTGTACCTACAATCACACTACTAATATTTATAAAGATGTATCAATAAAGATAACAAAAGAAAATTCCTTCAATTATTTTCAAATACCGCCAAATAGGCTACTATTTTTTTGGAAAGATGCATCAATAAACATATAGACATTTTATATAAGCAATCAGAGCTAATGTTATTTTGAACGAATTACATATAGAGATTACATACCTCCGATTAGGGCTAGTACTGTTTGGAGAGAAGTATAACCAGGGATATTTGTAAACCAGGGCCCAACTACTAGAGCCGGTAAGAGGGTAACCACCTCAAGGTCGTTCTGAGCACCATATTTAAGGGCTTCTTGTTCTTCTACAGTCTTGCTAGCTCCATACCAGGCCACTTTATCTGTTTGAGATCCTCAAATATCTACATTGCTCCAACATGATTCGTCAATGCATGGAGAGGCTAATTCTCCCTTCTCATTCATTGGACAGGCTGCCGAAATAGATGAAGTGAGAACCATTCGTCTAACACATTTAGCTCTTGTGAGGCTTTCATAACATTGAGTACTCCATTCACAGAGGTCGCAACCAAATCCTCCTGCAACCCACAAATTTATACGTCTAGCAAATACATATTCTTAAGGCAATGCTATGGGATTAACTAATTGGTACTTACCAAAGTGCACTCTTTTCCAAGAGGTACAGGATTGGCTACATGGAAAACTCCTTGGCATCCTTCCACTGCAGAATCAAAGCTTCCTTCAGCCAAGAGATCTGCTTTGAAGAGCTTCAGCCTCTCTTGTGCCCCTGGCAGATCTAATAATGGCCTACATTTTGTCTCGTCTCCTGCGGTTTTATGTTAAACTTGTTCCTTTAGCGAAGTGAATCTTCCTTGGACATATGTGTGAGAAGAAAGAGAAGAACTCACCTATATCTCTGAGGGTTGCGTGTACAGTGTAGCCATTTTCAAGGAGATTCTTCACCAGCCATGATCCAATGTATCCGCCTCCTCCAGTCACACAAACAACCCTTCCACCATTTTCACCCTCATTTGCCATTATGGAATTGCTCGTCCTTGGCAATCTAAGGAGACTTCGATAATTCTATTTGTAGAGTTTTCTGATGATCTGCCCGCGTGCTGGGAGCCAAGTGCGTAGGACGTTTGGACCTATCTTTAGAATAAATACCTAGGTTTGGAGCCAAGTGGGTAGGAGGTTTGCAACAAACAAAATTATTGCGAATCTTGTATTTTATTTTCGTTTGTTACGCGTTGCTGATCAAATATTTAACCTAATCCATGTACGATATATTGTTAATACG
The DNA here is from genome assembly GCA_027943335.1 of Chamaecyparis obtusa. Classification (NCBI taxonomy): domain Eukaryota; kingdom Viridiplantae; phylum Streptophyta; class Pinopsida; order Cupressales; family Cupressaceae; genus Chamaecyparis; species Chamaecyparis obtusa. Next base: position 139,714 of record BSBK01003901.1, read on the forward strand.
ATATGATCGGATTTAAATCTCTATATTCAAATTAGAAGCTTCCACCAACTTCGATTATTTATTCTGTATTGCAAATAATTTAACAGTTTGCTGACGTCGCGACGCAGAATGCGTGACAACCCCTTTTATCTCTACGACGAACCGCTCAAAGGATAAGATTCTCTTTTCTGAAAATCAACAGCTCTCTAATAAGGAAATGTCTGCATGGAAATGTGTAAGTAGGCATTAGTTTCGTGGTTGACAAAACAGTTTTTTTTAATTAATAATTATTAAGCCGATAGGCTTGCTCCTGGGGAGATGCCCGTCGGGATTTTCAGACAATTCGGCAGTCTTACGCCGGGAAAAAAGTCACCGAACGGAAACCATGCTGTCCAGAAAGCGGTGGAAACGTCCCCCTTCACAGAAAAGTTAGCTGTATCTGGTTCCACAATGGCGATTTCTTCAATATTTAATACGCCGATAGGCTTACTCTCGGGGAGATGCCCGTCGGGATTTTTAGACAATTCGGCAGTGTTACACCGGGAAAGTCACCGAACGGAAACCATGCTCTCCGGAAAGAGGTGGAAACGTCCCCCTTCACAGAAAAGTTAGCGGTATCTGGTTCCACAATGGCGATTTCTTCAATATTTAATACTAGAATAGTTTCATAATTTCACTTAATACTGCCTACTTTTATGTTGAGTTGGATCCAAATTTCAACGCTCCAGATGGCTCAAATATTTAAGAGTAGGGACGTCGTGGCAGATGCAAGTGCACATGTACGTGTAGCGGCCAACTATTTAGGAGTAGCGACCACGTGGAAGACGCAAGGCACGTGTATATGTAGTGGTTCTTCATATTATTCTGTATTTCCCATGCTAAATTTGTAACATTTGCGCTTGATTTTTTATTCATAGTAGTAATAGGAAGCACAGTTGCAACTAGGAAAAAATTACAGGGGCCTCAAGCCAGCAGCAATGCAAATACCGTGAGTGATTTAATCAGATAAATTTGTAGAATTGAATGAAAACTAATTTGTACTCTAAACTTATATCTGCGTGTATTCATCATTCACCATCTTTAAATCCCCCAATTCATCCTACCTGATTTCATGATCAGCACTGAAGTGGTTCTGTTTGGATACCTTTGTCTTTGCCTTACAGTTGAAATCTTTAAGATACTTGATCTCCTTTTCAAGCTCTCTGACATAATTTATTATCTCTGTGACAATAGAGGCCTTGTCTTTTTGCAAACTCAGACATACAAACATTGCACCATAGAACTTTTCAGAAACTGAACCAAAATGGGTGTAAGTACAAAAATTGTGGGTAGATAAGGAAATATAATGGGTATTCTTAAACAGTGTGAAAGGAAATATAATGGGTATTCGTAAACATTGTGAAATGAAATTTTGTACCAGAGGCATTGAGTTTTCACAGTCTATGTTAATATGCTTGAGGTTTTTGGATATTAATTGTGTTATTTTGAATCTACATTGCAGATTATATTCCATGATCTACACTGGCCTTGGATGTTAGGAGAGTTTGTAAAGGAAGTGCTTCATTTCCTCCTAGCCTATCCCAGTATAGCCTTCCAACCTAGATACTTCCTAGCAAATATTATCTCTCACGATGACAGATGATGGCTCAGACACTATGGATAGAGACAAGAATGTTCAATAAGGTCTTCTTCCAATCTTCACCAGCACAGGCTTTCGGAGTTTTAGTTCTTCCTTCATTGCTAGGAGAAATTCCGGTGCACACACAATGTTCTAAAAGCTGCTTCAAGTTGCGGTGCCCTAACTGCGTGATTATGCTCACCACGCAACATATTTCTTTTTCCCATGTCGATGCCTGAGAATTTCAAGGAATCAATGGCATTAGAATATAAAAGAAGCGCTATTGCCTATAATTTGATAGGGCTGTTGTGCGCTGGTGTGTGGAATATGGAAGAGGGAGACATCCGGGGTGAGGGTCGCCGATTATAGCACACATTCGTGCAAGCGGTTTTCTCACGGTTCCTAGGGGACGATGAAAGTTCGTATGCTTCCATGGTGTAATAACTGCAATTTACCTCTTATTCTTTACAATTCAGTTATTTTTTCCCCTTCTCAGTTTAAGCGAATTTCGGTGCTTATTTGAAATAGTAACAAGGCTATTATCTTGCATGTGTTTTGTAGTGAAAATTGTTTGTAGGTGGAAAATTACTATGGGAGCACACGTGAGAATATTGAGGAGCTCATTATTCAATTTCATTCCATTATTTAGGTATGCAAATAAGTTCTCAAATTTCTCCTTCTCTTCAGTCCACAAATTGTTGTTCTAACTTAATCTCAGGCGCAAATTTATTTTTTAATGAAGTTGTTATTAATTTATATGGAAGTTGGATTTAGATTTATTGGTATAAGATTCTTGTGCTTTTTAGACCAATGTTTTCTTTTTCTTCTTAGCAACGGAATGCTTTTGCGGTAGGAGGATTTTTTCTTGCCACCTTCCTGAAATCATTGGATTACTCCATGTATTTTCAATGAGTTGGAGTCTATTATATAGTCTTGTCTGGTCATACAAATCTTATTGTTTATCTGTGTCTTGATCTTTGTAAGTAATGATCAGCATCTAGGAAGCATTGCAAAGGGACTCCACTTGATGTGTCTTTTATGGCATTCTATCGTAGTGGATAATAACAATGGAATTCCTTTTTCTTGCTCAGAACCTGATCCCACTAATCCCTTTGATTATTCCTGCCAGACCGATGAAAATTCTCAAATATTTTGCATGCATCTTGGCATAGAGGATTTTGACGAGTGTTGTGCAAATTGCGACATAATAATTAGGAAGTACATATCTTTTATGTCCATATGCATATTATCCTTACATATTATTTGGTGACGAGAAAAAGTTCTAAATATCTCTGGTTTTGTTCTGTTCAATTTCATAAAACATCATCAATCTAGAGTTAATATTAACATGAGAGTAAACTTTCCTGAGATAAATCCTTAGGTTGATATTTTATTTTCTTCCGATTTCACTTAGTGGTTTTAAGTTTTTTCAAATACGAATTTTATCTTTTCCTTCTATAATAAAATATTATAATATAAAATAGAGGATTTTAGTTTTAAGTAGGGAATGAGAGTGGACAATTTCTTCCACACTTTATTTTGACATTATATGTTTTGCATAGTGATGGAAAGGGAAGAACCATTGTTTTTCCTTCATTGAAAATGAATTTATTGCAATATAAACAGATAGGAAATCAATCGTCTGATAGTTATATGCACACTCAGATTTAAGAGAGAACTTTTTATAGCAAGAGAAACACAAATGATGTAGATCCACCCAGGTATGCTTATTTCCAGATGACAAAGTGGGGTTGATGAAACTAACAGGTGTATACAGTGTAAATGGTATTAAAAGTCTTAAATTAATTATAAAATTTAGTCAAATTACTAATCAACGAATCAAAGCTCTAACAAACAAGATCACAGTGCACCTATCAAGTGGGACTCGCGCCCGCTTGTTCCAATTACCCGGGATGTCTTACCCTATAAAATGAGGAAAATGGTGCTGAGAAAGTCTTACACCAAAGGAGAAATGGTACTCGTGAGTAGTGCCTCTATCAAATAGCATGATGTGGAAGGGGTTCTAATATATTGGTCGAGAGCTCCATAGAAGACAAACTTCATACACATTATTTTCATCGAGCATCCACACATATTTCATCGGGCCTTAATCTCACCTTAAATATAAGCTCTATCTTTTATCAGATAGTTATAAGGAAGTAATTTATTCCAAATAGTTATCACCAGATCATCTTCCATCGGGCATTGTTGAAACTTAATAATCAATATAAAGAACAATGATTGTTCAAATTAAAAAACGAAAAAGAATTACAAAGAATAATAGTGATGATAGATTGATTACCTTGTACACTCTATTTATTCTACTCTACATCTTTACCCCTTTATTTTTCTATTAATATAAACATATTAAAAAATTGAAATGAAAGATAATACCAAAAAAACTTCCTTCGAAAAAAAATATTAAAAAATCTACTTTTAATAAACCATTCATTTTTTCCCTAATTGTGAGTTTTATATGGGGAGGCATATAAGGAGTTTCAACATATTTAAAAACAAAATAGCAACAATAGATCATCTCATTAGAATTCCTCAAGGAGATGTCATTGCATGGATAAAAGTACAAATAATTATTTATGTTAATATTATTAATATTTGAATTGTCTTCCTAATTTTTATTTTTTTATGAATAATAATGAAACTTAAGAGAGGGGTGGAGATAATAAGTAATGTAGAGAGAGAAGTAGAGAAGGAGTGAAATTTAAGAGAGGGGTGGAGGGGAGAGATCTCCAAGGAATGAGAGAAAGGATGATAGAAAAAGCCAAATAGAGATAATAAGTAATGTAGAGAGAGAAGTAGAGAAGGGGAGTTATATAGGAGTGGAAGGATAGAGGCAAATGATAATAAGTAATGTAGAGAGAGAAGTAGAGAAGGGGAGTTATATAGGAGTGGAAGGATAGAGGCAAACAAATGTATGGATACACATAAGGGTTTATGAAGAATGTAGAGAGAGAAGTAGAAAAGGGGAGTTATATAGTAGTGGAAGGAGAGAGGCAAATAAATGTATGGATACACATAAGGGTTTATGAAGAATGTAGAAAGAGAAGTAGAGAAGGGGAGTTATATAGTAGTGGAAGGATAGAGGCAAACAGATGTATGGATACACATAAGGGTTTAGGAAGACAAGGATTGTATGGATACACATAAGGGTTTAGGAAGACAAGGATGGAAAGGCGGGGTTTCGAAGGATAGGTAAAGATAGAGTGTGAAGATTTTAAAAAAAAGAAAAAAAAAAGGAGATGGAGAGAGAGAGATCATGAGATATATATGGGGACACATATATAAGGGGTTCTAATATATTCTAAAAATAAAAAATGAACAATAGATCATCTCATCAGAATTCCTCAGAACTCCTCAAGGAGATGTCCTTGCATGGATAAGAGTATTTATATTTGTGGTAATAATTTTATAGATATTTATTTTATGTTAATATTAGTAATATTTGAATTATCTTCTTAATTTTTATTTTTTTATGAATAATTATGAGAGAGATGGGTCCAAGGAATGAGAGAAAGGGTGATAGAAAGATGAAAATAGAGATAAGAAGTGATGTAGATAGAGAAGTAGGGAAGGGGAGTTATATAGCAGCGTAGAGAGACAATGAAATAACAGGATAGAGGAAAATTGATGTATGGATAAATATAGATAGAGATGTAAATATATATACACATAAAGGTCTAGGAAGACAAGGATGGAGAGAGAGGGTGGTGGGGTTTAGAGGGATGGGTAAAGCTAGAGAGGTATGCAAATAAAAAAGGAGAGATGGAGAGGAAGAGATAAAAAAAAATATAAGATATATAGTAAGATGGAGAGGAAGAGATAGAGATTATGAGATATAACCAATTTTGATTTATTGATTTTGAAAAGATAGGTTGTTCATTTCATATAGGAAATGAATTTAGAGGGATATGGAGATAAGGGGAGAGGGGGGGGTGAGTAAGATGAATAATAGAGAGAGAGAGAGAGAGAGAGAGAGAGAGAGAGAGAGAGAGAGAGAGAGATGAAATTATCCTACCAAATGTTTTACTATATACAAAAAAAAATTATGAGAAAACTTTCTACATTAGCAATACAATGACATCATTTAATATATATAACGCTATCGGAATAACCCTTTCCAACTTCATTATCCCGACTTGATCATTGGAGGGCCCTGTAATACCCCAAAAATGGGCTATAAGTTCATTAATCTCCTACATCTTCAATTCGAATGAAATCGACATCGAAGTCCTAACCTAAGGCACATTTGAACATCATCAAATCTAATTGATTATCTTAAATTCTGCATCGGGGAATATTCTTAGTAATATTCCTAATCATCATAATTATCTTTAATTTTATAATTATTTGGCAATAAATCACATTTATCCTAAAGTTTGATTAATTGAATATTTTCATATTTAATTAATTAGATTTAATATTTGCCACTTAATTGTGTAATTAAATTTAATTCTATCTATTATTAATTATATTATTTAATTTTGACAATAAATCCAAATATCCTATGAATAATTGATTAAATTTTTATTTAATTAATTAAAGCAAGTTGTCATTATTTAATAATATAGTTTTTAATAAAAGTTTGATTAAATAATTGATTAACCCATAAATCAATTATTTTATTTTTAAAAGCAGTTAAGTTGGAAATAAATCACTTTATTATTAAATTAATTCATAAATAAAACATGCACAATCATAAAAGTAGACAACTGTCAATTATCAATTAAAGCTAAACTCTATTTTGAGTTAAAGCTTAGCTTTTGCATATTTTTGTGACTTAATTATCTGTTATTATCAGATAACTCAAAAATCAAGCTGAGTTTATTTGAGTGATTTATGGCTTTTATCCATGCACCTCCAAAGCCCTAGATTTCTATAAATTAAGGCTTTAGCTCTTCACAAATCATCTCATATTTTACACAATCACGCTGAAGAATTGGAATTGAAGAATCAAAGCTCTAGCGAATCGACATTTTTGTGAGATCAATCTTATTTTTGCATTCATATTTCATATCATTGTTAGATTAGCATAGCATATCATTTTTCAATAGCATTCATATCATATCAATTTTTATCATTCTTATTGCATAGAAAATATCAAAAATATAGATTAATTGCATTTATTTCATATCTAGAATTGCATTCAAATCCTTCATTTAGGTGTCGTCTAGGTCACTGATCTCGATTACAATCTGAGAACATTAATCTCGCACCTATTAGAAGGCAGTAAATCGCTTGGTTAGATAGCTTTCAATTTTGCACGATTTTGATTATCACTAATCTCTAATGTTTTACTGAGTGTTGTGTCTACAGATCAGGTACAATTTTCACACACACATTTCTGGCGCCCACCGTGGGGCCCTGAAATGGGTTTCCCTTCATTTCTATCAATTTTCTATCTTTTGAGGATAAGGGTTTCAAGGGTCCTGGTATACTCTGTCAAAGTTGTCCGTACACAGTGATTTTTATCATTCTATCCGTACTTCCGTACATCTCTGTACAAATTCTCGCGTGAGATTTCACTTGTGTCACGCGAGATTTCTTTCTGTGTCGCGCGAAATTTCACTGGTATCATTTTTGTGCGCGAAAAATCACTTTCTGGCGCGAGACTACAGTTCCTCGCGTGAGACTTTATATTTTATCACGCGAGACTCCACTTCCTCGCGTGAGGCTTCATATTTTTGTCGCGCGAGATAGTACTTCCTTGCGCGAGACTTCATTCTTCATTGCGCGAGATAGTTTTTCCTCACGCGGGACCGCATTATGCCTTGCGTGAGATTTTACTATAGAGACACATAATTTGTAGATTTGTACTTTCAGATTATTGATTTCTAACGCTTACAATTTTTTGTTGATTGGTCTTGATTTTGTACTTTCGGATGTGTGCTAAATTTTGGATTGCAGAGCGTTGGACCTAAGGTATTCTTCTCAAGCTGATAATATTTCAATTTGGATCCTAAAATAAATCTCTTATGTGTCTGGCTTGTGTGCATCCTTTCATGCTTTTATCTATCTCTACACACTTGCATAATTGATACTAGGTTGTAATCCCTTAAGGATTCATTAAGTAGTCTTAGAATACTTGTGATTGATCTTGATTGCTATCTTGGGTTATTGGACTCGCTAATCCGCCGGCCCCTCATTTCCGCCCTGTGGTTGCAATCTCAGTGCCATAAAGGGGAGGGGTCAACAGGACAGAAGCGTTAAATGTTCCACTTGGCAACCCTTTTGTTCTTTTAGGAACTCACTTGTTTTCTAAGTTGTGGACTTGTTTTTAGCTTGTGTGAGGTGTTAAGTGTTCCACCTTGTGGACTCATCTCATATTTGCTTTAAGCATTAAGTGTTCCTCTTTCTACTTTTTGAATGCTTTTGGTAGATTTACTTTCAGAACATATATCTGTGCTCACATAGTAATTAGGCCCTATGAACACTATTCATGATTCTTGAGAGATTGGATTCCTAGAGAAATCTTTCTTGATGACAGAATCCTTGTAGGTAGGGAGGATACTTAGTGCATTTCACATTCAGCTTGGTTAGTGCATCTTCTCTTATTGATCGACACATTCTCTCTTTGGAGAGGTTGATAGATCACGTGGGGTTGATATCACGAGCTTTGGTGAATCAAAATTGGTTAGTGCGTCTTCTCTTATTGATTGATACATTCTCTCCCCGAAGAGGTTGATAGATCACGTGGAGTTGATATCACAGACCTTGGTGGAACAAAACTTTGTCTTAGCGTGTCGGATTAATCTGCTTGCTTTGTTTGGGTTAAAAGTGAAGAGGTGTCAAAACCTTGAATCTGGAGCCAAGTCCCCTTGTGGTATACTATTGTGAGTCATCTTTAGAGAGGGTTAACCGTAGTGGACAATCCCTTCACAGGGAAAACTGCATTGACGGAACCTCAAGCGGTAATAGCTATTTTCGCCATGGTAGTGATAGCCGCTATATAAATATCCTTGTGGAAGAAATCTCTATGGGTATGGTTCATTGTTGGGTTGTCAGATCTCCCTAGCAGCTCTTGAAGATTAAGTTCTCAGACTGTGTCAAAACCCTGGTGCGCCGGGATTGGAGTTCACCCCTTTGAATCATAAAAGTTGCAGAGTCAAACCATTACTAAAAACCCTAGAGAGGCCAATTTTTCACTTTTAGATATATGTGCATTATTGCAAAATTTTTTCAGAACATACACAATTAGTACTCTCAGGGATTAGCACAATTTGGTCACTTGATTGTTCATGCGCAAGGTTGCTTTTGCCCTTGTTCATTGTTTTCAGATGTGCTTGGAATCACTTGCTTGCTGTTCTACATGCTTATTTATCTACTTGGCTATTAAAAATGATCAAATCTGGTATAACCTTCAAATAGTACAATTTGCAAACAATCCAAAACTGAAGACCTTAAATTTTGCAAAAATTGACGTAAAGTTCTTTCTGGAGTCAAAAGTCATTTCAAGAAGTCAAAAGTCGTATGACTTTTTGTCAAATGTCATTTCAATAAAGCCCATATGTCATATGATTAAGAACCCAGTGTCGTACGAGTTTTCAAACCAGCAAATTCAAGAAAGTCAAAACCCTGTTAGCAACTGTCGTACGAGTTTTGTCAAGTGTCGTTTCAGTATTACCCAACTGTCATATGAGTTTAGCAACTATCATTTCATAGACTACCCAGTGTCGTACGAGTCTGCAGAGTGTCATTTGGAAAAATTTGGGAGAGTTGTCGAAAATTGTCAAATTGCAAGATATCCAATGTTTCCAGCCTAGTTCCAGAATCTGTCAAAAATATCATTGTGTCAGGACTAGAGCAATAGCTATTGAGAATCAATACACATGTCTCAAAGAATCAGTACACATGAGGAAGAAATTCTGATCGCCGCTATGATGAAGCAGCTGCAAGCTATGCAAGTCCAGCTTGACAAACTTGAGAAAGAAAAGGAACCTCTATACTCTTTTCCATTTCATAAAGACTTGTACATGCCACCATGCCCCTGAAAAAAATTTGAGCAATATGATACCTCTTCCACAGAGAGTGACACATCTAGCTTTAGAGACTATGATGACTATGACGACAGACAATGTAATGATACCTATGACACCTCTGTTCTTAAGAGTCCTCCTCATCGTTCATTCCTGCTTACTACAAATGGGTCGTCACATTGGATAGATCGTGATAGTGATCCATATGATTCTAATTTTGAAAGAGATTTGATGGCTTTTGTGGACAATACCTTGATGATGATCCATCTACTACTGCTGAGGACTATAAAATACATCGTGCTAGCTTAAAACATCAATATTATAAGGATCTCTCCTCTAAGCACTCTCAGGCTGAAAATAAAGATTACACTCTCAAGCAAGATCATGTTAATGTTGGACCTTTGTCTTGTGATGGTTCCCTTCCATCCCCTACTTCTTCCAATACCCATACATTTCTTAAAGCTTCTAAGTCTTTCAAATCTTTCACAGAACCTTCATCCGACACAAACCTTGATACTTTTCATGCGGTTCCCTATAGTTATCCTCCAGGGCTACCTCTTAAAGAAACTCAAGCTAACCTTCACTTGGCTGCAAATACTTTCAATAATGATAAACCTAAAGAGCCTAAGCCTTCATATGCTATAATCCCTACTTCAGCTAGTCCTCCACCATCTCTTCCAAAGTCATCCATACAATCCCAACATGCTTCCTTGTCCTTAGAAGTGGCTCCATGTCAAGAGGACTCTAAAAATGATGAAGAAAAGAACATAAAGAAAGATCAAGATCAAGAACCCTCCATGTCATCCACTCCTTTTCCCAATGTCTCTTATCTACCTCAGGGTTCTTTTGATCCTATAGACCCTTTTTCATGCATTCCACCATGTCTTAAGTCTTCTCCTAAGCAAGATCAAGCTACTACTTACACTGTTGAGCTTATTGACAATCAAAATAACCTTACTACACTTGTGCTTTCCAAAGATGATACTTCCATTAAGGTTGTTAAAAATGGTGTTTCTTCCAATGTTAAGCCTATTGAAAAATAAGAGAAAAATTATGCGCTTATGCTATCCGAAGATCCTTGTCAAGATCAAAGTCTTTCATCTTCTTGTTCTACCACTCCATGTTCACTTCCACTTTCTACTCTTCCTAAGTCTTTGCAAGCTTTGAACAATCCTATCAAAGAAGGTGCTCATATTCAAGATGTCCATGATTCTATTGAAAATTCTGATGCTCACTCTAAAGATGCTGATATCCTTGGTTGTCATATAGATGCTGATGAACTTGTTGATTATCCTTTTGTGTCTTCCACTTCCCTCCTTGGACCTATTCCACCACTACTAAGGGCTTCATGCCTTCCTTCCATCTTGGGTCCTTATGTCCCTTCACTTTCCCCTCCTAACTCTCCTGATTCGCCATCCATCTTGGGTCCTTACATACCTCCATCTCCCATCTTTCCTCAAGATCAACATAGATGCATACCCTTGAATCCTTTTCATCCACCCACCCATCTAAACCAGTCATATCCTCCCTCTTCCACAAATCCCAAGTCTTTTGGAAGTAACTTGAATGTTCAATACAAGAAAAAGAAGCAATGCAAGAATCCATCAAAAAAAGAAGATCACCATGTCTCCTCTAATCGACACGGAGGCATAAAGTCAAAAGAGATATCTAAGAAAAAAACTACAAGACAAGTATGGGTTCCAAAATCCATCATTCAAGATATTCTCTCTAAGTCATCAAAGGGAAATAAAAAGCCTAAGGCTATATGGATTTCAAAGTCTCTCTTGAAAGAGTCTGGTGTTGAGAAAAAAGTGAAATTGACATTGAAGCTTCCAAAGGCTTCCACTAGATCTCTTTCCAAAAATATTCTTCCATTTCATGTGCCTAAACCTCAACCTCTGCTATCCATTCGCCATATTCCTTCACGTATTCCTTCATTCACATTTCCTCCACCCTCTCGCCACCCTTCAAGGTATGTGTTGATGTTGAGCTTGCCTTCCTTTCCATCTACCTTTTCACAATCCTTCCATTCATTATCCTTCTACCTTCTATCATTTTTCCTCATTTGCCTATTCCTCCTATCTTCCATCCTCACTCGCTTTACATAAAACCCTATCCTCCATTTTCGTCCTCCATGTTCCTTTCCCTATCAGCATCTTTGAGCATGTCATTTTGAATCCTTGGTATATTATAGTTTATCCTTTCAAGGAGCATTATCTAAAAATCTTGCCTTCTTCCAAAAAAAATTCAAAAAAAATAAAAAATAAAAAATAAAATTGAAAAAAGTGCCTTGGTGAAAACCTAGAAACAGGCACCTTGGTAGCAAAAGTAAAGAGAAATAAATTTGTCCTATGGTGAAAACCACTTCCTTGTGGCACTTTGGATAAGTACCATGATGAAAACCTGGCAATCAGGCATCATGCGTAGTTCTTCTACATATTTCATCCATTTCATCTTCTCTCTTTGATCTTGACAATGTTGATCTATACACGAACATTTAGCTATTTTGTGAGTTGTCTGATGATGATCTTGCTTTCAATCCCTTCCTATTTAGCCTTCATATTTATTTTCCTTCATTCATTTTCACCTGTCGCTATCCTTTTCCCCTTTGGTCTTGATCTAAGAAAGAAAGAGTAAAACACAGTGCTATGAAGCCTCTTGACATGTCTACTCCTTTGGATTGCATTCTTTCCTACTCTTTCATTATGATTTTGTGCTTATCCTATGCTAGCCTTTAATTGCTTGTCCAAATGTGCTTTACATGACAATTTTTCCCTAGCTTGGGTATTCTTGAGGAGTTTCCCCTTGAGGATTTCTTCCCTTCATTTTCCTTCATTCTCTTATCTTCCATCTCTTCCACCATCTTGCTAATCCCTCTTGTTCTCCACCTTGCTAGACATTGGGACTGGACGATATGATCTTGCTTGGGAGTTTGCAAATGGAAAAAGATGCTATCAAGTATACCAAGTATCAGAACAATTATCAGAATCAATATCAGAATCAGTATCAGAACCAGTATTAGAACAATTATCAGAATTAGTATCAGAATCAGTATCAGAACCAGTATCAGAACCAGTATCAGAACAAGTATCAGAATGGGCCTACAAAACAAGTATCAGAACACCTATAGGGGCTACACCTTTCTCTTTAGTTTATGGGTCTGAAGCAGTACTACCTATTAAGGTTGAAATCTCATCACTTAGAATCAGAATGCATGGACTTGTCACTGATGAAGACTACAGAGTGTCTAGGTTACAAGAACTTGAATTACTAGATGAGCGTAGGAAAGTAGTGTATGATCATCTCAGAGTGTATCAGAAAAGAATGTCTAGAGGCTACAACAAGAAAGTCCAACATAGAGAATTTCAGGTTGGTGATCTAGTGTTGAGAGAAAATCCTAAAAATCAATCACATCGAGAACGCAAGGGGAAGTTCGAACCCAATTGGCTGGGTCCCTTTGTTATCACTGCTACTTTTGGCTCTGGTGCCTATCAACTCTCAACCACTGAAGGAGAACAGCTCTGAGAACCAATCAACGTTCTCCATCTGAAGAAATTCTACGCCTAAGGCATTCAGTCTATGGTAAAATGTCCTAAAAAAATCTTAAAAATCAGAAAAAGTCCTGAAAAAAATGAACATCTTGGTGAAAACCTAGCAATAGGCGCCTTGATGATTCACAAAAAAAAATCAAAAAAATATCAAAAGTTCAAAAAAAATTGAAAAATGAAAAAATACAAAAAAATGAAAAAAAAAAAAAAAGTGCCTTGGTGAAAACCTGGAAACAGGCGCCTTGGTAGCAAAAATAGTATCTTTACCAAGATGGTGAAAACCTGGCAAACGAGTGCCACTTGTTCCAAAATGCTCCATCTATCAGCACAATCTTGGTCTTTCCCATCTTTCCGTCTTGCTTTAGTTTTTACATATCTCCTGGTTTGTTTCTGCATATCCTGGTTTCAATAAGTCAGTCTGTACACCAATCAGCTCAAGCGTCTGTATCCTATCAATGTTCAAATTTGGGGACAATCAATGTCATATCCTATGGCCTCCAATGTATCTTAGACGTGTCATATCCACTCAGAGTCCTTTGAAGCTTCAAGTTGAGTCAGTCAGTCAGTCTCGTCTCCAGAAAGGATTTTGCATCTACAACAATCAAACATCAAAACTCAACTGAAAACAATTTGTGCTTTTCATGCTTTTATCTCCTTGTAGGCTTACTGATCCGCATTGAGATTTTTGCATATTGTGTCACTTCGAGCTCTTCGATGATGTCCTTTATAGGATTTAGAGAGTGATGACTGGGGGCATAATCTTTTCTTTGTCTTCTGCTTGTATGTGAAATCTTATAACTTTGGAAATTCTGGATTGAAATGGTGTCCGACTGTAAGAGCCTCTATCTCGAATTGGATGGCCATGCATACCTCGACCATTGATACCCAAAAAATTCAAGGAAGTTTGATCTAACTATTGTCTTTTTGAGTAAGTTCTTTCTCCTACTGTGAAATGCGATCTTGCCTAAGGATGTGAACGATAAAGGGTCACTACGGGTAATTCACATTGGATTTAGAATGATCTCTTGACTGTTTGATGTGTTTGCAACACAAGGCGTACTCAAGTCATCATGACGTTTATGTTTTGATGCTTGTACAAATTGCTATATCAAAATGGACATGATATTCAGGTCATCCTGGCGTTTGTGCCTTGGTGCTTATATCTAATCCAACATTCCGAAGATAAATCAATATTCATATGTCCATGGTTGTATAACCAGTGGGTGTTGTATTGATTCTTGCACATACAAATCAATATTCATATGTCTATGGTTTCATGGCTAGTGGGCATTGTATTGATTTATCCGGTTACCTAAAAGTTCAATGATGATAACAAATCGACATATGATCAGTGACTAGGTCCTAGGTCTTAGGTTGCATTTCATTTTGCATGTCTCTTTGCATTTTGCATGTTTGCATGATCTCACAATGATTAAATGAACTTCAATGCTTAAATGATTCTTCAAAATCGCATCTTCAAGTCTAACAAGAACTGTATCTCACACGAAGGTTCCTCCAATGAAATAGCAAGTAGAATCCTTTTTCGGGATCAAAATTCAAATCTGAGATCATTCATATTATTAATTGCTTGCATACTCAACTTTCAATCATCACAGAAATCTAGTATTCAACTTAACTGATTATCTTACATCAAACTATCAAAATTTCAACTTGGTCAACCATGGTCAACTCATGGTCAAACCTAGTCAAACTTGGTCTTTTTGGACCTCCAAACGATGCAGAATGCGTTCTCGGACGTGTATAACCACTTCTCAAATCAATTAACATGCTTCTAAACTATCAACGCTGACTTTTCTTGTCAGATTTCAATTTTAATCCCGAAGGGGGCATGGTATTACACATCATTCAAAGTCTGTAAATCAAAATTCTATCGATCAAATCTATCAATATCTTTCATCAGTGATCAAGACAACAATCACGTCTAGTCGCTGATTCATCAAAAGTCCTCATCGCTCGGGGCAAATCTATCATCACTTGGGGCATATCAGATTCATCGATCCATATCAATCTAGTATTCTCCTAATCTTGTAAACTGTATCAGTTTTTGCAACCATCAGATCATAGTGTTCTTTCCTTGGTTCTTCGACAACTGAAGGGTTTGGATGTGATACTTGCTAGTTCTGCTAAGACAATCGAGTCTAGAACGGGTCACTCACTTCTTATCAATCCTAAGGTTTAGAATTAGGCATTTGACACTTTTTCACAATCATAGGTTCATCGCTGCTACAGTGAACATTATCTCTGGTCATTCAGGACCTCCTATCTCAATATCTCTCAATCGGTTTCTATCTTGAGATCGGTTTATCTTTCGAATCAGTTTCATATCTTTATCAAACACAGACTATCTTTGAACCACTGCACTTCACACAATAATTCAAAGAGGGGCAAAATGTAATACCCCAAAAATGGGCTATAAGTTCATTAATCTCCTACATCTTCAATTCGAATGAAATCGATATCGAAGTCCTAACCTAAGGCACATTTGAACATCATCAAATCTAATTGATTATCTTAAATTCTACATCGGGGAATATTCCTAGTAATATTCCTAATCATCATAATTATCTTTAATTTTATAATTATTTGGCAATAAATCACATTTATCCTAAAGTTTGATTAATTGAATATTTTCATATTTAATTAATTAGATTTAATATTTGCCACTTAATTATGTAATTAAATTTAATTCTATCTATTATTAATTATATTATTTAATTTTGACAATAAATCCAAATATCCTATGAATAATTGATTAAATTTTTATTTAATTAATTAAAGCAAGTTGTCATTATTTAATAATATAGTTTTTAATAAAAGTTTGATTAAATAATTGATTAACCCATAAATCAATTGTTTTATTTTTAAAAGCAGTTAAGTTGGAAATAAATCACTTTATTATTAAATTAATTCATAAATAAAACATGCACAATCATAAAAGCAGACAACTGTCAATTATCAATTAAAGCTAAACTCTATTTTGAGTTAAAGCTTAGCTTTTGCATATTTTTGTGACTTAATTATCTGTTATTATCAGATAACTCAAAAATCAAGCTGAGTTTATTTGAGTGATTTATGGCTTTTATCCATGCACCTCCAAAGCCCTAGATTTCTATAAATTAAGGCTTTAGCTCTTCACAAATCATCTCATATTTTACACAATCACGCTGAAGAATTGGAATTGAAGAATCAAAGCTCTAGCGAATCAACATTTTTGTGAGATCAATCTTATTTTTGCATTCATATTTCATATCATTGTTAGATTAGCATAGCATATCAGTTTTCAATAGCATTCATATCATATCAGTTTTTATCATTCTTATTGCATAGAAAATATCAAAAATATAGATTAATTGCATTTATACCATATCTAGAATTGCATTCAAATCCTTCATTTAGGTGTCGTCTAGGTCACTGATCTCAATTACAATCTGAGAACATTAATCTCGCACCTATTAGAAGGCAGTAAATCGCTTGGTTAGATAGCTTTCAATTTTGCATGATTTTGATTATCACTAACCTCTAATGTTTTACTGAGTGTTGTGTCTACAGATCAGGTACAATTTTCACACACACAGGCCCTACCTTTCTATAGTGACTCTCCCGTGCTATTATCGATCTGTACACAGAGCCAAAATCTCCTTGTTATACATAGAATGAGATTTTGTCAATGACCATTATTTTTTCTCTTTATAAATCCGATGGAAGTATAATACACTTAAAATTTTATTGCAGTTATATGCATTACAGTCTCGTGATCTAAAAAATTAATTGATTCTCTGGCCTGTGTTTGATGGAGGCATTTTCACAAGCTTTGTGTAGCTTAACGTTTTACATTTGGTGGAGATTTAAAACCCTCATTTATAAATGTCATCGCCACCGATGTAGAACATGCATGTATGTAAATCCAATTCCCAACAGTATTTTTTTATATGTGCAGATAGAAAGAACATTGAACATGAGTATCATCATAGGTACAAATATAGCATATGTACAATTTTTTATAGAAGAACTTTATTTACTTAACAATTCTAGGTTGTTTGTCTCTTTAGGTGAAGGGATATCAGATATCTATAAAGATTTTTGCTCTGTACAAGCAGATTAACTAAAATTTGGCCCTTTACGATCCATAAGCTATTAAATAAACCAATCCTGTGTAAAGAAATTGGTGCTTATTTTTCTGCCAAAGAACATCATTTATAACCTAGGGTAATATCTACGCTATATGCACAACTGCTTATAAAAATTATGCTTATAAAATTTCATGACAGAGCAGCTTAGTAACAAACTATTTCGTAGTAGCCATGTTATTGTTCTAAATTGTTTTAAATAAAAAATGTTTAAAAAATTGCCTATATTAGTAGAAAATTCTTGTCACCATACACATTAGGAAATGTTAGCTCCATTGGTGAAGGCAACACTAACAGCTCTAGGCCCCTTATATCTATTCAGGAAAGTGAACAAAACTGTGTATTGAAGTTGCATTCTTGTCATCATCTTTTCCTATCTCGATATATTTGAAAGTCCTCTTCTTAGAAATGCCTCCCTTATTTAGCGTGAATCTCATAGTTTGTTGATTTATTACCAAAAATCATTAGGCTCTCCAAGTTGAGTGAGTAATATTATGCCACTTTTGGATCATTGCAGGGAGCATCATTTAGACTTTGAGCCTTTCTTTTCTCAAAAAGATGAAATGACTTTTGAAAAGGACTATAAAAAAATGACAGAAGATAGAACATGGGCAGACCAATGTGAGATTTATGCAGCCTCCATCATGACACACAACAATATTCATGTGCACCACTTGAAGGGCTAGGTATCCTAGTGTTGGCATTAAGCATGATTGTCATTAGTGACAACACTTCTTCTGAACAGTGCATACCGAGCAGAACAGTACATACAGAGAAAAACAAAGCTTATCGAGCAGAACAATACATACTGAGTAGAACAGAGCTTACCGAGCCGAGCAGAGCTTACTGAGCAGAACAGAGCATACCAAGTAGAACAGTGCATACCGAGCTCGCAAAGTTTCACAGTGTTTACCGAGTGCTGCACGGTTAAACAGGAAACTTAGTTTCTACCGAGTAACACTTTATCTACCGAGTCTCCAGTATTTACCAAGTTTGAAACTACAACTGAGTAGTTAGTATGGACCAAGTTTCCACTTCTACCGAGTGCATGATGATGCCGAGTAACGTAGTGGACACCAAGTATCAAAAAGTCACTGAGTTAGTTTGTACTAACCGTGTAACTATATCTGGGTTGACTCAGTAATATTTGTGTTTACTTGTTTAAGAGCCGACTTTGTAATTGTTTTGGAATTGACTTAGATTGATATATAAACAATATTTTATGTCATATCCAAGAATGATGAAATAGAGAAGTATGAAAAAGAGAGAAAGATAGAGATAAGAGAAATACAAAGGGCTACAACAGTATAAGAAGTAGAAAAGATCTATCCATCACAGAAGGTGATCAGTACATCAGAGAATCTCAATCAGCAAGTACAGTTGCAAGTAAGAGATCTACTATTTCATCCTAACAGGTGAATCAGCTTGAAATCCTTTAACCGGGTAGACTTAATAGTCTTTGTAAAAATCTCTTAACTGAGTGCATATTTCATTGTATGTTTGTAAAACCTCTAACAAGGTGGACCTAGCAGTCCTTATTGCTCCTAACAGGGTAGATCATCAGAAGTGATCATTGTAAGCCTTAACTGGCAAACTTTATACTGCAGTATTGAAGTTTTGTGGGTATCATCCCCACCCTAGTTTTACTTTCTACTTGGAAGGTTTCTGGGTCACCAAATCTCTATGTTCTAAGTGTTATGAATGTTTTATTCTTTTTGTTACTCATGCATGTAGTAAGATTATCAATCCAATATTATTAAGATCTGAATTTGTTAAAAGTTTTGAAGTTACTGATTCACCCCTCCCCTCTCAGTAACCTAGATAGTCTTGAATATTTCCAACAATTGGTATCAGAGCTCAATGGATCTCAAAATAAAGTTTGATAGCTTGAGAAAAGATTTAGGACAATGGAGATATTCAGACTGAACAAAGTAATTGAGAATGAAAAGCTAGATCTGGAAATGCCCATAACTCAACTCAAAGAAGCAAGAGAGCATCTTTCCCCTTCCCTAAAAAGAAGGAAGGAACTTGTAAATCAGATCAATGACCACCAGTATGTTGAAGAAAAGATTGAAGACTTTTTCCCTTCAAGCAGCTCAGATGAAGCAAACAATGCAATCAAAGAACTTCTAGAAAAGAATGGATCTTTCCAAGAAGAAGTGAGAAAATTGAAAATAGAATAGGAAATTCAATCAACAAGATTCTGTGAAGTCTTGGAACAAAGAAACAAGATGAAAGATGAAATAGATGGAAAGAACAATGAAATCCAGAATAAAACTCTTTAGCTAGAAAATCTTATTGATCAAATCTCCAATGCAAATGAAGAAATTTTGACTCTAAGATCAAAAAATGAAAATATGAGAGAAGAGCTGAGATCTAAAAAGAAAATCAATTTAAGAGTGATGAGTGAGCTAGATGCTGAAAGGCAAATCAATGAAAGAATGTTGAAATCTCAAGAAGATATGAATCAGGTGTATGAATGAAACCTTCATAGGCAAAAAGGAAAAGCAGGACTTGGATACAAAGAGGAAGGTGAATCCTCCAAACAAGGTACTCAAAAGAATCAAAAACCTACCTGTAATCACTGTGGAAAAATTGGTCATACTTCAAACAAATGTTGGAGTAATGGAAAAGAAAAATTCAATGGAAAATGCTACAATTGCAATAAGCTTGGTCATAAAGCAAATGAATGCAAGGAGAAACCAAGATTTAAAGGCATATGTCACAAATGTAGCAAACAAGGTCATAAGGCATCAGAATGTAGAACTAAAACACCCAATCTAGCGGAACAAATTATTAAAGCAATGTTTGGTTGGGATTACAACACTTGGTGTAGATGTCATTATTGTGGAGAATATGGACACATTGGCATGAATTGTGTAAGGCACCACTTGAGAAAAAGGGATTCTACCATAAGATGTTATAATTGCACTAAGTTTGGTCACATAGCTAAAAACTGCATGAATTTAGGCAAAATTGAAGATGAAAAGAAAGCAAAAGCAAATAACATTAGGAAGCAGATGAGACAGACGTGGATTCCTAAACCTACCGAGCAAACCAATCCTGAAGTCACTAATGAAGGGAGTGGCTCTATGAGCTCTAACTAGTCTCCAAGAAAGCACTGGAACTGTATCTTCATAGACATATTCCAAAATAGTTCCTGAATTGAAAAGAAGATAGATTCAAATCAGTATGCAAGATACAGCAGGATCACAAGAAGGTTGGTATCATTTACCACCGAGCAAGGTCAGGAGTAACCTAACTTCATTTGGTTATTGAGTAAGGCCGGAGAAGTATGAATTCGTATGATTGTTGAGTTGCGGAGTCTTCACCAAGCAATTAATTCATAGTGGATGACAGGCTATCTAATTCTATACCCTAATTCGTACTGAGCATTAATGACAAATTTTTAACAAAAGGAGTGAAATCAAGTTCACTATTCACTGTGAACAAAAGTCTCCTAGCGCAATCAAGCATTTCGAAGCATATTTCAGCAAGATATTCTCTTTCCTCAAAGAATTTACTGTGTTCACCGAGCTACCATGGCATCATCCAATGCTAAAATGAAGAAAGATTCAGAAATGTTGGTTCATGGAGAATGGAAAGCACCAGATTTCTAACTCGTGCCCGTAGTTGCCGGAACCCTAGACCCGAGTGGAGCTCAATCTCGGATTCCTCCTAAGGTACTCCTTATTAATGATATTCGCAGTCATTTTAAGTGTACAATTCAAGAGCTTGGAACCCTAGAGATAGATACTATTTGTGAGGAACTATGTGTTGATGGTGTTCTCAAACCAGAGCATCAACATTTGGAAGATAAGGGTTTAGTTCACATCACACACTTGCCTCAGAGCTTTCAAATAAAATGGGTCAGATATATCCTCAGTCGAGTACATGAAGGAAAAATATGGCTTGAGTAACCAGTAGAGATTACGAAGAAGATGATTCACCGAATCACTGGTCTTCCCATGCTCGACAAGGCAAAATCTACAAAAACCCTAGGTCGGATGGAATTGGAAGAGAAAACCCTAGCCGAGTGGGATGGTAGAGGTATGAAGATAAGAAGAATTACTGATGCAGAGTTAAATTTTGTTATACATATCATAGCTCACAAGATATATAGTTTGAGTCGGCAAAACAGTGTTCCGTGTGAAGCAGTTGACCTAGCATATAAAATTGTAAAGAACAATCTATCATTTGACCTAGCAGATCTTTTGTTGAAATAGTTCAACAAGAACATGGAGAGCATCCAAACCTCAAAGAACAATCCATGTAAGTTTGGCTCACTGTTGGTTTGTTTATTTTTCTATGCTCAAAAGTTTTTCCCATCAAAAGGCACGGTAGTATGGAGAAAAGATGTGCCAGTTCTTTATCAGATGAATGAATACATTTCAGAAATGGGTGACAATTTTGAAAGTGTAATGGATAACTATTTTGAATCATTTAAAGAGAAAATGAACAATAGATTTCAGATTCCACAGAAATTGGTGGAAGATTACAAAGATGATATTTGTTTCATGGTGGACTGTGATAATCTGTATATATAGGTAGCAAAACCAAGGATTGTACATGTGAAACCTCTTCCCTATGAGGTAAATATTGATGAAACCAAGAATATTATTGAAGCCCTAATTAATCAACCTGGTAATCCAAAGGCACCATATTTTGGGACATATGAAGAAGTTAAGGAGAGAATTGAGCTTAGTATAAAGTTTCCACAGGCAGTTAACAAAGGAAGAAAGAGGATGGCCAAAATACAAGCTAGCACACCTCTAATGTCAATTGAGGAAAAAGGAGAGGACTTTGAAGAAGAAGAAGAGAAAAAGGATGAGGAGGAAGAAGAACAAGTACTAGAAAAGAAGAAAGGAAAAGTAATTATCACCAAGGCACCCAAGCAACCCTCTGCAGTATTTACAAGAAGGAGTGCAAGAGGCAAAGCAGGCAAAGATAGTGAAGAAATAGTATTCAAAAGGCCTCCTCCTTTGTTAAAAGAAAAGATCAAGGATATGAAAGAAGTATCTGGAATTGCAAACTTCAAATCTCTAAAATATGAAATCAGATCTGAGGAAGAGTAGCAGGAAATTGAAGATGCTATTATTGAGAAAATAGGAAGATGGAAATACTCACCCAAAGAGATAGCTTCTCAAATCCCAGGAACTCTGCTGAACAAAATTAAGTTGAGATGGTCCAATGCAAGACAAACTATCAAGGACATCTATGCTCAAACCTTGAGGCAATTAATGCTAAGTTTGAAAAATGCTAAAATTAATAAGGCATTGATAGATAATGAAATTAGGATGACACTCAAATTCAACAGTTGTTTGATTTTGATCAAAGATATTGAGTCGGTTGTGAAGAGTGTCACTGCCACATGGAAAAAAATCTATAATCTTCACAAACCAAGTGTCGAAACTGTGATAATCAAGGATATTGATGATGACAGTGATGAACATGAAGAAGATAACGAGGTAGACAAGCAAAGTGATGAGGAAGATAATATTGTTCAGATAGCTGTAGAAGTTATTGCCTCACTTCCTCACTCTCCAGAAAAAGTTGCTACACCTAGCATGGAGATAACTTCAAGTATGATTATGACAACTTCCACAGATACATCAAATGTCAAATCATCACTAGCAAAACTCAATGAATCATCGATAGAAATGACTCCCACCTCTTTTATCGAGTTGCAGTCTCTTGTATCTACTTCAGTACCTATTTCCATATCAAGTTTTCCAGTAGTAAGTACCTCAGTTCTGGATACTTTAGTAAGTATTTCAATTTTTTATTCTACAATTGTGAATACTTCAGTTTTGAGCCCTTCAAGTATTCCAGTCGGTAGTTTATCATTTTTCACAGCTAGTCCTACAATGTCTACAATAACTTCTACAAAGGCATTAAGTGCAATAACAGTTGATCCTAAGGCTCAATCGAGTACAAGATTTTTGAGTAAGAATGTAGAAGAGGATATAGACTTAGATGAGGAGATAGAGATTCCAAAATTAGACTTTGCAAATCTTTCAGCAGATCAAATGCAAAACATTGGTGAACTCCTCCAAAAGAAAGCAAAGCAGAAGAAACTAAAAGAAGAAAGGGACAAGGAATATAAAATTATTGAAGATGCAAAGGATATTTTGTCAGAAGCATTAGGTATTAAAGTTGATTCCTCTCAACATATTTTGTTATAGTTAGCTGAGGTAGTAAACAAGTTCCATGAGGATTCCTCTGCGTTAGAGAAGATTTTTGAGAAAGCCGAGAAGAAGTTTGACAATAAAGTGCTTGAGCATGTTGCTCAGCATATAGCTATTAATCAGGTAGAATTATCTTTAGTTTTGACAGATATTGAGTCCTCCTATTCCAATGTTACCTCACTTGTTGCTAAGCTATGTAATGTTGCCAAGTTCACTAAGGAAGTCAAGGATAAATTGAATAAGATTGATGAGGATCTGAAGGATAGTGTACAGAGGTTGCAACTTGAACCTAGTTCAAGCTCTGTACATCATATGAAAATCACATTCCTATCAAATAGGCAGTCGAAATTATTAAAAGAAGATACAAAGATCCGGTCAACACTACTAGATATTCAGAACATGATCCTTCCCATCATGGACATAATGCAAAAGCACATTGTTCACTCAAAAGCCTTACTCCATGACAATCAATTTTCCACTGCAGATCACATGATTGAACTCTCTGCAGAAGTCCAAATTGCACTCCAAACATGCAAGATTCTACAAGAGAATTGGGACAGAACTCTGGCACTAATCATAAAGGTACATTCTGATTTTCTTTCACATTTTGGATTCTCCCTATAAAATACTTGTATATACACCTTTGGCATTATTGTCAAAAAGGGGGAGAAAATGTATAGGAGAAAGTGTATAAGATTAAGGTGTGTAATATGAAAGGGGGAGAAAGTACTCTATATAAGGGAGTCATGAAATATAAAAATAGCAGTTTGACAAAGATAAATTTTGAAAAAAAAAAAAAAAAGATTCAGCATGATTCTTGTATATAAGTTTTGGCTATAAGTGTTTTTGTCACTAATGCCAAAGGGGGAGATTGTTGGCATTAAGCATGATTGTCATTAGTGACAACACTTATTTTGAATAGTGCATACCGAGTATAACAGTACATACCGAGCAGAACAGAGCTTACCGTGTAGAACAGTACATACCGAGCAGAACAGAGCTTACCGAGCTGAGCAGAGCTTACTGAGCAAAACAGAGCATACCGAGTAGAATAGTGCATACCGAGCTCACAAAGTTTCACAGTGTTTATCGAGTGCTACACAGTTAAACAAGAAACTTAGTTTCTACCGAGTAACACTTTATCTACCGAGTCTCCAGTATTTACCGAGCTCAAAACTATGACCGAGTGGTTAGTATGGATCGAGTTTCCACTTCTATCGAGTGCATGACAATGCCGAGTAATGCAGTGGACGCTAAGTATCAGAAAGTCACCGAGTTAGTTTGCAGTAATCGTGTAACTATATTTGGGCTGACTCAGTAATATTTGTGTTTACTTGTTTAAGAGCCAACTTTTTAATTGTTTTGGAATTGACTTAGATTGATATATAAACAATATTTTATGTCATATCCAAGAATGATGAAATAGAGAAGTATGAAAAAGAGAGAAAGGCAGAGATAAGTGAATTACAAAGGGCTACAGTAGTATAAGAAGCAGAAAAGATCTATCCATCACAGAAGGTGATCAGTACATCAGAGAATCTCAATCAGCAAGTATAGTTGCAAGTAAGAGATCTACTGTTTCATCCAATAGGTGAATCAGCTTGAAATCCTTTAACTGGGTAGACTTAACAGTCTTTGTAAAAATCTCTTAACCGAGTGCATACTTCATTGTATGTTTGTAAAACCTCTAACAAGGTGGACCTAGCAATCCTTATTGCTCCTAACAGGGAAGATCATCAGAAGTGATCATTGTAAGCCTTAACCAGCAAACTTTATACTGCAGTATTGAAGTTTTGTGGGTATCATCCCCACCCTAGTTTTACTTTCTACTTGGAAGGTTTCTGGGTCACCAAATCTCTATGTTCTAAGTGTTATGAATGTTTTATTCTTTCTGTTACTCATGCATGCAGTCAGATTATCAATCCAATATTATTAAGATCTGAATCTGTTAAAAGTTTTGAAGTTATTGATTCACCCCTCCCCTCTCAGTAACCTAGATAGTCTTGAATATTTCCAACACCTAGATCTACAATTTTGATAGCATAGTTATTTTCACACTTCATCTCATATCATGATAAAAATAAAAAACTTGCAAACAAGACAACTTTTTGAAAAGAAAGGATGAACCTTTGAGAAGGAAAAGTCTAACGGGGTGTATTCCATGGGTATGAAGGAAGAAAAAAAAATAAAGATGAAGTTAACCAAACTTTCTACATCAACAGTACAATGACATCATTTAATATATACAACACTATCGGCGTAACCCTTGCACCCTTCAAAGGTGCAAGTGCTAGTTAAATAAAAGTTTACAATAGGGATATAAGTTGTGTCAGCATCTACAACCATTTCTAAGAAGGTGAGAAATTAAAATATATTAACTCAAAAAAAGGTTCACCAAAACAAGGGCTAAAGCCTTGAGTCAAAGGAGGTTAGTTAAGCTAGTTTTCGATTACACAGTTTCAAGTTTTAGTAAGCGGACAGGTTTTCTATGGCAGCTTTGCTTCAAGAAATGACTTTTTCTGGCTGGATAGTTGTCAACCCTCTACATTGAATAAGTAAATTAAAAATGTTAGTATACTTCTATTTTTATTTTTAGTTTAATTTAGTTGTTCTCCGATATTGACATTAACAGAAAGGATTTTGATTTAAATCTCTTTTACTTATTTTTTTGTTGTTGTAAAAGTCAATCTCATATACCAAGTTGAAAATTTTTGGTGGATTTATTATTACATTTAAGTTAACAGTTAAAATTTGAATTTAATACTCATAAAACACATTAATACTTTAATAGTGTCATGGTCTCTTTTAACAGTCTTTAGCCTAAGGATTTGGTTCTATTATCTTTTGATAGTGTTGTAGTGTTCGTGAAGAGAAGGTTTTGAAGTTTTGAAATTATATTATTGTCGCTAATTCACTGATAGCCTTAAGGTAAGGTATGACTTATTTGTATTTAGATCTCTTGTCAGGGATCTTGATGGATTGAAGTTGTATTGCATTGTTATGGAAGTCAAGATTGCGTTGTCCTTGTATATTTCTAAAATGTTTGGTAATAATTTAAATTAGTTGTATTTATTCTACATAAATATTTCAAAATATGCGGGTGGTCCAACAAAATTGAGAACCACTTTTGGGGATGAACAAATTTTGGTCAGGGAAAAAAAATCAAGTGTTAATGTCTTTGCCCGAAGTAGGGGTCTTCGCATGAAGACAAACCAACTCTTCACACCAAGACCCTGACATAGGGTACTTCATGTGAAGGGATGACAAGGTCTTCACGCGAAGACCCCCTAGGCTGAATTTACTACAAATTTCTGGTGGAGGGGTGTCATTTTCACATTTACTATGCACAGAGAGTAGTAGACCCCAGTGTTGGAGTGAATCCCTTGCGACTTCGTGACGATCTGATTGACTTCCTCCTCCTTGCCTTCTATTCCATCTCCTTCGACTGTTGTATATTCCAAGTACACACATTTTTATTTTTTTAAATTATTTTTTATGGTAAATTATATTCTTATTTAAATTATTTTAGTTCATTTTTTAATTTTCAAATAGTTATTTTATTTTTGGTATTTTTTAATTTTTAAAAATTATGTTAGTAAATGTTGGAAAATGTTAGAAAATACTATAAAATGCTAGAAAATACTAGAAAATGTTATAAAACATTATAAAATGCTAGAAAATACAATAAAATGTTTGAAGAAACTAGAAAATGTTAGAAAATTTTATATTTTTAGTAATCTTATTACTTTTTTAAAATTATTTTTAATTAGTAATGTGAAAATGTTAGTTTTAAATTTTTTTATTAGAAAATTTTAGAAGAAATTAAGAAAATTTAGAAAAATTTAAAACTTAGGAAAATTTACAAAAACTTCAAACTTTAGGAAAGTTTAGAAAATTTTGAAACCTTTGAAAAAATTAGAAAATTATTAGAAAATGTTAGAAAATGTTAGAAAATTTTAAAACTTTGTCTCTCCCCATGTGCCCATTACAACTCTCTCAGCAAACTCCTTTACTCCGTGCACACACTCATAAGACTCTCTCTCTCTCTCTCTCTCTCTCTCTCTCTCTCTCTCTCTCTCTCTCTCTCTCTCTCTCTCTCTCTCTCTCTCTCTCTCTCTCTCTCTCTCTCTCTCTCAAGTGGATAGGTAGGACTTATCTCAATGAAACATGCATGTCTGATATTGCAATACTAAATGAGACCAATTAAGATCTAAAATGAGTTATATGACCTAATAGGACCCGATAAGGCCTAACATGACTAATAAGATCTAATAGGACCTAATAATTTATAACACCTAATAAGACCCTTAACACATAATAGGATCACTTAAGACCTAATAGGATCCCTCAAGACCCAATAGGATGAATACAACCTATTAAGACCAATTAAGACCTAACATGTGTAATAGGACCTCTTAAGAGCTAACATAAGTAATAAGACATGATAGGATTTCTTAAGTCCTAACATGTGTAATAAGACCTAACAGGACCCCTTAAGATCAATTAAGATCTAACATTTGACTAATAGGACCTAATAGGAAGTTAATAAGACCTAGAATACCTAACTAATAAGATCTAATAAGGCTTATTAAGGTCAATTAGGACCAATTAAGACCTACTAGGACCTAATAATACCAAATAAGACATAATAGGACCATTAAGACCATGTAAGACTTAATAGGACCACTTAAGACCTAATTAGACTAATAGGACCTATTAAGACCAATTAAGACCTAACATGACCAATAAGACCTAATAGGACCTATTAATACCAATTAAGACAAATTAAGACCAATTAAGACCCAATAGAGCCTATTAAGACCTAATAAGACCCTTAACACCCAACAAGACCTACTAAGACCAATTAAGACCTAATAAGACCCTTAAGACCCAATAGGACCACTTAAGATCTAATAGGACCCCTTAAGACCAATTAAGATCTAAAATGTGACTAATACAACCTAATAGGTGATTAATAACACCTAATACCTGACTAATAAGACCTAATCACATTTCTTAAGATCAATTAGGACTAAATAAGACCAATTAAGACCTAAGAGGACCTAGTAATACCTAATAAGATTTAATATGACCCTTAAGACCTAATAGGACCACTTAAGACCTAATAGGACCACTTAAGACCTAATAGGACCGCTTAAGACCTAATGGGACTAATAGGATCTATTAAGACCAATTAAGACAAAATAACACCAATTAAGACCAATTAAGATAGGTATTAGCACCTATTAAGACCAATTAAGACCTAAAATGTTTAATAAGACCTAATAGGACCACTTAAGACATAACATGAGTAATTTAAGACCTAATAGGACCCATTAAGACCAATTAAAACCTAATAGGACCTAATATGACTAATAAGAGGTCCAATACGACCTATTAGGACCTAACTTGATTAATAAGACCTAAAACGTAGTAATAAGGCCAAATAGGACCCTTAATACCTAATAGGATGGGTAAAGACTTAATAGGTCTGAGTAGTAGGATGTATTAAGACTAGTTAAGACCTATTATGACCTGTTAAGACCAATTAAGACCTAATAAGATCTAATAGGACCCATTATAATTAATAGGGCCCCTTAGGAGTTAATAAGACTAATATGACCAATTAAGACCATTTAAACCTAACATGTGACTAATAAGACCAATTAAGACCTATTAAGACCTATTAGGAGATATTAAGGCCAACTAAGACCTAATAGGACCCATAAGACCCAATAGGGACCCTTAAGAGTTAATAGGACTAATATGACCTATTAAGACCAATTAAGACCTATTACTTGATGAATTAAGACCTACTAGTACCTATTAAGTCCAATTAAGACCTAATAAGACCCTCAAGACCGAATAGGACCACTTAAGACCTAATAAGACCCTCAAGACCGAATAGGACCACTTAAGACCTAATAGGACCCCTTCAGACCATTTAAGACCTAACATGTGACTAAAATATCTAGTAGCACCAATAATACCTAATACGACCTATAAAACCTAATAGGAAGTTAGTAAGACCCAATACCTGACTAATAAGACCAATTAGGATCTCTCTCTCTCTTTCTAGGATAATTATGTATAAGTGCATAATTTGTATAATTTTAGATTTTAATCTTATTTTACCTACACACATAATGCACTTAAATTTTAACATTTAATAATGTATGTTACCCTTAGATGGACACACACGATCATGCACAGGGTGACTCAGCAAGGGTGTCACACCCCAGGATGACCTGACACATGGTGCCTCACCTCATGATGCCCCGATGTAGGTTTCCCCCCAGCATGATGCAACAAAGGGTGCCCCACATTAGGTGCTCCATGTTCATGATATGGGGGTGATATTTTATTTTTCTACCTAGGAGATGGGTCTATTACAGGATTTTATAGCTTCCTCCAAGAACAATGTTTACAGATATATTTGCACAACCAATTTTTGAAGTCAAGAGGATCTATCTGCACGCATGAGGAAATAGACTGCATACACTCTACATATTGTTGATTCTATTTTTCAAGAGTTGAGATCTAAGATCTTCGGTGATATATCCTTAGTTGAGGTCTAGTAATGGGTCTCAAAGGATATTATCAAAGAAAATGTTTTCCCTTGCTATCAAGAGAGGAGTGAGGTCACAACATATCAAGTTACATGTTGTGTGGTACCAAAGATGGCACGCATGATATACCCATGGTTCCTTATGACACATGGTTATTATCCCAATAACGACTAGATTCTACTTCACTTTGCATAGAAGGTTTACACTAAGGTTCGTTTGGGTCTCAACTTGAACTACTTAGATCTTCTGGGGTACTTTTCACAGGTTCATGGTAGATTTGCAAACCACGATCAATATCATAGGCCTAATCACATTGTGTCAAGATACAAGTACTTGGTTGGCCAGAGGGCACCCATAGTGGCATCATCTGTGGCCAATATTGCTAATAGAGTTGTCATTTCTTCTCAGAGGGAAGCAATTGATAGGATTAGAGACAATGCAGTTCTGGATACCAGTATTACTTCTGATACACTCACTAGATATATTATCACTAGACTGAGTCAACCCCAAACATTTTTAGAGGCATCATCTAGTAGTTCACCGCCTACTGATGAGATATATAGAGATGTGGATCTCCTTAGACCATGTGATATATGAGATCTTACCGAATATAAGAGTTACATTTAGATGACACTATATTTATTGGAGGACCTATTACAGTCATATACCTATATTTCTCAATTTTAGGGGGTCCCTATACAATCTATTAGAGACACCGTTAGATTCTCTGAAGGCCCTCCAACTCCATCATCCTAGAGCACACCATCAACTCATGCATCTCATAGTTCACACCACTCTATACCTAGTGATCACTCTACATCTACACAAGGACAGATACGTCTCGGTGATGTTTGCATCATAGTGAAGGGCTTGGATGGTTTTAAGATGAATTTATAGGGATTGAGACAAATCACTATTGACACTTACATAGCTTCATATATGCATGATCTACTTCATCCTGACTCTAACTCTACACCACTCCCTTTGCATCTACACTTCCCATTACAATCCTCATTATAGAAGATTGGTACCAAAGATGATGTGTGTGATGGTGTTTTTTTAGATAACATGATGGTGCAGGTTAATGATCCTCTTTCTCCTGAGACTCACGTATAAATTTAATTTTCAATTTATTTCTAGTCAATAAATTGATTACATAGTTGCGGGTACTAATTTTTATTTATATGTATTCTATATACAATATTTGTAGGCACACGTGTTTGAGCGTACTACCTCAAGCGTGGGATCAAAGAGGGTATACACAAGAGATTCAATAGAGGTGACACCTCCTCGAATTCTCAATTAGGTTTTAAATATAGTTGAGTTTAAATTCATGTATTAATATATTTTAAATGCTTTGTCTATAATTATAATATATGAATGTACATATATATTTGACAAGTTGTTCTACAAAATTTGTAGGGGTGTGTTGTTGGTTCACATGCAGAGGATGATCATGACACTCCGTGAGAAGGTCTCTTTCTTTGTATGCGACTTGATCAATCTAGGACACCTTAGGACATTTGTTGTGCTTCTTTGATTTTGATTTATGTTTTGGATATTTCACATATATTTGACATTTATATATTTTGGACCTATGCATAGATGATTTATATGTTTATGATCTTTGGTTAGGGTTAGACGGTTATATTATTTTTTTTGATTATGGTTAGATGGTTACATAATTTTGTTTGATTATGGTTAGATGGTTACATGATTTGATTTGATTATGGTTAGATGGTTGCATGATTTGATTTGATTACATGATTAGACAATTACATGATTTGATTTGAATATGGTTAAATGGTTACATGATTAGATTTGATTATGGTTAGATGGTTACATGATTCATGATTCGATTTCATTATGGTTACATGATTTGATTATGGTTAGACGGTTACATGATTTGATTTGATTATGGTTATATAGTTATATTATTTGATGTGATTTGATACACGATCATATGACTTAGTTTAATATATGGTTATATAATCATTTACTATGGTTAGACGGTTACATGATTTAATTTGATTTGATAGATGGTTATAAAAAATAACACTGAAATATGTAACTAATGGACCATAAGTAATATAAATAATATAGAACTAACATGTCATAAGTTTAATAAACTAATGTCATTAGTAACCTAACTAATGTCTTAAGGGGAGGTCTTAAGGGGAAGTCTTAAGGGGATCTTTAACTAATAAGTAATCTCTTTTTAATATAATAAAAAACAACAAGTTTATATGTGACTAATGGATTATAAGTAATATAAGTAATCTAGAACTAACATGTCATAATTAATATAACTAATGTCATTAGTAACCTAACTAATATCTTAAGGGGTGCTATTAAGGGGATCTTTGACTATTAAGTAATATAATTGAACCATCATAGATAATAACAAGATAATATGTAATTAATGAACCATAAGTAATTTCTAAACTTAATATCATCCATTTAGCATGTTCACTTTAACAAACATCAAAGCATTTATATAACTACTTAAGAGGAGGTCTTAAGGGGATCTCTAACTAATAAGTTAATCTAATTTTAATATCATAAAAAATAACACTAATGTGTAACTAATGGAACATAAGTAATATAAGTAATCTAGAACTAACATTTCATAAGTAATCTAAATAATATCATTAGTAACCTGACTAATTTCTTAAGTGGAGGTCTTAACGAGATCTTTAACTATTAAGTAATATAATTGAACCATTATAGAAAATAACAAGATAATATGTAATTAACAAACCATAAGTAATTTCTAAAATTAATATAATCCATTTAGCATGTTCACTTTAACAAACATCAAAGAATTTAAATAACTACTTAAGAGGAGGTCTTAAGGGGATCTCTAACTGATAAGTTAATGTAGTTTTAATATCATAAAAATAACACTAATATGTAACTAATGTATTATAAGTAATATAATTAATGTAGAGCTAACATGGCATAAGTAATCTAACTAATGTCATTAGTAACCTGTTTAATGTCTTAAGGGGAGGGCTTAAGGGGATATTTAACTATTAAGTGATATAATTGAATCATCATAGAAAATAACAAGATAATATGTAATTAATGAACCATAAGTAATTTCTAAACTTAATATCATCCATTTAACAATCTCACTTTAAAAAACATCAAAGCATTTATATAACTACTTAAGAGGAGGTCTTAAGGGGATCTCTAACTAATAAGTTAATCTAATTTTAATATCATAAAAAATAACACTGATATTTAACTAATGGATTATAAGTAATATATGTAATCTAGAACTAACATGTCATAAGTAATCTAGAATTAATATCTCATTTCATTAGTAACCTAACTGAAGTCTTAAGGGGAGAACTTAAGGGGATCTCTAACTATTAAGTAATGTAATTGAGCCATCATAAAAAATAACAAGATAATATGTAATTAATGAACCATAGGTAATTTATAAACTTAATATTATCCATTTAACACGTTCTCTTTAACAAACATAAAAGCATTTATATAACTACATATAAAAATCATTGAACCATCAAAGAATACATAAGTGTTAGGAATAGTTCCAAGAGATAACTAAGAGGGGGGGTGAATCAATTATCTACAAGTTTCACTTCTTTATCCAATTAAGTATACTTAAACATTAAGAATAAACACAATGCAAGAACACTTGAACAAAACACCAATATTTTGGTATGTGGAAACCCAAATAGGTAAAAACCCTAGTGGGAATTAACACCCACTAATAAACTGCACTAGTGTATAATGATCCTTGTTAGAAGATCTTACAACCCTATTAGGAGTTGATCTTTACAATGCATTAAGTATAGTGACCTATTCAAAGGTCAAACCCTATTAGGAGTCTTTTATGATTGACCTTGTTAGGGGTGAGGACACACTATCTGAGAGCTCACTAATCAAACGGGTGAAGGCTACAACCTTCTGAATAACAGATACACACTATATCTGGATCTTGGTGAACTGCAAGGTAGACTTGCTATCTTGATCAGTTCCACTAAATAGCACACTCTATCTTCTCTATCACATAGACCTCTTCTTGATGACACAATACTTTGCACTATCTGCTCTTCTGTAAACTTTCATCTCCATGTCATACTCCTAGAGAATCACAAATGACCGGCTACAAGTATCTTTCCTCTAAATGATATAATCAAGTCAGCCTATTAGAACCACCTTGAAATCATATTAGAGAAACAATAACACTCTTTAATAACATCTATGTCGGCTCTACTAAGCACACAACACAAACTGGGACCTATCCAAATCAATAAGTGTAGACGGACGCTACACACTGTCGACTCTACCAAATTTATTGATACTTTATCCTCAATCTGAATTACATCATGCGCTCTTAACCAAACATTATTAACTCTTCTCTAATCACTAATCTAAGAATGCATACTAAAATGATAGGTGCAACTCCTGTACCACTATAATATTTGTCGACTCTTCTAGATAAACATAGGAAATTGCAACTGGTGAATATCAACTACATAACTTCACTTATACTGCACATAAGACTCTACATCCATGAATGGAGAAACACTAACATGTCTCCCTCACATATCCAAATGTGCAAGGCTCCATGATAACTGTATGGAACTCATAGAACACTGCTTGTAACTCTGTCAGGAACACTACTGACACAAGCTACTACATAACTATCTTTACTAACAATTAACCTCTGTGTCCATGATATCATGATGATAACATGTCAATGCTACATATACACAAATCTTACTGCATAAGTCTTCCACACATGCTACTTATCATATGTTGTTATCAATGATAAACATACAATTAGTACTGGCTTGCTGGAAAATATCCAATAATATCCCCCTTTGGCATTGATGGTAACATATGGAATTAAAAACACCACCAATCCAAATGGACAATTCTTTTATAACATTCTCCATTTTCTCATCAAGACTCCCCCAAGGAGGAATCCTCCATCTACTCTAATATTCTTCAACATTCTCCATTTCCTCAACTGTACTATTTTCATGACTGAATACTACTCCCCCTTGCTACTATATATTACTCCTCCTTAATTTTGTATGTACTCCCCCTTTAATATTGTTTTTCATGACCATATACTACTCCCCCTTTGACATCAATAGAAAATGGCGCCAAACATTTAAGCTCCAATACTACTCCTGAAGTAGATTAGTCAACCATCCATCAGTCCCTGAGGACTAATGGTCTCTCCACTTTTCCTAATCAGAATCAGGGAAGGGAATTACTCCTAGATTCTCCCTAAGATACTCAAAATTATCCTTTGGTAAAGGCTTTGTGAATATATCTTCTAGTTGATCCTTTGTACTCACATAATCCAATTTAACTTCTTTCTCTACCACTTTCTCTCTTAGGAACTGATACTTAATCTCTATGTGTTTTGTCTTTGCATGCATCACAAGATTCTTTGACATGTTGATAGTGCTAGAGTTATCACAATGAATAACAATAGGATAATCAATCTGAATTCCAAAATCCTTTATCATCTATTTGATCCAAACAATTGTAGAAAAATTCAAGGCTGCTACAACATACTCTGCTTCTGATGTTGATTGAGAAATAAAATTTTTCTTCTTGCTTGTCCAAGTGACTAGTCTATCACCAAGAAATACTGCTCCTCCTGATGTACTCTTTCTATCATCCACACATCCTGCTCAATCTGCATCTATATATACATAAAACTCAACATTCTTTGAGTTAGGATACCATAGACCATAATCTATAATGCCCTGCAAATATTTGAATATTCTCTTAACTACCATGAGGTGACCTTTTTTAGGCTCTACTGTAAATTTTCCAACTATGCCAACTACATTAGAAATATCAGTTCTAATTTGGGTAATATATATGAGTTTACTAATAATAGACTTGTACAATGTTATATCTATTGTTGGAGAATCATCTTCTTTTGTAACCTTGCATCTTGTTATCATAGGTGTACCCACTGGCTTGCAATCATTCATCTTGAACTTCTTCAATATCTCTTTCACATACTTAGACTGATTAATGAAAATACCTTTCCCTATCTGTTGCACATTTAATCCCAAAAAGTATTTGATAGGTCCAATCATGCTCATCTCAAACTCACTTTGCATCTCCTTAGCAAATTTTTCACTAAGTTTGTCAATACCCCCAAAGATAATGTCATCAACAAATATAACTACAAGTAGTAAACATCCAGATGTCTCTCTTATAAATAGATTACAATTTTTTGCTCCTTTCTTGAATCCAATTTTTGTTAGATATCCATCAAGTCTCTCATACCAAGCTCTAGGGGCTTGCTTAAGTCCATAAAGGGATTTCTTCAATCTGCATACCATATTAGGCTTGTCGAATAAGGTGAATCCTTCTAGCTGCTCAATGTATACTTCTTCCTTTAACTCTCCATTCAAGAATGTTGACATAACATCCATCTGATAAACTTTGAAGTTTTTCAATGTCACATAACCTAGAAACAACTTAATGGCTTCTAATCTTCTCATGGGTGCAAATGTGTCTACATAATCAATACCTTCTCTTTGTGCATATCCCTTGCATACTAACCTTGCTTTATTTCTTACTACTCTGCCATCTTCATTCATCTTGTTTTTGAATATCCACTTTGTTCCAATCACATTTTTATCACTAGGTCTTGGGACCAATTCCCAAGTATCATTCTTGATAATATAATCTAGTTCTTCTTTCATAGCATCATGCCAATTGGAATCATTACATGCATCTTCAACACTTAAAGGTTCAATCTAAGATAGTAAAAATACCACTTTATTGCCTATTGAACTCTTTTATTTTGATCTTGTTTTTATTTTTCTGCTTTGATCTCCAATGATGTCATCCTTAGAGTGATATCTAGATGTAAACTTTGGAACTTTAGGTGATACTATCTCATTTGCCTTCTAAGTTTCTTCATCACTTGTTTCAGGGTTATTGAATAATACATCAATACTGTCAAACATCTCTTCAACAACTATCTCACTAGTGGAAGGACTGGGTTCTTCTTCAATCATAGGTGCATAATCATGATTTCTTTCTTGAACCATAAACTTTTCATGAATCTTAACATGAGAACTTTCAATGATCTTCTTCAATCTCAAATTAAAACATCTATAAGATTTTCTTTTAGTAGAGTAACCAAGGAAAGTACCTTCATCGCTTCTTGCATCAAACTTACCTACTGCTTCATCCCTCTTGATGTAGCACTTGCTTCCAAAGATTTTGAAGTATTTTACTATGGGAAAATTACCAAACCATAGCTCATAAGGTATATTGTTTGCACCAGGTCTCAATTTTATTCTATTGATGCTATAGACTACTTTATTGACCACATCTCTCCAATAGCTGTGTGCAACTTTTCCTTCAATCATGATGGTGCATTTTGTATCGAGGATGATCATATTCCTTCTCTCTACAGTCCCATTCTGCTGAGGGGTTCTA
The DNA here is from genome assembly GCA_027943335.1 of Chamaecyparis obtusa. Lineage (NCBI taxonomy): Eukaryota > Viridiplantae > Streptophyta > Pinopsida > Cupressales > Cupressaceae > Chamaecyparis > Chamaecyparis obtusa. The sequence goes on from BSBK01003901.1 coordinate 177,219, forward strand.
GGTGCACTCAACTATCTCTTTATGCCATGTTCTTCATAGTACTCATAGAATCTGTCAAAGCTGAATTCTCCTCCTCTATCCGATCTTAGAGACTTTATGTTTAGTCGAAATTCATTCTCAACCTTAGCTTTGAATATTTTGAATTTCTCAAATACTTCTAACTTATCTTTCAAGAACGCAACCCACATCATTCTAGAATAATCATCAAGAAACAAAATGAAATACCTTTCACCATAGTATGATCTTGTTTGAGTTGGTCCACATAGGTCTGTATGAATAAGATCTAGCTTGTTCTTTGCTGAATTATGCTTGCTTCTGAATTTCTTAACTCTTGTAGGATACTTAGATGCAAAGTGACCAATCTTATTACATGAGAAACATTTGAAAGGTAACTAAAATTCATACTTTCCTTTTCCTTTTCTTTCTTTCTTAGCAATCATAGCAATAATATCATCTATCTCTTTATCTTCATCTTCATCATCAAAATTACCAGAAATGTTTAAAGATTTCTTACCATGGATTGATGCTTTGAAGGTTGTCTAACTTTTTCAATAGGGCCAATCCTAACAAGAAGGATGGCCAACCCCTTGGAACTTCTTTCCACCTCATCACAAGCTTTGATATTTATCTCTTCTCTAGTATCTATGACTTGTTCAAAATAACCCAAAGTCTTCAAAAGACTTAAGGAACAAATATTAAGCCCAACACCCCCATCTTTCAACATGTGCATAACATAGGTTTTGAAAATCATGACTTCAATATGGAGAGCGAGATTATGTGAGTGGCTCAAATCTTTATCATCATCCTCCAAAAAGGTAAGGTAGTCAAGGCTAGTAATATGATTAACCATGTTCTAGAATTGATCAACATCTAAGTTGTTGGGGATGTTCACTATGCGCAAATCATCCTCAAGGACTTTCTTGTGTCTCGGGGACAACTCTAAAAGCTCAAAGATTGAAATCTGAGCTGGGGTTCTTTGTAGCTGATCGACAAGATTATAGCTCAACTTAGGATTGACTACTAGTTTCGAGGTGACATTATTGGATGTCACTTGCTTTGGTTTTCTTGGTTGACTTGAACTGTATCCTCTAATGACTAGGGGACCTTGACTTCATGTGACAACATTGAAAATTTGAGATGACACTCTAGAGTGAGGACCCCTTACCACCAGGATGGGTTCTTCATCAAAGATAGGAGGAGAGTCCATGTCTAGATCATAACCATAGGGATATTTATTCCTCATCATGTTGACATTCTCTTCTATAACTTTAAGCATATTGACAACACTCTCTGCATCTGTGTAACTGTAATTGACCTTAGTCTTGCCATTCTTAGGGTTAGAGGTTTCCTCCTTCTCATACTTTGGAAAAGGTTCTTTGAATGCCTTATGGTCGGCATTGGTGTTCAATCCATCTACCTTAATTTTTCCAATCTCAATGAGATCTTTGATGATATGTTTAAGTTTCTAGCATTTTTCAATATGATGTCCAATGCCATTGTGAAACTTGCAAAAGGCTTTCTCATCGCACCAATGTGTCTTAACATCAGGTAGATACTGCTTTGCAGGGTCTTGAGGATGCACAAGGTTGTTGGAAATGATTGTTTTAAAGACATCCTCATATGAATCACCAAGTTTTGAAAATTGACGTCTCCCTTTATTAGGCTTATCTTGGTATCTTGGCTTGCTCTCTTTTTTATTAGATGCATTGAGTTTCATGGCTTGAACAACACTAGACAAGTCAAGAGAAGCTTGATCTTTGGGTTGAGAGGATTCCACAACTCCATCATTGACCACTTGTTTGTTCCTAATCCAATGTGAGTTCTTTTCTTTATCCTTGTTAGGGTTGTTGTTATTTTGACCATTATTGTTGTTGTTGTTGTTTTCATGTGTGGTCACATTTCCTTTTTCTTTCAAAACATCCTCAATCCTACATGCAGTTTCAACCATGGTGTCAAAGGAATCAAAAACCATCTTCCTAACTTCATACCGCATTTCGGGAACCAAGTTACTAACAAGGATGTCAATATTCTCATTTTTAGGAATGGTCCTAGCATAGTGAGAGCATTTTTGTTTCCACCTTTGCAAGAGAGTGAAAAAGGATTCCCCTTGATTTTACTTTAAGTTGCATAAGTCCAACATGGTGACAGATCTTGAAAGGTTGTATGCAAAGTGTTGGACAAATCTAAGGACAAGCTCTTTGAATGTCTTAATGGGGGGAATTATGTTGGTGAGCCATTGCATCACTTGACCCTTAAGACTCCTTGGGAATAATCTCATAAGGTACAAGTAATCTTGATAGAACTTAAAACTCATGGTATAGAATTGATGCACGTGATCATGTGGGTCTCCATTCCCATTGTACTTGTCATATTGAGGGATCTCAACCTTTCTAGGGAAGTCTTTCATGTTAGCAATATTTTGAAAAGGATTAAGAAAAATTGAATCAAGTGAGAATGAACTCTTGTGTGCCAACATCTTTTCCATCATACTCTTAATTTGTTTAATCTATTCTTCTTGAGATGGACCTTGCTTCTTAATCTTCTTGTCCACATCAAAGTTTTAGGGGACTCTAGCACCCTTGTTTATTAAACTCTCTAGGAACTTGTCTTTGTTTCACTCTAAGTATCTCTCTGCATACTTCTAGAAGAGTGGTTCTTGTTGTATCTTCATGAATTCTTGGGAGTTGAGGTCAAAACTATAGCTACTACCCCCATATTGTGAACCATGGTGAGCATGTTGTGAAGGTTTTCTTTAGTTCTTAAGAGATGTTTGTCTCCTATAGTGATCATGTTATGAAGCCCTTCTTCCTCTAGGGCTTCGAGATCATGAAGGTATTCTTGAACATCTTCCACTTTGTGGAGTCTTAGGAGGAGTGGATGGGGGAGAGCTTTTTCCACCACCAACATGCATGTTGTTAAATTGATCAGTAAGTTGCTGGGCCAAGAGTCTATCTTGATCTTCCTGGAAGGCTCTCTTTTCTATCTCCAAAAAGGCTTGTCTCTCCGACTCTAGGAACCTAAACTACTATTCCTTTTCATCTTGTTCATCTAGGAAGGCTTTCCTTTCATGCTCAATTCTCTTAAGTCTTTCACTTATGTATCTTGAAGTTGTTTTGAGCAGTGAACTTGGTCTTGAATGTCTAAACAAGTCATTGGTGTATGCTGCTTTCACACGAGTGTCATAAGGTTCATCATCTTGGTTTTCATGTTGTGATTGTTCTTCTTGATAGGCTTGCCTTTTCTCTCTTTCAGCCCTTTGGTGTGCATCCAAATATCTATTTGAGATAAGGGGTGAGATTGGTCGATGTTCATGAGAAGAATTTCCAAATGAAATGTTATCTCTATGTTTTTCAAATATGTCATCAAGGCATTTATCCATTTCTTCCCTATCTCATCAAGTCATTGTGTAACTCATATCCATATCTGAGCGAGAAGACACTAAGGGTTTACTCAACTCACTAAGGTTACTCTTGGGATCAAACCAAACTTCTGAGTTGTTCCTGGGTGATTGATCAAATACGGGTTCTTTTCCCTTACGTTTTTAGTGAGTTTGAACTAAGAGTAATTGGTCAAAGACTACTTGAGGTTGCTTTCCTTGACGTACTTGATATATTTTGTAACTGACATGAAAGAAAAGGTACTAGGTGATAAGATGACCCTAAGAAACATTGGAACCAAACTAGGATAGTAAAAGCACTCACTTGTCCAAAAGAGAGGTGATACGATAGAATTTTGCAAGAGGTGTAAACAAACACTACCACAGAGGTGTCCAATGAATGGGTGAATACCCTAACACATATGGATCAAGAGGATGATTTACACAAGTTATATTGATTGAATTTGAATTTGTATGGAAGTGAATGGACAAGAGATTATTAAAACTCTCCAAGTGTGTTATCAGAGGATCAAAAGGTTTATCATCTCAACAAGGACGATTTCTAGCTCACCGACTCCAAAAAAGGTCACTCATGAAATCAAAGATTACTACTTCAAGAGGTCAAAATGCGAGAATCTAAGGTGAAAAAAAGCTTCTAACAGTGGGGTAAGTGACCTAATCTAACCTGGATCGACTGAGGAAGATTGGAAATGACAGGATAGAAAATCAAGCAAGTTGTAAAAAGTTGTTTTTTCAATTGAGGAAATTAGTTTTTGTTCTTTTTAATTGACCAATCAAATGCATTAACATATTCTTATCATTAATCAAGCACAGAAGACAACAATCAGGAGTTTAAGCAAACAGTTGTCTTCAAATAATGAGCAAGGGACAAAGCAAACTTGTGCATAAACAAGAATAGTGATGTAGTATTCTACTCCCTAAGGACTCTACTTTTGTATGCTGTCAAAGTGTTTTTTAGTCATGCACATAGTCCTAGAAAAGAAAATTTTGGTTGCAATATGGTTTTTAGTAATGGTCCACTCTACAACTCTTGCAATCTCAAGTGGGAAAAATCAAATCCCGGGGCACCAAGGTTTTGAAATAGTCTAAGAACTTAATCAATCAAGAGCTACTAAGGAGATCAAATAGCCCAACAAGAGACCACACCTGTGGAGATTTCTTCTATAAGGAAATTTATAAAGTGGTTGTTTCTCCATGAAAAGAATGGCTAATAACTCTTGAGGTTCCATCCATGTGGTTTACCTAATAAAGGGAGTGTCCACTATGGTTAACCCTCTCTAACAAGGAAGACTCACAATATGGACCACATGGGGACTTAGCTCAGATTCAAGGGTTCTGAGTTTCCGATATGCCCAAAAGGGGACATAGCATACTCCTCTAGCCTCTTCATCTCACCCAAACATAGAAAGCAAATTAATTGACACGCTAAGTTGAAATCACCTCACCAAGGTTTGTATGCCAACAACAATGACTACTGATCTCTCTAAATAGGACCAAGAGAGAACATACCATCAAGTGTTGAAGACTAAACAAAGTAGGACAATGAGATGATAACAAGTCCTTCCCTACCTACAAGGGGCTCTATTGTCAAGAAGAGCTTCACACATGTAAGACACGTGAATGAAGCCCACTCTCTCAAGAATACCATAAATAGTGTTCATAGGGCATAATTACTATGTGAAACATATATGCAAGAAAGAAAATCTAGATTCATTCTTTCCTTTAGAGAAAAAATTGAAAATGTGATCTATGAAAGCAAGAAAAACTCAAGTCAAACATATGAGAGGTTCATTTTTATTTCCAAAATCTAAATTTTATAGAGATGCAAAAAAATAACTCAATTCCAAAGCAACACGCTCAGTAGATTTTACCTTATTTTTATTTTTGTTGAGCTTTTCTGTGCAAGAAAGCCACGAACTCTCCAACAAGAAAGAGAAGAAAACAAGAAAATAAGATATGCAACTTATATTCAACTTATGCAAACCCTAGGGTTAGATCTAAAAATCAATTGTTAGGAGCAATAACAACCAGAAAATAATCCAAATGACAACTCATATCATGCATTGAACCTTGTGAAAAATAAGTGCATACTCATTACAAAATTTTATTTTTTTTGCATTTGACCTAGTCAACAGCATATGCTTTTTTGATATGATTTCTGGCACAAAAATAGAAATGTAAAATAGAGGCCCCTGCAAAAAATTAGAGAGCTTCCCAAAAATGTAAAATTTTTGGAAAAATTCCTTAATTTGTGTCGTAGGGACCTAATTTATCAAAACAAACTAGCTTTCAAAGATTCAATTTTTTGAGCCATATTCATGCATCACAATAAAAAAACACAAAGAACATGCCATCTGTAAAATTCGTAGAAATTTCTGTAAATGTAAAAAGTTTTGAAAAATACAGAGATTTGTGACCAAAAATGAATTTTCATTACAAATCATAAAAAAATACAACTCGCAGGAAAATGATCAGAAAAATCTGAGCTTCAGACTGAGAAATACTATGATGATCCCCCACCTATAAAAATAAAATTTAGACCCAAAATCTGAACCATTGAAAAGATATGATCAAATATTTCAATAAATCCTAGGTTTTTGTCTTCAAGCAAATCTGCACAACGGTTAGGCTTGAAAAACTTCAATAAAATAACCATGTAAAGATTATAAAATCTTAAAATCTCAATAAAATTAAGGAAAATCAGGAGCATCAGCCCCACAGTGGGTGGCAAAAATGTGTGCTAAAAATGTTGACACACTTGTATGAGTCAATATATCCAAGATTGCTCAAGAATGAGGTCTCAAATGGTGACTCATAGTTCTCTATTCATGGAGTTCAAGGGTTTATAATGGAGGCCCTCAGTTTAGACCTAGTTTGTGCCTATGCAAATACACCATAAAATGAGAGATTCAAAGAGGAAAAGAAATAGTGCTAGCCTCCATGGTCATCAAATAAGCATGGAAATGACAATGGAAGCTATTCTATATGATAACAATGCATGGAAGCAAACTAATCTATGAAAGGAAATATGGATGCAAGATTATTCTATGAAATAAAATATGAATATAATCTAACATGCAAGTGAAAGAGTAATCTAAATGGATTTCCATGGAGGCATGAGAGAAGAAGACAAGAAAAAAGAAGTTGCAATGTTCAAGCTCAAGTGCTCAAATTATCCTCCAAAATCGCTCTCCAAACCTACAACATAACAATAGCATAAAATCTTCATCCCTAAATGAGAAGGAGAGGATTCCTTATAAAAGATTTAGAAATGAATGGATGGTCAAGATTAAGAGGCAAAAACAAATGAGCAATGGTGGAGATTAAATCTTGGTTGATCCATGTGCTCAAGATTCTCAAGAGGTAAAATCAATAGGCATGATTAAGAGGAAAAATAATGAGTGGTTGAGATAAAGAGGCAAAAAGCTTTTTCAAACAATCAAAAGATTCTATCTCATTGGACAGTGTACTTTTATTTTTATTTTTCTTTTATTATTTTTAACAAAGTGATTTCTATTATTTAATTAAAAGATTTTTTATTTTATTTAAAAAGGGCTTTTTATTTAATTAAAAGGAAGCATGTTCTTTTAATTAAATGAGACTTAGGATAAATGACCAAACCTTAGAAAATATTGAAATAATTGAATTAATTAGGATTTGATCAAGGAAATTGATTTGAATTCAAAATATTGCAAGGCATTGATTCAAGAAATTGATAAATTAATTTTGTCATTTGATAAATTGAAGAATGGGGCCCATAGTCTAGGCAACTATTTTAGGGTGCATACACATAGCTTCCTTGGTTCTTGATATGTTTTCTTCACTCTGCATACATCCGCTTAACGGATGTTCATCACTAGCAGTACCAGTACATGACTCAATGACATCATTATATCTAGAAATCCCACTTTTGTTTGAATTGTTGTCCAACCCTCTTCTCTATCATTTATTCTTCCATAATTTTAGTGCCCTTTTGTACTTGGAAAAGTATTGACTTCCTAACTGGATGTATAGATCCTCAAGAAATTTTCCAAATTCTTATCTAGTTTGTTTCTTAGCTTTGACTTTAGGAATCCCAAAGAACTAAAAAATCTCTCATCATCCACCAACCCCAATATCATGGTCAGACATAAATCAGCAAGTTTGAAAATTTTTGATATTGAATCAATCAACATTTCGCTCTTACCTAGATTTTTCCAATGTCTTGCTACCGATCCATATTCATGGGGGTTCTACATAATATTATATTGATCCCTCGTTATCTATGAAAAATGACCTGATTTCTCTCTCAAATGAGATTCATCTAAAATTCCATTTAGAGTTACTCCATTTAAATCTTTGGTTTTTACAAAAATGATCTATCAAAGTTAGTAGCCTAGTTCAAAAATCTTTTGAATTGTTCATACACCAATATCGAGGAAACACAATAGCCATGGATTCAAGTAGTTTGACTAGAGGGAATCTTTCTCTAATCTATGAGGAAATATCATAGGCAATATGCTTCAAAATGCTATTACAGACTCAACGACCTTAGTAAAGTCTTCCCTTTTAACACTTGATAGTCTCTTCCTGGGGTTCTTTCTTGGTTCCTCAGACTTGAATCTAGAAAAGTAGTGCATTGGTATCTCAACTCCGTGAACTTATGCACATAACTCTCCATTTGCACTAATCTTTAAAAATTTGTCAGGATTTTCCAAATCTATGATTTTCTTCTAGCTGGCAAATTTTACATCATCACATGATCGATAGAGATTATCGAGTGTCATGCATGTCAATTTACGTAGCGTAGAATATTCTACAATACACATAGCTCTTTGCTGGTCCTTTTTCATTATATTTCTCATTTCCACAAGCACGGGGAGAAGACTTGCGAATGTTAAGAGTGTCTCTACATTACTTAACATTCGCAATAGCGCAATAAATTTAGTAGCCCTTCTTCTTCATGACTTGAGTTAATTAGACCAAGCAATGAAAGATATTCTGAAAAAACTCGATGCGTTGGTCCATCCAAAGAGATCCATCTGTTATCATTATCCTTAAGAAGCTTGTTCTTTTCAGTTAGTCCTTCGGTAAAGTTTTAAAATTCCCTCAATCATTTCGGACTTCGACAAAAATATTGGTAGAGCTCTTTGATTAAAAGTTCATTTTTTTGTACTAGAGCATGTTTGCTCACAACTCCAAAAGCTAGATTCATTATGTGGGCCATGCAGTGAATGAGAGTAATGTAGGGTGGACAAGAAGATTATATCTTTGTGCAAAGACTGCCCCTATGGTCTTGCATTACTGAAGCTCCATCTGCTCCAACACACACCAAATTTTTGGCAATCATCATGCCATTTATACCTCCATATTCAATTAGAGATCTCTTTACTAGTTCAAATAAATTTTCCAGTGTCACACTGTCCTTCATTTTGGCAACAGTTAGTAGATGAGGTTGGCAGAAAAAATTATGTATAGTATAAACATGCATGCATACCCAGGAAGTATTAGCTACTATTGCAAACCTCATCTAAAGACAATGGAATAAAATTTGACTCTTTAATTTTTACCTTTAGATCCTCTTTTTCAACCTCGACAAGACAACTTTCCCATTCCCATCTACTGTTTACTGACTAGTGACTGTTAGGAGAGTTACGAACTTTCATAAATTATAATAAAGAGCTCAATGATGGGTAGTTTGTCACACAAATCCCTCTACTAAAAATATTAAAGACAACACTTAACTGAACAACTTTTCCCATTAGTTCTACTTCTAATGCTTTTCCAAAACAAGCTTCAATAGAGCCTTTAACTTCACTGGGCTTCATCTTTATATTCTATTTAAATTCATATAATTCTGCATTCCTAACATGTTGATTTCTCCTTTGTTTTCCATCTTATCATTTATTTTTGAGCTCCATCTATGGTTTACTTTTTGTAAACTTTACCCATATGCTTCTCTATGGTGTCAATTTTTAGATGCAACCTCTTTTCCTTCTTATTTATCTTGGTGTAAATCTTACATTTGCATTCTACCAGAGGCTCACCTTCAATTGGATTGTCCACTCGTTCAATGAATAGATACTTTGACACCCATTCTACTTTAAAATTCCTTTATAGATCCCACATCTGATCTTTTTTCAATTCTCTATCACGGGTGGTCCGACAATAGTGCGTCCCACTTTTTGGCCAAGTTTGACACAGAGATCAACATTCTAAGAAAAAACTTCACTTTCAAACACCTGTTGCTGCAAAACTATTAGGAATTTGAAGATGATGTAAACTAGAGTCTTTTATAATTTCTAGTAACTAAATATATATATTTTTTAAAATTAAAATTCATTTAAATTCATTTTTCCTTCTTCAAAAAGTGGTTTGTGTGAAAAAAGTGTTTTTAAGGAGTTACTGTCACTTGGATCAACATAATTTTTTTTAAAAAAAAGATAACAATGTAATTGTTTCGAGATTATATTTGTAACTTTAATATCTAAAGGATGCGATTGGTTTCATTCATTTTGGGTCAATATTTCATAGTTTATTAAGTTCTAAAGTGACAGTAACTTTAATTTAGACATAAGGTCACTTTGATAGCTCTAACTTGATCTATGTATATCAAAATTATTTTTTTCTTTTTTTTATAGAAAGGTAACCAAACAACCTATGTTTAGTTAAAGTAATATTTAAAAGTGATAATGAACTCAATATGTATTAAAATTATATTCATTAGAAAGCTTGTTCCAAATAGCATCATACTACATAGATAATTTTTTCAAATGAATTCATTTGATCTTTCAAAACATAAAGTCAAAGTGATTTTTTGTCAGCATTTTAATAGGTGCGAAGAAGACTCCATTGTAGGTATGAATGAGGAGTATAGATGTTATATCAATGTTTTTTTAATCTAAGAGGCTTTGACCTAACTATTTGTTATTGATTCCTTCAAATGGAACCTCTCAAGGCTTAAATCATCATATTTTATTAAAAATATGTTATTTCAACAAAAATTAGCATGTCTAAAAAAGTGGGACACATTATTGTGGGACACACTATTGTGGGACCACCCTCATTCTTCGAATTGTATTTTATTTTCTTCTTCCCTATACCATCATCTTCTCTGATATTCACAGTCTCATCCAATTCAATTATATAATTATGGCTACTCTGGGTATTTAACTGAAAATCTTCTTCAAGTTCATTGTGATCCGAGATATCAAGTTCATTGACTTCTTCAATATGTCATGTAGGTTCAAGTTTTGAATCTTGAAAATCTTCTTGTGATGAAGTAGCTTCTTGATTTTGGCTAGAAATATTTCCAAAACCATGACCAAAGTACGATGATAAAGTTCTACATTTTTTTGGCCTCTCTTGGCTCGAAGTGACAATAGAATTATAATATATATAAATATGATTCATTGACCCTTAAATCATGTCTGAGGTCTCCTTGGTCACCACTATTTTCTAACTGGTCCCCACTAAGTAAGAATGAAATCAAAATTACATTGTCACAAAATAATAATCACTTACCTTTGCCTCAAATTCAATTGCAGTCACAACTCGCTAATGCAGTCAAGACTCAATAGTTTGAACTTCTCTATCCATCAAATTCAACCAAACCAAATTGTGTACAATAACACTAATCTATGAATGTATTTATACTAATCCTTTTTTAGCGAACTAGGAGGGAGGTATTAGGTATACAAATTTTTTAAGAAGCCCACGTAATTATAACATATTTTTTCTTATTTTTTGAGGTGATTATGGTTCATCCAATACCTTGGTATGATTAATAAAGTTGGCAAAAATGCATCAGTTTGAGACACGCATCCGTAAAATTCTAGGAGAATTTGGGGCCGCCTATAAATATATATGTATAAAACTATTGGTGAATATAGGCCATCCATTGGGGGCAGCTTTGAAATTATAAGTGAATGTTTAAAATTTGACATGCCCAAAAATTATAATCCATTGGTGATAATGTGAAAGAAATGGAGAAAATTAAATAAACCGATGGGCGATGGGCCCAGGCATTGGACCCAATTTTAATAAATTCAAGGTGGTAGGGTCAATCCAATAAGTGCAATATATTCACCAAATCTTGGGTTGCTAACATGTGACATTCGCCAAATGATGAATAATCGCCAGTAAAGTTTTCGCTAATCCAAGGTTTTAATCCAGCTACCAAGGTACTACTTTTTGAACCTTTAGTAGTGGGAGTTCTATAATACATAATGTCCTCTTCTATTTTGTGAACATGTATTACTTTAATAATATCTTTCACCTATTATTTAAACATATATCAATTAAGAAACCATTTTCATGGTTAATCAATACATTACCATAGCCTAATAAATAAATTAGGATACATAACAAAGACATTATAAGAGCTTCATCAACACACTAGCAACAAATCATATTAGAGATTTTTTTTATCATTTCACATCACAAATAGAAATGTACTAGACCATCTACAAATACATAAATGCTATAGAAAAATACTATATATTGATGTCCTTGTGTACAAACACATCATGTATAAATACATCAGTGCTATGAGAAAAATCCTATATTTCCATAACTAATACATTTGGTTCTTATATTTACACTCCGTCATGTATAGCTCCAACCACTAGTACTCTCGAAGATACCTACATTGCAATAGTGTAGAAAATATCAGTATTAGAGAAATAATATTAACTAAATGAAAATGAAAGTAAGATAAACTCCAAAGCACTATAGTGGGATCTTATATGTCCATTGTATTTTCATCCCTACATTCTCATGTCATGAGAAGACTATGTTTATTAACCAAAAATGTTTAAGCACCAAAACATAATGAGAATAATAAACCAAAAAACATGATGAACCTAAGCATATTCAACCTTGTCATCATTTGGTATGAGCTATTTACGTCTTCTCAAATCTTGTAAGTCCATCATGTATTTGTAACCAGCTATATCTACACTCCATATGATGACTCAACTCATTGAGAAAAAAATAGAAAAGTTTAGTTAATGTAATGAATGTAAGAATAATGAACATAATAAACCTTAGAGTCATTTGGAATGACCTATTGAAGTGTTCTTGAAGGGTCATCTCTCTACTTAAGGCTATCTAATATGCCTTCATGAAATTAGCATTACTAATAGTCCAAAGTTATTTTTTCTTTTCCCTCCCTAGATTCTTCAATAATTTAACATTTTATGCTATAACAAGGTGTGAATATATGAGAATGGTTTTGCGATTCTCATAGTCTTCAAATGAAAGTATGCCATTATTTTTTAATTATGTATGGTTTTAGTTGTGTTCCCACAAAAAAAATTGAACTATTAGGATACATGAACCCATCATCATCTGTCATCATTTATGAAAGCTTCTTCTTCTCTTGAACACAATGCGCCAACTAGTAATTTTATCTCTCATCATTCCCCTATAGTGCAACAAATATAAAAACATGTCCTAGCTCTAGAAGATCTAAAAGATGGTCTTATTGAAGTGAACTTTCTATGTCATCATTTTTCAGAGAGATATTTTGAGATAAAGGAGATATATACCATGGAAATCATGCATCCATCCACTAACTTGACTCGCACTGACCCCAATCACACTAAAAGTAGCTAGGAAAAAAAAAAGCAACCCCATGTTGAGATGGTCCATGTAATTTCATTTGAGCTTTGAAATGAATGCATTTTTGAAGAATCTCTAACTATCTAACAATCTAATTTCTCTCCTACTATGCCCTTCTCAACCAACTAAAATAATCTACACAATTCTAAAAGAAGAGTCCCTCCATGTGATAATGTTGAACTACACCAATCAACAATAGAATGAGTATCATGAAGTTTAGCTCTTGAAATCCTCAATTTCTCCTTAACTATATCTCTCTTCACACATGCACCTTCTACATTAGACTCTACTTTCCCATGCTCAACTTTAAAAAAAAATCAAATATGAAGTACACCCCTCTTTGCATGTATTCTACTCAACAAATAAAATATACGATAATTTTTGAATGGACCTATGCAGTTATCTAACCAAATGAGATACCTATCCATTGCAATATGTGTTTCCTACAAGAAATTAAAAAAATCAAAATAATATTGCATGTATACTCGGAAGAGTGAAATCTATTGTAACTCATATAAAAGTCATACTCTCTGATTATATTCCTATCATTTTTAGTACTATTAGGGGAATGCCTAGATATTATGTGGACAAATAGAAATCTAAATAGAATTATATTACTAAGCTTGTGAATCATTTTATGGCTTCAATGTGTATTTTCTTCTGAATTCAACAATAAATATATAATAGTGCCAATTGGGAAAGTATCCTTACATATCCTAAACTTTCGATCCAACCACTAAGATCTATGACTATGTATTTCATACTTATAGAAAATATTTTCCTTGTAATCTTCAATAAAATCAGCAACTCTACATTCTTTTGTAACCAAATTACATCATGAACCTTCACCTCCAGCCTTCAAACTATATTTAATCATCTCATATATATCTTTTTTTGAATACTTTTCTTACCAAATTCATGCTCACTTGCCTCACAAAAACTTTAAACAAACTTCAACAAGATACCACATTGTGAGAACTTATCATTGAACAAATCATTTGTATAGAAGAAGCATTCATCATCTTTAGGACAGAAAAAATGATCTATCATGTCACTTGATAGTTTTGTAAGATGACTAGCACCATAATCCTATAACATTTTGTTAGTAGACAAAGTACAATCAATATAGTGTAATAGTCCATAGTGCGTTGAAAAGTCCTCATCACATTTGCAACAACAATTATTTCTAATCTTAAGAGGTACATAATAAAATCTCTTTAAGGTTTCAAATGCCCTTTGTGATATTTTCAATGTTGGATAAATCTCACAAAAATTTTTGAACATTGTTTGACTTACTTTCAAATCATTGTTTGACCCATGAAAGTTACAAAAAAAGTTAATGTATGGTCTATAAGAATCAACAAAATGGCCCACTACCCTAAGTTGTTCCACAAATATCTAAGATTGGATACATATCTAATATTAAATATCAGATACTAATAAGACAAAATATTCTTATCGTTGGTGCCAAACCAAATATTTTACTATTGGCACCAACATTTTTCCCATGGTTATTTGATATCAAATACCTATCTAATATGAGATACCTTGTCTATATATATATATATATATATATATATATATATATATATAATATCATATATCCTTCTCCTCCTCCTCCTCCTCTTTGGCACCTTTCTTATTCATCCAGTGAAACTCCTAATGAGGTCAAATGAGTCACCAACATATTAATGATTTCTAAATGCTAAAAAATTTGTCCACCTTCTTCTATTCTCAATGAATGCAACTTCTTCCTCAACAAAATATTATTCACAGGTGATTTTTCTTGACATGTCTTACTAAGCTTCTTCTAAAGCTTCATCAAAGTAGATTCTTCATGGATATTTATTATAATTGAGTCTGCAAGACATGGTCCTATGATATTTTTAGCTTTATTTCTATTACATCATAGTTGGATTCATGGGCATCTAGACATTTTCATCCACCACACCCTATGGATCTTGATCAATCAATAAGTCTTCCATATTTAACTTCCACATTTTAACGTTTATGCCAAAAATATTATATACTTCAATTTTCCTTGACATTCTTTCCATATTTACTATCTTCTAATATGCATGAAATAAAATACTCTGCTGAAGCTCGGGCTACTCAAACCTTGATTAGCTCCCAAAAACCTATACCCAACAAATAAAGCCAAAATTGACCAGCTCTGATACCACATGAAAGGATTAAAGATGTGTGGAAACACATCCAACACAAATATTGAGAGGAAAATTATGCAAATTTCAACATAGTTATTACAAATATTTGAAGAAACACATAAGAGCATAAACAAAATATTAATAAACGTAGAACATGATAATTTACATGGGGAAAATCTCATTTGAGAAAAGCTCCACACACCAAAACCTGTATAATGTATTATGAAATCAACAACATATTACAACACACTTGTAATGAAAGTTCTTACAATAGTTACATCTCAACTCAAGCTTGGAAGAGCTTCAGTAGCATCCTTAAAATGGCTCCTAACATAGTTCCATACAAGGCTTGCCCTAAGTTTCCCTTCTTTCTTCTTAACGTACATGAGGAGAAGGGAGGAATTGATATGGCGCTTAGTGTAGGAATCTTTAGGGCCGAAAGGGGAGTTAAGGGGTTGAGGTGACCAATGCTATGCTTCACCATTGTACTCACTTCTAAAGCTCACATTTTTGCATAGGTAGTGAGGATGCTGGTAGAGGATGCAAACTTTGGAAATGGCATTTGGTTGAAAGCTTGAAAATTATTTACAAGAAATGCATTTTGTACATATCTTGTAATAAATGCAATCTGTGAGACTACATTTCTCTGAGGTGTCATATAAAATAGTTCACGTACCTTGTCTATGCTACAATATTTTCACAAACATGATTACTATAGTATTCCTAACAGTGATACTTGACAATAAAGGTTGGTTCAATGGATGTCCATACTAGTTTTAAAGCCCCCATTTAGGCACAGGTTGTCAATATGCATGCAAATTGTAGAATTTAAAAAGTTTGAAATAAAAGACCAAAAAAATAGAATTAAAGATCAGATTGCAAATAAATAGAGAACACACTATTTATCATGGTTCACCACAATAGTGGCTAAATCCACACTAAGAGCAGAAGAATTATATTAACCTCAAATTAGAATGTTTACAAATGAAAGGAAGAGTCTTATTTATAAGCTCATACTAAGCAGCTGAAAAGGCAAGGCTACAACAAAAAAATGTTTGTTGGCCTTCCAATCCCAACAAACTCCCATTGGAAGTCAACAGATAATTCAGTTGATCATGCATTCCCCTGCTCTACATGCCGACCTACTTCAGCTTAACAAGTCCAAGAGAAGTTCTTGCACATTTGAACTTCTCTTTGGTTACAAATTTTGTGAATATATATATCAAATTGATCTTAGTATCAATATTTTCAACCTTCAACCTGGCCTCTTCAACCATGTGCTGAACAAAGTGAGCATGGATGTCAATGTATTTTGAACATCATTGGGAGGTATGATTATGAGCCATAAAGATGGCGTTGCGACTATCACTGAATAGAACATAATCATTTTGTTGATACTTCATTTCACCAAGTAATCGCTACAACCAAATCATCTCCCGAGCACCTTCGAAAAGTGCCAAATACTCAGCTTCAGTGGAAGAAAGAGCAATAGAATGTTGCAGCCTTGAGGCCCAACTAATAGCAGCTCCAGCAAACATGAATGTGTAACCAGTAGTATATCTACGCTTATCCAAATCTCTGGCAAGATCTAAATCTCTGAATCCCTATAACTATTCATTATTGTTACAAAAACATAAGACCAAATTTGAAGTGCCTTTAAGATATCTTAATATCCATTTGACAACCTCCCAATGAGTCTTCCTAGGATTTCTCATGAATCTACTCACAAATCCCACCGCATGAGAAATGTCAGGACATGTCGAAACCATAGCATACATAATGCTACCAACTACAGATTTGTAAGGAATGTACTCCATATATTCCTTGTCCTCTTGTGTTTGTGGACACAAATTTGTTGATAACTGACAATGCGAAGCAAGTGGAGTAGAAATGCTATGTGCAGCAGCCATACCAAATCTCTGAATTACTTTGTCAATGTATTATTTTTGTGACAATGTAATTACTTTCTTCTTCCTATCTTAGGTGATAGTCATACCAAGAATCTTCTTGGCTGCCCCTAAATCCTTCATAGCAAATGTGCTTGCCAATTTAGTTTTCAGCTCCCTAACAATTTTTGAACTAGTGCCCGCTACTAACATGTCGTCAACATAGAGAAGAAGAATGAAAAATTCTCCATTCGAAAGTGTCTCGTAGTAAATGGATGGATAAGATTCACATCTGATAAAATTGTGTTCAAGCATGAAGGAGTCAACCTTGACATACCATTTCCTTAAGGCTTGCTTGAACCCATACAAACTATGCTTCAGCCAGCAATAGAGATGTTCCTGTCCCTTTTTCATAAAACCTTTAGGCCGATGCATAGACAAATCCTCATTTATGTCTCCATGTAAAAATGTTGTCTTAACATCTAACTATTCCAATTCAAGATCCCAAAAGGCTGCTAATCCCAATATTGTTCGGATGGATGTCATCTTCACAACTAGAGAAAATATTTCAACAAAAGTGATCCCCTATTTCTCAGCATATCCTTTTACCACCAACCGAGCTTTGAATCATTTTTGACCTCCTCCTTTGTCTTTCAATTTATAGATCCACTTTTTCTTGAGTGGTTATCAATTTGGTGGAAGAGAGACCAAATCCCAAGTGTCATTTTCTTCAAGTGAACTCATTTCATCTGTCATAGAAACAACCCAATTGTTCTTATCACTGCTTGTACATGCTTCTTTATAATTTATAGGTTCTATTTGCTCAGAAATTAACAACTCTGGCTTTGCCTCTTCAACAAATAGTAACTAATAATCAGAGAATTTTGATGGAACTTTCCTTTGTCTTGAGGATCTTCTCAATTCAGGATGATCTGTTTCAAGAGAATGGATTCTTTTCAATTGGTTATCATCATTTCCCATATTAATTTTACCAGATTGATTGTAATTTGATAGCTCTATTGATTTCAAACTAGATGATTTGTGTGAGGCATCCCTATTTTCACCAAGTGAAGAGTCCTTGTTATCATGGTGATTTAAATCCTCCAACTGGTTACCGAGAAGACCATGTATCCCTGCATCCACAGCTCCCTAGTGTTGCACATCATGGATGCCATGATGTTGCTCATTGATGCCATGATGCTACCATTGTGGACCTCCTTCCTCTATCGTGTGTTGATCAAATAGGAGAATGTGAGGATTTTCCCATGGTAGAGGAGTATGCAAAGTGTTGTCAATGTGTGGTGTGTGGGGAGAGGTGAAGAACCCGCCTCTATCCCCAACACACATGTCTGTTTCCTGCTATGTAAGGTGGGGAAGAACAAACTTATGCAAGGAAGTGACTTCAATATTTCTGACGCCCCCCATCCTTTTGTGTGCAAGCCTCCTTCAAATGATCTTGGTTTATCATAGGACATGTCGTGAGGAGTCTGTATACTTTTGTGAGGACTATCATGCCTACCATGAGCTATTCCATGCCAATCGTGAGCTATTCCATGCCTACCGTGTGGTGACTACAAATTTTCATGAGTTATTACATCCATGCCATGTGGTGTAATATGCCTGTCGTGAGTATTCTCTTTGCCAAGAACTAGTTGTGGAGTGTCGTGAGTGTCTTCTCTACTAGTAGAGGAAAAATCATATGGAGCTTTCTCTCTGTTGTGAGTGACTTCATAGTTTCCATGTAGTGATTTTTTTTCCTTTCCGTGAGTTTCTTGTAGAATATCTCCCTATGGTGACTACAGACTATTGTGTATATTTTCTTCATAACTACCATGAGGCTAGGAAGGGAATAGCATGGTCTCTCCCCCATTTTCTTGAAAACTTTGAGTGTAATCAAACAGACTTCTCTATTCTTCATCTAACAAATTTCTAGGTGTGTAGTCATCCTCACTTGATGAGGACTGAGAGGGAGGAAATAGAACATAGGTTGGAGTTGTTTGTAGAGAACTTCTTCTTGAGTGTGTAGAGGCAACACTATTTTCCTTGAAAGAAATATATTCGCCTTCAAACTTATCAATGTCTGTGAGGGCTGGAAATATTTGCTCATTAAAAATGACATCACGACTGCTAATAATTTTCTTTTCAACCATATCCCAAACTCTGTAACTAAATTGGTCTTCTCCATATCCCACGAATATGCCCTTTTGTGACTTGAAATCCAGCTTCGTCATTCTTTCTTTTGGGACATGTACATGAGCTTCACACCCAAAAAATTTGATGTGTGAGTACGAAATCCTTTTTCCTAGCCATTCCTCTTCTGGAATGCTAAACTCTAGATGAGATGAAGGAGTTCTATTAATTAAATAGACTCTTGTATTGCAGGCTTCCACCTAAAATTCTTTTCCCAAACCAGCATTGGAAAGAATACACCATGCTTTCTCAAGAATGGTTCTATTTAACCGTTCTTCTACCCCATTTTCTTGAGGTGAATAAGGAACAACCTTAATTCTTCTTATACCATGATCTACACAAAATTTATCAAACTCCAACAACCAAAAATCACCTTCATTATCCATTTTCAAACACTTAATTTTATGACCACTCTGATTTTCCACAAGAGCTTTAAAGACTTTAAATTTAGAGAATACTTTAGATTTTTTGGAAAGCATATAAACCCATACCTTTCAAGTGGTATCATCAAGAAAAGTAACAAAGTATTGTGCACCTTCATAAGAGGTTACCTCCGTAGGTCCGAAGACATCTGAATGCACTAAATCCAAGGGTGTTGTTCTTTTGTCATGTCCATCCTTCAAGAAACTGACCCATTTTTATTTCCCATGAAGACAATGCTCACAAAATTCCAAATTTGCAGATTTGAGACCCGGTAGTTGATCATGATTCAGCATTACCTCAAGGCCTTTCTTGCTCATATGGCCTAGCCTTTGGTGCCAAAGTGCAACATCACTATCCACAAGTGTCAAAGAAACTCCCACCTTATCAATAGGTTTCAAAATATAGAGACTACCAGTTTTATTTCCTTTAGCAATAGCCAATGAACCTTTGACTATTTTCCCTGTATCTGTGAGTTCAGTTTTAAATCCTTGGGTGTATAATTGGCTGACAGGAATCAAATTCCTCTTTAATTGAGGAACATGTCTAACATCTTTGAGAAGTAATTTTTCTCCACCTTCAAGATGCAAGACAACATCTCCTTTCCCAATAATTTTACATACTTTATTATCACCCAAATATACCTCTCTGAATTCACCTTCTTGATAATTTGTAAATGCATTTATGAGAGAGGAAGCATGAAAGGAAGCTCCCGAATCAATTACCCACGAATCAAATTTTGTATCACTTGTAGATAAAATTAGGATACCCGGATCCATTTCATGAGTTATGTTTCCTTGATTGTCCAATACTTGTTCTTGTGCCTTCTTGAATTTTCTACAATCCTTCTTAACATGCCCAGCCTTCCCACAAAACCAACAACCATTTTTTCTCCCTCTTGACTGCTATCTTCTTACAGATTCAGACCTCTGATTGTTATTAAATCTGCCTCTATATTGGCTTCTTCCTCTATTTTTGGTGCTCACCATTGTGAGAGCATTACCAGATGAGGACTCATCATTCTTTCCCCTCAAATCTTCAGAGAGCAGGGTGGTTGAAACTTCATAAAAAACTAGCTTCTTGGTAGGTGATGTTGAAGTGCTTATGGCTGTCACAAGTCCATCCCAGCTATTAGGAAGAGAACATAGCAATAGGATAGCCTTATTGTCATCATCTTGTGTCATGCCAATTGAATTTGCTTGGCTGATCAAGGTGTTAAATTTGTTGAGATGATTTTTCATGGCTTCACCTTCCCTCATCTTAAGCTTGTATAACTTTTTCATGATGAAGACTTTATTCATAGCGGATGCTTTTGCATATGTTGAAGCCAATTTATCGCATACGTCTTTGGCTATAGTTTTTTTTGAAACATTATACAATACATTATCGCCTAATGCAAGAAAGATTGTTGCCATGACTTTTCATCAAGCTTTCCCCAATCTTCATCTGACATTGCTAAGGGTTTCTTTTCTTTTCCTTCAAGTTCCACTGAAAGCTCTTTGTTGACTAACAGAGACTTCATTTGAATCTTCATGTTGCCCAAATTTCCCTCTCATTCATTTTTGGCCACAGTCCTATTTTCCAATGAAATGCTCAAGTGTCGAAAACCCAGCATGTTTTTGACCTCCTCTATGCAGGCTCTGGATGTTTCTACCTTTTGGTCTGAAAGCTCAGTGTGTTTTCAACCCCCGCGCTCTGAAAGTTTAGTGTGTTTTCGACACCATCTGTGTTTTTGATCCTAAGTGCGCAACTTTGACAGGTGGGTCCCAGTTCCTCAAAAGGTCATGCCAGTGCAGAAGATCCGAAGACTGTCGCATGATCGCATGGGATCTTTCGATCCCATGAGATCATGCAACAACCGTTGATGCGGTATTGACGATTGGTGGTCAATCTTCAGTGGTCGTTAGTGGTTGCATTTCTAGTTGGTCACATGATTGCATGGGCTCTTTCAAGCCCATGCGACCATACGACAAACCGTCAGCGGTTCACAGCTTGGGCGGGGTGGCATCATGCAGTTGGTCGCATGATCACGTGCAGCCCCTTGACCGCATGCGATCATGCAACAAACCATCAACTATCAGCAAGGATTTTGGTGGGCCCACTTGTCAGTGGGGCTATGGCTTAATAAGATGAGTGGCTAGCACAAGATCTCAAAGAATATTTGGGAGCCATGTGATCTTGCGCCTGCCGTTAGATGGGAATCTAAAGTTTGAGTGGGTCCATGTCAGGAAGGTGCCGAAGTGTTTTCTGGTGTAGTGGCTGAAATGAATAGAGAGATGACATGTGGCGGTTCTGGGCTTGAGGTTGGTAAGCAGAGTGTGGTTGCGCGGTTAACAAGTTTTCATGTAGTCGCTAGATGAACCCGGGGTTAAGGAGAGGTAAACGCAACTTGGTGACTGAAGGAGATTTTAACTCGAGGTAAGCCATGGTTAATCCTGCAGTGTGGTGTCTTGTGGGTCCTGAGTGTCTTATGTGGCAAGGTGGAGGTAGGTTTTCAAAGGTTGTCGCGTGATCGCATGAAGCTTTTCGGCCTCATGCGATCATGCGACCATTGCTTTGTCAAGCGGAGATAGTATAACAAGGGTAGTTTCATGATCGCATGTGGCTTCCTAGCCTCATGCGATCATGTGACCAGGTTCATTTCAAGGCAGTGCGGCCTATTATTTTTCATGAGCTTTCTTCTGAGGGAGATTTTTGCGGGTAGCTAGAATTGATGTCACCAAGGTGGTTGCAGTTGGAAGAATGTCCAGAGTTATCTAGACTACCATTTTGGGGTCTTCGCGAGGATCTGAGATCATATTTGAATAGTCATGACAGAGTCTAGCTTGCAAAGAGGTAGATGGATGAGGTCTTTTGTTTGCAGATTGATTGTGGTACAGGGATGGACATGCAAACAAATATCTGATCGGTTGAGATATTTTCATGAACATTATGATCAAAAGTGACTGATTTTAGGGATGATTATTATAAAGCATATCTATGTAGCCCTAATTCAGAGATATTTTGATTCCTGCCTACGTGTAGGGGCTATATATTCTTTTTTGGAGCCAGTAGTGCTCAGAATCCACATGTTTGTAAAATAGAAAGCCTTTTTCTTGGGAAGCTATCTGTGGCATTTATTTTTTGCCCCTTTGGCTTTTCCACATCTTGTAGATTCTCATTGATGAATTCAAACATTGCAAAGTATTCTGTGACATTCTTGTTGTCCTCATGCTTGCTTGTCTAGATTACCTCTTATTGAATTCAGTATATGTATGTTTTAGTAACTCTTATGTTTTTCCTGATTCCTCTTTCTTTTTTGCAATTCATGTGTATGCTGGTGAATGATCTGATTCGAATTCTTTTGTGGGCATACTTCCACCCCTGGCAATCTGTCTCATTCATATACCCAATTGCAGAGGTGAATGTTTGTCTGGAGGTTGTAGTCTGTGTCTGACTCTTTAGGACTACTGTTGTCTTGAGAAATTCCCTTTTCCCTACATAGTATTCCTTTACTGCAGGACCCTTTATAAATTACTTATGCAGGCCTATTCATTGAGTTGTAATCTCCTAGACCTAGGATTGTGTACTGGTTTCATCCTTCATACTACAATTCATACCCTAGTTTCGGTGCATCACCTAGTAGGATAGATTTTCTTTCAGTCATTTCCCTTTTTATGTACTCCTTCTATCCCTTTCCCCTCAAAGTTTACTTTCATGTTCAGAGCAAATCAGGGTGACTATCCAAGAGGAACCAGCCTAGAATCTAGAGGTTTCATCTCGGTTAGCAAAAGGCCCCACAACCTTGAGATGATTCCCATGTTATACTGGATTATCAAGACTACGAGAGCTTTAGATCAGAGGTGCAAATTTAGTGTATAACATTTTTGGCACACCTGGTGGGACTAAGAAGTCATAGTTTTCATGATTCTTGCTAGTTTTGATATGCTTCCAGCAAGTTGTAGACCTTTGAGAGGTCATTATTTGGCATATCTGGCAGCTCCAAGCTCACATCTACTGGTTTCAAGGAGATTCAGTACCTAGGATGGATTACCATCCTTCTTTTCATGAGGGTATCCCTTCATTTCATGGAGGCCAGCAGCAGTCATCTCATGCTTGCCCCCCACCCACCCAACTTCCAGTATCATGGCAGCACCAATACTCATACTAGCAACCTCAAGAGGAGATGCTTTCTTTGAAAGAGCATGTTCATCGTGCCTAGATCCAACAACAACAAGCTTTGGCTTAGCAGGATCAAGGTTACAAGAGGTATCTAGCATAACAATACAAAAGAAATGAGGCCATGCTTGCTGAGAGGCTGGAAGCACAAAAGAAACACTATGAGGAGGTGTCAGAAACACAAAGGGAGCATATGTAGACACAAGCAAAGGAGTAGTTTGATGCTAGATGGAAGCAATGTGAGGAAGTCATTGCAGGACAACAAAAAAGTCAGGCAACCCTTACAAGCAATCTGGCAACACTACACAAAGTTCACAAGGAAAACTTGATTAAGGTTAGTGCTGCTATAGCTGAGAAAGAGGAAGATTTCCAAAGAACATTAGCAGCTCAAAAGGTTTCTTATGAAGAGTTGGAGGGTCATAAGAATAACTGTGAAAGGGTGGTTCAAGATCAAAAAACTTTAATGGAAGCCATGTTTGATAGGGGCATTAAATTTCAGCTTGAGAAAGAACAGGAGTTGGCAGCCCATAAGGAGTTTTATGATAAAGAAATATAAGAGCACAAAGCAATAATAGGCCTCTTGATTCTAAAGGGTGAAAATGATAAGGAGACTCATCGGATACAACTTGAGGAAGCTCTTTGTAAAAAGGAGAAAGAGGCTATATCACAGTTATCTGATGAATCTTTTAATGGTTCCAAGTAGACCATCGAATTAGAGGCTGATTTATTTGAAGAGCTGCCTTGTTTTGTTGAAGATGACAATGCTTCTAATATGCCACCCATCTCAGCTACTGAAGAACAAAGAGAGGAATGTTCTCCTAAAAAGAACCCTGCTGCTAAGAATGTTGATAAGAGAAATGCTGTGGAAGAAGAAGCTCCTCTGCATGAATTGGTAGTTGAAGATCTTGACAATAGTGAAAGGAGCCCCAAGTTCATTCTTTCCAGGGGTTTCCCTTTAAGGTACTTAGCAAGAACAGAGGCCGGCCACGAAAATCCAGTCATGTTTGTGTCCAAACATGAGTCTTCAAATGAAGCCGAGGCTAAGGGTGAACTTGCGATTCAGCAAAGGCAAGCTCAAATCACTTATCTACCCTTGGATAATGGAGATAAAAATCTATCGGTGGAGGTGAGTCAATTTTTTTATGTCCTTCAAGAGGTAGTGCATCGATTCTTCATACAACTGTGTGTACTTCCTTCCTTGTTAACTATTCTCCTGCATAAAAAATGCAAAGCCCTGAGGAGAAAGGGTAGCTACTTCAGCTTACCAGTGAATGGCTTTGTTTAACCAGGTCTCTGCACTGGTTAGTTTAGGTTAGGATAGGTTTCCCTATTTTCTTTCCCCTATTTTCTAGAGTTAATCCTAGAGTGTGGTGTCTTGCGGGTCCCGAGTGTCTTATATGGCAAGGCGGAGGCAGGTTTTCAAAGGTTGTCACGTGATCGCATGAAGCCTTTTGGCCTCATGCGATCATGCGACCATTGCTTTGTCAAGCGGAGACAATATAACAAGGGCAGTCGCATGATCGCATGTGGTTGCCTAGCCTCATGCGATCATGCGACTAGGTTCATTTCAAGGTAGTGCGGCCTATTATTTTTCATGAGCTTTCTTCTGAGGGAGATTTTTGTGGGTAGCTAGAATTGATGTTGCCAGGGTAGTTGCAGTTGGAAGAATGTGCAGAGTTATCTAGACTACTATTTTGGGGTCTTTGCAAGGATCTGAGATCGGATTTGAATAGTCATGACAGAGTCCAGCTTGCAGAGAGGTAGATGGATGAGGTCTTTTGTCTGCAGGTTGATTGCGGTATAGGGATGGACACGCAAAGAAATATCTGGCTGGTTGAGATATTTTCATGAACATTATGATCAGAAGTGATCGACTTTAGGGATGATTATTATAATTCATATCTATGTAGCCCTAATTTAGAGATATTTTGATTCCTGCCTGCGTGTAGGGGCTATATATTCTTTTTTGGAGCCAGTAGTGCTCAGAAGCCACATGTTTGTAAAATAGAAAGCTTTTTTCTTGGGAAGCTATCTGTGGCATTTCTTTTTTGCCCCTTTGGCTTTTCCACATCCTGTACATTCTCATTGATGAATTCAAACATTGCAAAATATTCTGTGACATTCTTGTTGTCCTCATGCTTGCTTGTCTAGATTACCTCTTATTGAATTCAGTATATTTATGTTTTAGTAACTCTTAGGTGTTTCCTAATTCCTCTTTTTTTTTTGCAATTCATGTGTATGCTGGTGAATGATCTGATTCGAATGCTTTTGTGGGCATACTTCCACCCCTGGCAATCTGTCTCATTCATATACCCAATTGCAGAGGTGAATGTTTGTCTGGAGGTTGTAGTCTATGTCTGACTCTTTAGGACTATTGTTGTCTTGAGAAATTCCCTTTTCCCTGCATAGTATTCCTTTACTACAGACCCCTCTATAAATTACTTATGCAGGCCTATTCATTGAGTTGTAATCTCCTAGACCTAGGATTGTGTACTAGTTTCATCCTTCATACTGCAATTCATACCCTAGTTTCAGTGCATCACCTAGTAGGATAGATTTGCTTTCAGTCATTTCCCTTTTTATGTACTCCTTCTATCCCTTTCCCCGCAAAGTTTACTTTCATGTTAAGAGCAAATCAGGGTGACTATCCAAGAGGAACCAGCCTAGAATCTGGAGGTGTCATCTTGGTTAGCAAAAGGTCCCACAACCTTGAGATGATTCCCATGTTATACTAGATTATCAAGACTATGAGAGCTTGAGATCAGAGGCACAAATTCAGTGTATAACACTTCCATATTCCGTAGTTCTTCCTAGAGAATTTCTAAACTCTTACATCTTCCATGATTCTGAAATTTCAATTACCGAAATCTGAACCAGTGATTAACCTCACTTTGATACCAATTGTAGAATTTAAAGAGTTCAAAATAAAAGACCATAAAAATAGAATTAAAGAGCAGATTGCAAATAAACAAAGAACACGCTATTTATCATGGTTCGCCACAATAGTGGCTACGTCCACACTAAGAGCAGAAGAATTATATTAACCTCAAATCAGAATGTTTACAAATGAAAGGAAGAGTCTTATTTATAAGCTCATATTGAGCAACTAAAAAGGCAAGGCTACAACAAGAAAAAGTCCTTTGGCCTTCCAATCCGAACACAAATATAAATTGTCCAGTTTGAAACATGCATACAGATTTGTGGCAGTAGAAAGAAACAATTTTCAAAATTTATACTTTATGTGGGAGCAATGGTGAATGTGATTTAAAGTGAGGAAATAGTAAATGATGACATGAATGGTGAAGATGACAGGTTGAGAGGGGCCCATACTAGTTGCATGAAGTGGTCGAAGCTTCTAAGTGTTCTAGTTAATTAAGCTTAGTTGTTTAAGGGAAGGTTGTTATCTTATTGATTTGGCTTCTTGGGTGTTATAGAGGTTTTTAAGGAATATTTTGAAGTTTTTGGTCTTACAATTCATTGTGCAGCTTATGTTTAAAAGTTTAATGAAGTTTGGAGTCTTATGAATATTATTTAGTTGTTTCTTCATTTGAATATGTGTCTTTTTCTTCTAATAATGTATGATCCATCATCAGGATGTATGTATGACAGTATTAAGAATCATCTAAATTAAGTTACATCTCCTAACATTCTGGTATACCTTGCGGTGAGAATAGATACTTAGAGTTACCACTAGAGAAATTCCTGAGTAAATGGTTAATGGATATTACCAATCTCTCTTCACAAGCCATGTCATCCACTTTGAATGGGTTGAATAGGGATTATATTCATAGGAAAGACATTGTTATAAATTCATTATTGAAATACCTCTTATCAAGTTCAATTTTGCTTTGTAATGATTGTAGTTTCCATTTTGATATTGATCATGTTATACAAATGATATATAAAAGGTAAAAATTCTCTTACCAATTTTAGCTTGTGGCTATATACTCTATTGTGGTATCTTAAGTAATTTTAGTTATGATGGTTGATTTTGTTATCCTAGATACTACCTTCAATATTGGAAAAATGAAGCAAGTTGGTTACAGAATTGTTTGAACAAAAGAACAACCCCCTGAATGACTAAGTTAATTTTATCATCCTAATCATAGTTTGGATCATTGAGTTTCAACTATATTATATTTACTAAGTCTACTATGATACCATGAAATATTATCTAAATCTATTATGTTGAAAAAATTGGGTACTAAATATCTGACACGTAGATTAATTTTTTTATTGTGATGGCCTCTTGATAGATTAAAACATTTGTTTTATAGAGCATAGTGTCACTATTTAACATTTTGATTCTTTGAGTGATGTGAACGTTATGTCATAGAGTTTGAAAAATAAGGTAAATCATTTTACACGGCCCACATTCTCAAAATTGCACATGCAATTAAATTACTTATTTAACATGAAGGCCTAATAATGACACAAGCTCCTTCTCTCATTCATGTCTAGAATTAAAAACAAAGAAGATTAAAAAAAAAAAACACATCCCTGGATTGCCCTAACACCTTTAGATTTTAATTCAATTTTAGAAAAGATACCCTTATCTATTGATCAACAATTTAAAATTTAATTTTTTAAATAAAAATCCTTTTTTTAAGAATATCTTTATTTACATAATTTTTATATTTTTTAATATATATTGTTTTTAATAATGACAAATTGTTACAATTCTAACAAAAATATAATATAAATAAATTTCTAAAATTATTTATACATAAAAAAAATAAACATACATCAATATAAATTACATAAAATTTTGAAGAGAAAAGATTCTTCAATTCTAGTATGCATATAATTATCTATTTATCCATATTCAAATAATCTTATACTTAAATTATCATAATTCATAACTCTGTAATTATTCCTATGAATATTCTTAGCTAGTCAAAATTCCTATGAATATTCTTAGCTTGTCAAAATCCTCTAATCTCTCATTCACATAATCCCAGTTAACCCTCTCTTATCTATCAACGATCTGCTGACTATTCAACAGACTTAAGGAATTATTAGCTTCTAAACTAATTGGTTATTATATGAAAACTCTTAAAAGTATTGTTTTCCACGCGTTATGATAATGTGCTTTTTAGATTATCATTGTGTTTATACTTCAGCTTAATTTACTTTATGATTTTTAATTGTATTTCAACATTGCCCACTGTATTTCATGATGCATCCCCAAATATCCAGATTTTACCTTCTCTAACTTGACATTCTAATAATACTTCAGAAAATACGATCTGAAATGTAAACAGAATTGAAATCTAGAAACCTTGAAACAAATTTACAATCTCCCTTTTATTACTTTTCAAATTCGATGAATCCAATCATTAACTTTTGTGAGTAGCTTCTCTCTCTTCACAGGAAGTTTGAGCACTTCACGAAATTTCTGGTATCTGATCTCAATGCATCTAGTACTATATTCATTGGGATAATACGCCATCCAGATTTCTCATTCCACAAACCAGTCTAGGGTTTGCCCATTGATATCTCTGAAGAACCTGCCCTTTATCGGTGTCCCATACCTATCTCCTGCAAATTCTACTCCCCCTTCTCCTGTGAAAGGGCTATTCTGCCCCACTGCACGCGCCAAATCTTTGAAAGCCCGGTATTGCTCATCCCTGTGCATTGGGCGGTGGCTAAATACTGGGTTTCCCTGGTAAGAATGATGATAGAGAGTCCACTGGAACTTGCCATGCCTATTATCAGGCACAGACGCCTCAAAATCCCAATTTCTCCGCTCACTGGTGGTGGTATTTGTACGGTTATTTTTCACCTCCACACCCACCGTCAGTTTGAAACCCCCGGTGAAGCCGAGCTCAACTTGGGCTTGTGATCCTCCTTCTATACTACTGCTTTCCGAATAATATACTGTGGGATTTGACGATGAGGCCCCCGGTGCAGGTCCCGTTGTTACAGTGATCTTTACAGGAAAGTAACGTTCATGGGCTACTTTATTTGGGATCGACTTATGAGAATCCAGTCGAACTGCTCTGCAGCGGAGATTCTCGATTTTGAGCTCCACTTCCACCTGGTCCTTGCGGATCTTTACGCCATGGCGGAGGCGAAGGGTGCAATCGAGCAGCTGATGACTCAAAGCGTCTTGAGATTTGGGCCCATCATCCAATACCCGATTTCTTTCTTCATTGACAGCCGTGGACAGTAGCACCGGATTGTCCAGACATCATCATTGCCTGAGCTGTATGAAATCTTAAAGTCATCCTGTATTTGCCCGCTTTTGTATTTTAAGAGAATTTCAGTGAGCTTGGAAGCCAGTGATCTCACCAGAGTATTTGCCGCATCTGGGCGCAAAGTTCTCTGTGTTTCCCCGGTGAATTCTGTGAATATTAAAATTGCAGAGAAGCGGAATTCAACATAACAAAGAAGACAAATACAAGTGACACAATATTTATTGTGGTTTGGCAATATGCCTACATCTACACTTAAAGCAGGGAATCGATCTATTAATCTAATCACAAAATGATAAGTACAATATTACAATGCATGACTGCACACAGTCATTTATAGAGAGCTCTTCGAATACGAAGAGACGAGGGGAAATGAACAGTCTTGTTACCATTGGGCTTCACATCCCAACAATCTCCCTCGTGAAGTCCAACTGGCACAGCCATGAATTGCGGCATCCCCTGCTCCTGTTCTGAATCTCAGTGAACAATGAGTCCTTGAAAAGATCTCAAAGTTGCCAGACTCTGCTCCAGCACACTCCGAATGAGCCTTCTCCAAATCAGAGGTAGCAGGGTCAGAGGTGGAATTGATTCCCAACCATCTTGTTTCCAGCTAATGTTTCCAGCTGTCTGTATACTATTAGCATTTTGTAATACCTGCGTTTGCTGCAAAGGACATGCTTTTGATCCCCAAGCTGGCTGCATACGCGGACAAAACTTTTGTTTTTGAAGACCTTCTGTTATTGGCAGGGGCACGGGCTGGAGACCAGTCAGCATCGTTAGGGAACAAGCACGGTGTCGTGACAAACATTAATCTGTGGGTCTTGTTTGGGCGCTGGCGGGATTTCAAATTTCCTAAGCATATAAGAGGAGAACACCTTCTCTTTCTTTGCCGGAATCACTGTGCTCCTTAGAGCACCATCTCCTTTAGCTGTCCCACTGCATTCTCATCGATGATATCCACCATGAAGAGAATTTCACGACCTTTCGTCTGCAGTCGTTACAGAAGTGGTGTGTTCTTTACAACTTTCTTGTTCTCACCGGTCAATGCCAACGTAGCACTGACAAACACATGGTCTTCCTGCGTCCCTTCTCTGCTTATCTGCAGAACTCGCTCATCTTCCACTTGATGCTTCACAAAACCATTACCTCCTCCAGCAATAGTGATTGAGTCTACTGGATGTGCGGCCATCCCTACCAGTCCCAGCGAGTGCCCAGTGTAGCACAGGTCCTCCAGCTCGTCAAAAAACTCTGCCACGCAAAGGTTTCGATGCCCATCACTTGCATTAATGTTCCATATTACAGCCTGGCTCTCCGTGAACACCACGTCTGTTAGGGGCACGGGCTAGAGAACTACCAAATGGGATTGCTGCAGAGTAGTGTCGGGGTGTAACATACTCGTTGTGGGTTGATTTCCTTGTAGGACATTACTTTCAACCGCTGGTTGAGGACCAGTCAACCATTTATGAGCAGTTTGAACCTGTGAATAGTTACCCTCATTTGACAGTGAATTATCCCCAATCTCCCAATTGGGGTCTATACGCAGAGAGTTACCTAGGCCAAATAAAGATCCCAATGCATGGTTTGAATCGATCAGAAGTTGCAAAGTGTCCAATATAGCCTGCTTCACAAATCTCCCGATGGAATATGACTCGCCTCCGTAAGCCACCTCATACATAGATAGATACGAAGGTAGTAAATGATGCAGGAGCATCCTAGGTGTAAGAGCAATCTTGCATCACCCAAAAATATTTATGTTTTTATATTCAATAAGGGTTATTTTGTGCAGAGCTACTATTTATGGAAAGTTACTATTTTTGGTAATTTTCGTATGTGCTCAGAATGATCTGATTTCTTTCTTGGAGGTTCATTTTGGTCATATAAGTCTGCCAGTAAAGTTTCACTGCCAGATCAAGTGTATATTGGAAGATATTGAAGATTTTCGGTATTGGCAGCAGGGTACAGAAACTTTGAACACAGTTTTGAAGGCTTTAGAGGCCCTGGATGAGGTCAAAAATTTGAGTGACGAGCGCTTGCGCTAGTCAAGCCTATAGAACGCTTCGTGGCGTTTCCGAAATGGGGTTATAATAGCCGAGCGGGTCAACTGGTGATGACTTATGGTCTTCGGAAGTTGGGCCACTTGAAATGGCGAAAAATAATTTTCTTCAAAATTTCTGTTCGGGTTTCAAAGGTTATCTTGAGCTGACTATGATGTAATGAAATGTAAAATAAATTAATTCTAAGTTTGGTCAGCCTTATTGGCTAAAATTCTGGAACCTTCCCAAGCGGTGGATAATTGCCTATATAAGGAAGGCTGTATTATTGTCTTAGGCAGTTCAGAATAGTTCTGGGTAGTAGATCTGGGTAATAGTTCGAGGCTTTGTCCTACAGAATATTGTAAGGGAATGCCCATGTGGCTTTGCATATTGTAATTCTGAAAGTTTGTAATTCCACATTTGTGGAGATAATAAGAAGCCAATTTTCTGTTCTTGCATATTGTTGTTGTTTCTCTATTTCTGTTATGTGTTTGTGGTATTAAGGGGAGCACCCTTCATCAGTAAATCATCTTGTGCCTCTTCTTCTGCAGGATGAGAAACAGCGTGGGCCTCTTGACCTTCTTCTTGGTCGATAAACAGGCCTCCCGTTTCGGCCTCCACCTCACGCTGTGTCACTGCCTCCTTGAGCACCTCGCTGTCAAGGGAAAGAAACATCTTTCCATCATACTCGATCCATTCAAACCTCCTCTTCTTAATCCTCAACGAACTATCCTTTTCTTCATTGAACAAATCTAATTTCCTTTTTAACCCAATAGCTAAAGAAACGTTTCAGCTGCGCCAGATGACAGGGAAACAAGCAAAATTCTAACCTCCGCACATGGACAATTAATGCCAAGCGCAATCGAGACATCATTGTGCTCGACCTTCACCATAGGGATGACATCAATTTCCATTTCTTCAATCTGTTCAACATCAGCCTTATTCACCCAATTGTATAATTTATGACAGTTCCTTTTAATATGGCCTTGCTCTCTACAATTGTAACATTTATTTTTCAAAACCTCAGATTTGTAGTCTCTAGCCCAATGACCAGACTCTCCCCAATTAAACACCTCCCAAGACGAGGGGACGGTGATGAAACCATTTTCTTCTTTTCAGACTTGCCTTTTTCAGACTTCTCCAATTTCTTGTCAACTCCAGTAGCCAGGTTATCCTCATCTTCTATGCCATGCCACCAATGTACAACATCTTCTTCCAAGTTATCCTCATCTTCCATGCCATGCCACCAATGTACAACATCTTCTTCCATCTCTGCTCAGCCTCACCAGGCTCTGATACCAATTGTGAATATTAAAATTGCAAAGAAGCAGAATTCAACATAACAAAGAAGACAAATACAAGTGACACAATATTTATCGTGGTTCGACAATATGCCTACGTCCACACTTAAAATAGGGAATCGGTCTATTAATCCATCATAAAATGATAAGTACAATATTACAATGCATAACTGCACACAGTCATTTATAGAAAACTCCTCGAATAAAAAGAAACGAGGAGAAATGAACGATCCTATGACTGTTGGGCTTCACATCCCAACAAATTCCTTCAATTCAGTTTCGGGATTTCCTATTCCATTGTTGAAATGAAAATAGGCTACAACAGAGAAGACCTTGTTAAACGCTTTCTTGTATATTGACGCTTCAATTATTTCTGGGTCGATGTCCACTCACATCAATTTCTCAATTTCTTCGTTGCCGATCCTTCTCCACCCCCATTTCTCCTTCAAGCCTGCGATATTTTCGTGGGCGACTCCGAGGAATGCATAAATACAGAGCCTGAAGATCAACGGATGCAAGTTCTGTTGCATCTCCTCTTCAGTGCAGTATTGAACACGGCATATTCCCAGTTCACAAATCGACACAGCATCACGACTCAACCGCAGAGACAGTTGTCCATTTCCAATGGATTCGGCATCGAGGGAAATTGGTCCAATCTCTAGAGAAGAAGCATCAGCCGCCGCAAGTGATGTAACTTTTCCCAATTCATACTTCAGACCACATATCCATCCATATACATCTCCGAAATCTGGGATAAACTTAGCCGAAACCATGTTACAAGCTAAGAAACACACTCACCAATACAGAAGGAGATCTGCAACAATGGTTGTTATGAGCACAACACGCCATTCTCCACGGCTTAAATAAGCTATTCCATTCTTTCTAATTGAAAATTTCTAGTCAATGGCTCTTCTGCACGCGGCAATGTACCCTTAGGGTCTTCGCCGAAATTTCCTATATAAAAAGTCTACTCAATTTCTTAAAAATATCTCAATCATAGGCTTTTGAAAATTTCTGGGCAATTTCCACAAATTTTATAAGTATTTCCAAGAGGGTGTTTAAGCGTAGGCTGCTATCTCATCTACTGGGCATCTTGGGTGTTGGTGAGATTTTTAGGAAATATTTTAAAGTGATTGGTTGTATAGTTTATGTTTTAAATTTTAAATTTTTTAATTTAATAAAGTTGGCAGTCATTTGAATATCATTTAGATGTTCTTTAAGTTGATTATGTTTCTCATTTTTTTCATCAATTTGGATCTATCATCAAAATGTATGATAGTGTCACGAGATATAATAGTGTGAATTTAAATTTACATTCTACATCTTGTTCCATTCTGTTATATATCTTGTTGTAAGAATTGATACTTAGAATTACTACTATAGGAAACTCCTTAGTGAATAGTTATTAGATAGTACTTTACATAGACTAAGTTGTTCTAGCTAGCAATCACTCTCACCGCAAGAGATTATATCCATAAGAAAAATATTACTATAAATTAATGATTGAAATGTTGCATATCAAGTTCAATTTTGCTTTGGCAAAAAAAATCTGATGATTTTTAACATGGGGCTATATACTATATTGTTGTATCTTAAGTAATTTCAGTTATAATAGAATTGGTTGAACAACTACTATGATACTGATGAAATATTATCTAAATCTGTTGTACTAAAAAAATTGGTACAAAAAAATTGACAATTAGATTAATTTTCCAAAGTGTCAGTATCTAGCGTTTTGATTCTTTGAGTGATTTGAATGCTATGTCATAGAGCTCTGGAAAAAGGGTACATCATTTGCCCATACACGTTTAGATTTTAGACAATTTTATGAAGGCCTACAAGCACAATGTTCCAGTGGGGGTTCAAAGTTTGGTGGCAGAGCTTCACGAACTAAGTGTTTCAACCAGTGTGGGTTCAAAGCTTGGTGGCAGCTTCACCAATGAAGTGTTTCAAATAATGACAGCTTCACTAAGTATTTCAACATGCATCAAACTAAATTATTATTTTTTTTTATTAACAGACCAACCTTCGACATAATTATTAATTTACCTATATTCAACTAATTTATTCAAAAAAATTCATAATTCATAACTTTATAATCATAATTCCTTTATAACCCTTATTATATCATCTCTATTTTATGAGATTCACAACTATTTATCAAAAATAAATAGTTTCTTAAAAATAATTATTCTCACACATGTCTAATCCCTATCAATATTCTTATCTAGACATTATTCTCCACTTTCATTCAATCTCAATGAACAGTTCAGACTGAGTCTCGCCATTCATGCTCTCCTAACTCTATAAATCAACTATTTGTATCTGTAATTTTAAGGTTTCCTTGAATAATCATTTTTTAAGTATATGATATCATTCTTTGAATTATTCTTAGTCTTCTGTCAGGAATAGAACGCACCTCAATTGAATTTTAGTGGAATTAAATTTCGGTCCAGCTCCGCTTGACAAACAGTGCAGGCCCACTGCACATGTTGGAAAAGGACACGTCTGATAAACCAAGTTAGCCCTTTCTTATATATGACATCGTAGTTTTTAATCGATCTTCTGCTGACTATTCAACGGACCCAAGGGCTTATTAGTTTCTAAACTAATTGGTTATTTTAGTTCAGGGTATAAACTTAGACCTCAAGAAAAACTAGTGAATGCTTGAGTATAACTTTTACAATGCAAATAGGGGTAGACTGTTGAAAACATCGAGTAGCAAAATATTAAGTTAGAATTAAAGTCATTTACAGTGATTATATAAAGAGTCTTAGGAACACTACAATATTTTAAAAGATATTAAGTTTTTATACTTTATGTTAATTTGTTTTCTAGATTTTTGATGAATAGAAGTCTTTTCT
Organism: Chamaecyparis obtusa; assembly: GCA_027943335.1. Taxonomy (NCBI): domain Eukaryota; kingdom Viridiplantae; phylum Streptophyta; class Pinopsida; order Cupressales; family Cupressaceae; genus Chamaecyparis; species Chamaecyparis obtusa. Next base: position 213,433 of record BSBK01003901.1, read on the forward strand.
ATTAATAAAATATTAAAGTATAATACTATATTTTCTATTTTTTTAGATTTTAATTGTGTTTATCTTTATTAAATTTTTATATTTTATGTTAATTTATATTTTAAATTTTGATTGTATTTATCTTTTTATATCAATGTTTTAGATCATATTCTATAATTCATCTGTAGACTTCTAGATTTTCTTGTTAATTTACTTTCGAAATATTAATTTATTTTATTTTATTAAATTTCTATTTGTTCTATTTATTTATTTTCTACATTTTAATTGTACTTATCTTTTTAGATTATATTCTATAATTAATGTATTGACATTTAAATTTTCTCTTCTCTATCTTAATATTTGATAATAGATCATAAAATACATGAGAAACTAAATATAATTAAAATCAAAATACCTTATCTAATCACCTAAAAATGGTCAAGAGAAATAAAATCACTAATTTTCAATCAATTGATCCAATTTAATCAAATCAATCTTAAATCATAATTGTGTGATTAAGTTTAATCAATTTTATTACATAATTCATCAATAGTCCTAAGCAATTACTGTCCTAGGCATTTAATTAAATAAAGTGAAAAAATCTCATCACATGACTAGAGATATTAATATTTTTTATTTAATTAAATATTCCTTCCAACACATATGCCACATGGCACACAGGGATTTAAAAGGGAATGATTGTTTGGGAAAGTCAACCAATGGGAGATAAGTGCAAGGATCAATCACATGCCTCTACTATAGGTTCAATATCTCTGCAATAGCATTCATAAGGTAAATATTTTCCTACTTCCATCCAATATAGAGTGAAGATCCCATTAATACCCACAAAAAAATTAACAAGCTTCAAAGTACAAAAGTGTTGGAGCAACCCACTAATGGAAACCCCATATGCCCCTTGGAAAACATAGAGGGATTTAGACATAATCACCTAAGTAGTAAGGTACCTATAATCAAGGGCCATACAATTATAAGGCACATCAATGACATCTGTCATACACACCTTCATAAAAAAGATACCAATAAGGATAGAGTATTGTACAAGGGAGAAAAAGAAGGAAGAACTTCCATGAAATTTAAATAATAGCCGCCAACTAAATGCTCTAAAGGTGTACAAAATCTAGCCTAAATGCAACCTCAAATTGACAAGGACCTCAAAATATGAATCAACCACCTTATCTGAATGGCCAAGGGTCCATCAACTTCATATAGCCAACACCAACATGCAAAAGGATCCCAAAAGAGGATCCTATAATAAATCTAGAAAACATAGTAGCAACCACATGTATTACAAGGGGAGATGGAAATACCCTCAACCAAGAGCTAGTCCCCCAAGACATCCTCAAACAAGGTTGCATAGCAATGAAGTTCCTGCCAAAATTTTGGTAGGATTAAGAAAATATAGTTTAAGTTTAAATAACATATTTCCATTTCCAAAAATTGTGGATATGTGAGGGTGATAATATTAAAAATTAATTATTTTATTTTATTAAAAAAAAAAAAGTTCTTATTTTATTATTTTATAATTTATAATTTTATAATTTTAATATTATATTAATCTTTCATATCATAAAATATTTATATTTTATAAAAAAAATATAATATAAATATATCAAATGTAATATATCATATTTACTTTAATACAATATATGAAAAAAAAATTTGTTAAATTAAAATCATGATTTTACTATTAAATAAAATAGAGTACAAAATAGTGTACCAAAATTTAAAGATATAATTTTATATTTGATATACACTATGCTTTCATGCTTTCATTGTTTACAACATTATTATGTATTGATTAAATGTAGTGTATATTTTAATAATTAAAATATTAATAATTATATGCTTTCATACTGTATATAAAAATATAAATATAATTATTCTTTCAACCAATATGCTTTATAATTATAATTATAATTTCAATTATATATATATATATATATATATATATATATATATATATATATATATATATATATATATATATATACACTTTCAACCAAAACAATATTAGTTTTAAAATATAATTACTAAAATAATATTAGCGTATATATATAATTACTAAATATAATTATTAAAATAATATTAGTGTATATATATGATTTCAACCAATTATTAATATACACTAAAATTTTAAAATTAATATTTTAATAATAAGCATTAAAATATAAAATATTAGTTTTGGTTGATTAATTATTAAAACATACATAAAATATAAAATAAGAAATAAATAAAATAATAATAAACATATAAAAAAATTCCATACTTAAATAAAAGACATTAATAATTAATAATTTTATAATTTTATAATTTTAATATTATATTAATCTTTCATATCATAAAATATTTATATTTTATAAAAATAATATAATATAAATATATCGAATGTAATATATCATAATTACTTTAATACAATATATGAAAAAAACTTAATTGTTAAATTAAAATCATGATTTTACTATTAAATAAAATAGAGTATAAAATAGTGTACCCAAATTCAAAGATATAATGTGAGGCTCCAGTTACTTGGAGGCTCTTGGTGAACCGTATTACTTTTTTTGGTACTCTCTATAGCTAATAGAAAAAAAGATATAATTTTATATTTGATATACAATATGCTTTCATGCTCTCATTGTTTACAACATTGTTATGTATTGATTAAATGTAGTGTATATTTTAATAATTAAAATATTAATAATTTATGCTTTCATACTGTATATAGAAGTATAATTATAATTTCAATTATATATATATATATATATATATATATATATATATATATATATATATATATATATATATATATATATATATATATATATATATATATATATATATATATATATATATATATATATATATATATATATATATATATATATATATATATATATATATATATATATATATATATATATATATATATATATATATATATATATCTATCTATCTATCTATAATTATTAAAATATACATAAAATATAAAATAAGAAATAAATAAAATAATAATAAATATGTGAGGTTTTCAAAAAACAATTTCCATACTTAAATAAAAGACATTAAATATTTTGTCTTTCTTTGTTTGGTAAATTATTTTGTCTTTATTGCATATTTTAATAGGAACCAATAATATTATTCTAACTACAATCATCCATATCCAAGTTTGAAATTAAACAAATATTTCCGAGAAATATGCCCTTATCGCTCAATTTATCTTAGTCAATGAGATCACAGAAAATTAATTTTCTACATTTATTCTGTTAAACAAATTGCATCTTACTTTAAATAAAATAAATATTTTTTCAATATCACAAAAATATTGATATATCATTTGTTAAAAACTTAGTTATTAATAACAAGTTAAAGTTTAGTTGATGCCTATAGTTCTAGGCCTTCAACAGGAACTAAAAAGAAAATGGACTCCATAAGTCTGCACCGAAAACCTTATGATTAATTAACTTTGAAATAAGGGAACTTGCCAACAACATAGCGAGAAATGAAATTTTCTTCCACATGGACTAAAAACATAGTTAAACAATACTATCAAATCTAGGACCCTAGGAAACGATCTAGCCAAAAGAAAAAGTCACAGGCAAGGGGGAAAATGAACTACAAATGGAAGAGAGAGGGTATCCACTGAAAAATTGAATAAAATTTCAAACAAATTTTGCACAGTGTTATTAACCTGACATGACCTATTTTTATTTTTAAAATGAAGGTTCCCAATAACATTTTTTTTTTATTCTAGAGTTTTTTCGAGGGTCAATTTAATGAATGTGTGTATCAAATGAGACCTAATTCAAATTAATTTAAAGTTTTTTATGATATTTTTTATTCTTAAAATGATATATTTTCATAAAGATTCATATCAATTATCATTCTATCCCATGTATCAAATTTTCAACATGATTTTATGGAGAAATTTTAAAAGATATTTCATCTTTTTCTACTATGTTAATAAACTATTTATTTCATTTTAAGATGACAATTGTAAGATATATTTTTAATTTAGTGTTGTAGCACTTCTTTAGCTCAATACCAAAGGTTCTTACCAAGTTCTTAACTATGGCCAAATTATTGATGCTTTCAACTTTCCTACAAGGAAATTTTAATAAAGGTGGGTTATTTATTTTTAAATGTTGAATTTAGAATCTTATTTTAATGCACATTCCATTAGAGTTTAGTTATGCTATATTTTTCTATAGACATCTTGTAGAAACACAATTACATGTGAAATGAAATCTTCTAAAATATTGAACCTAAAAACTATTCCATAGGAAGTTTTGATGTTAACTTTTACTTGGGCTTCAAATATATTATGCTAAAAACTATAATATGATGTTAAAATTATATAATTTTAAATTTGAAGCTATATTTCTTGCAAGATATGTGAGAATGTATAATGGTTTACATTGAGAATTCATGATTACAAAAACCAAATGCTTAGAGCATTATTTAAAGTTTATTTCAATGTCATAATCCATTAAATCATTAATTTAGAATATTTTGAAGTAATATCAAATATAGTGTACTCATGAGATTAATAGATAACTATATATCATAACTTAAAACATATATCTAAAGTATGTTTATGGAAGACAAGTCTAAATATTTAAGAAGATAAAAAGAATGTTAGTTAACTTTAAAGGATTGATTAATAAAGTGAAACATATTTGAATTAACTATTTCTAAGATACATAATTGTCATTATTTACATGTATAATTCAAAGTTCAACCTAAATTTTAAATATTTCTATGTGGCCATTAAAAGAATAATTATAATAAGCAAATGAATGGCTATCTTGCTAATGATAGATCATAAGCTTAAGATTTTCTTATTAAAGACATTAATCATTAGGGAAAATAGAATAATCAAATTAAAAAAGGTTTATCTAATTGTCCAATATTGTCCAAGTGACATTTTAAGTAGAAAATGAATATTTTTGTTTTATTCCATATTCCTATAATATTCTACAAGATACAAATGATAAAGATAAAGATAAAGAATGGGGAGGAAAATTGAACACTGACTATATATATGGTTACTTAAAGTTTCAAACACCATTTTAATCAAGAAAATTTAAATTAGAATTCTAAAATTCAAATACCTAATTAATATTAGGAAATTTTTCTAATTAAATCTGAATAAGTAGATGTGAATAGACTTGAATGAGACATTCTAATTTATATTCACTTGTTAAAAAAATATGGATAATTCTTTGTATACTATTACACACTTTCTCCTATCCCTTATAGTAAATTTTTCTTCCCTCGAGATTTTAGTCATGAATCATGTGGAAAATCTCAAGAACAATGTTTGTTTGGTGAACCTAATGATGTGGCCCTATATTATTTCATAATCTTGTAATAGAGGATTTTAGAGTATGTAAATTGTGGAAAGTTTCTTCTATGCTTCTATTTTTTTTCTCTTTTCGTGTTATTTATAATAACAATAAAAAGAACAAAGGATGAATGTACCTCAATTTTTTTTAACTATTTTTTTATAGTGAATTCTTCTTAAATGGATGAACTAGTAATTTTAATGAATAATTCATCCTCTTTCTATAAATTCTATGTATATAGACTTCTAGTTTGTAAAAAATAGTTTGTTAGGATTTGGTAACACTGAGAGGGGGGTGAATCAGTATTACAGTACTTCACTAAATTCTCAAACTTCTTTAAGTTCTTTAACCAAAATATAAAGATATAACATAAAATAAACAACCTTGCAACAAAGATAAACATAGAAGAATTGATAACACCATGTTTGTTTTCAAGGAAACCCTATTAAGGGAAAAACTCCAGTGGGGATGGTAATCACTAAATTCTACACTATGAATCTTGAAACTCTGTTAGAATTTCTAGCCCTATTAGGAGCTGATTATTACAATATAGACATATCCCTATTAAGGGATGTATACAATAAGATCCTTGTTAAGGAATTGACTATGTTAAAGGTCCTAGCCCTGTTAAAGGAAAAAAAAAAAAAAAACATTTTTAGGGGTGTACAGTAGGTGTAACAACACTCACAACAAATTTGTTGTCATGAATACAAAGAGTTAACAAAGTATTCCTAGCAGAACTCCTCTTTTTCTCCTTCCTCTTGATCTCTAATCTGCCTCTTAGATGCCTTCACAATTCACATATAACATCCATCCATATCATCTTTCTGGTCATCGTACACTTTTATAAAAGTGCTTGTATACTTTTACCTTATTAGAGGTATATTTACAAATTTTAGTTGGGATTACTCTAGCTAAACATCATATTAATTAAAGCACCCTTGCACACTTCATTAACATCCTTAGTCAACCTTAGATCCAAGATAGAATCCAAAATAACTTACCATTCATTCACAAGGTCAGCCTCAATGATCGCTAAATGTTATGCTTTGTTTACTGTCTTCACATCCAATAAACTGAACATATCTCTTCGATCATTTAATGTTAACATGTGCAACCTCACACATGTATTCATTGGTGTCCTTCAAGTCTTTCCTTAGGATAGCAAGCCTGAATACAACTTTTTTGAAGATCACTAATATTTTCTGTTAGACTGGGTTACCTGAGCAGTCTGTGAACTTAGGCATTTTTCCATTTAACAACTGCATTCAAACATATTCATGATATCCAATATGTGTGATCATAAAACTATTAAGTGTTTCTATATAAATGACAACATTCGATATATGTGCATGTTCCTACATGTGAATATGTGTGCATGCACTAACCACTTGCCAACAATCTCTCCCTTTGGCATTGATGGAAACACTTATTGAAAAATGACTAAGTGCATCATCAAAGGAAAAATGTAAAGGAAATATACTTACAAAAATATAACACATAAAAATTCAACACATAGCCTTCAGAAGAAACTTTCCTTTATTTATGTTTTCTGCATTTTCATTTTACACACGCTCTCTTTCTCTCATTACATTTTTTCTTCTATCTCTCCTCCATTGACATAAATGGAAAAGGGTGCCAAAATGTCATAATTAGTTACCAAAACAACAAAAAATGGAGTGTACAAAATTGCAACTAAACTGTGTATAATTTATCTATGTAATTTATCTTCAAAATCTGCATGTCTGCATCCCAAGCTTCTTTAATTGCCTCTGCAACTTGAATCATTCCATTAGGAAAAAATGTGGCCTTTTGTGTTTCCTCTACATTAGTAGGTACTAATCCTTGAAATTTTCTGAGGCCAAGATGAAGGTCCCCATGTGTACTCTCCAAGACACTGAGCTTTGAAGTCAAAAAGCTTCTTAATTCTGAGAATCTTCTCTAAACTGTGTCCTTTTCCAACTGTAGGATATGGATTTTATCCATGATCATGTTTACTTCCTTTTTTATGTCCAGAATTTTCTTTCTTTTCAAATCCTTTGAGAGGTTTTCCAAAGCCTCATAATCCTGAGCTATTATATTTACATGCTTATGTGAAGTCATGCAGAGTCTATAGAGGTCTGGTCCATCCTTAACATAAGATTTGATTTCCCTTTCAATGGCAATCAATGTGTTAAGATCATTCTTGATCCCATCAAGAGTATCTTTCATCCTTAACCTCTTAAAGTCATCTACCACTTGTATTCTTGTTACTTCTTGTAGTGTATAAAAACTTTGTTCTATAGTACTTAGAACATTATCTCGATTACTTACAGGATCTCCAATATCTATAGGAGGATTTGTCAAAAACTTACTTAACACTGTTGTTGCTCACTGGATTGTCTTTGTAATCTTATTAGTCTTTTTCTCCGATTTTCCTTTTGTTTGGCAAAAGAAAGCACTAACCACTACATTAGATCTGTGACATCCATATCCTCTAAGGGTAAAAGCACAATCGAGTGTCACCTTTTGGGCTAACTCAATTCACTCGGCTGAGTACACGTAGGTGCCACATGGCACCGAATGGTGTCTACGTGGCCCATTGGACTGGGCCAAGTGGTACTCGACCGAGTAGGACTCGGTTGAGTCTAAATAATATTTTTAATATAAAAAACATCACAAACCACTCATTTGCACACTATTAGGCTATTTGAGTGGGGCCGACCCCTGGGGGGACTCGGCCGAGTCTACTTAGGTGGCATGCCATGTTGGCATCCAAACCACCAAAAACACAAAAAAACTAGAATTTTGCACTTCTGTTGTTCCTTTCTTAGATCAAAATAGAAAATGTTAAAAAACTAAAAGTACCCTTTTCTAGATCTTGAAAGTAGGATTCTAGACATATAAATTTTATATTGTTTCATCTACAAAATGTTAAACAAATTTTCCAAAAACTACATGTAGGTATATTAAACTTTGAGAAGATGTTGATTCACAAAATATAGAAAAATACTAAATCAATTCAGAAATTTTTTGAAATTATATACGGCACTAGAGGAGAGAGTCCTCTTCAAGAATATATTATTTATTTGGTTTTTGGTATAGTTTTGATAGGGTAAAAGTGACGAGAAACAAAAACTGTTGATTTCAGGTAAGGTCAACTTTCAATACTTATAACGGGTAAACTATAGATCGAAAAAACTTCTTTCTTTTTTTTTGCACTAGATATACATGTCATCTAAAACATATTCTGAAATTGGAGGGAAAAAAATTATTTTACTTATAATGATTTGACGGGAAGTGAACTCCCTTATTTGTAGTATTTTCAGGATATGAAAAATAGACCTAAAAAATTAAAAAAACATATTAATTTTTGCTCAAATTAATTTTAAAAAATTATAGGCATAAAATTCATCCTATTTTACACATTTCATCAGTTTACATCATCTTTAAATTCTCAACAGAAATGTGACTTTTATGCCGTTGAAGTTTTTCAATTTTTGTGTTGTTAGCCTCTTCCTTTGTAAAAGGGTGACAGCTTATTGTGCTTTTACCCCTAAGTTGGCTGGAAGTGATTGGGATCCACTTTCCAATAAACTAGGTGTAGCAAAAGGGGTGATAGGTAGCGATCCTTTTGCTCATTCCTGTACTTTTTCCTTTTCTTTCTATTTTTTTCATTTCTTTTTCTTCTGATATCTTGTCTTTTTTAGGTGTTTTATCCTTTTCTTTTTCCTTCTTAGCTAATTCTTCTTGAGCGATCTTGGGAAGCTCAATATTCTTTACTATTTCATCAATATTGGCCAAAGTTTCAGTCATCTGAAATGGATCATATGTATCCTACTCTATGTCTAGTGAGATTCCAACAATGTCAATGTAGAAGTCATGTAAGGTAGTATAAACTACCTTTGTCTCCTTTGGAATTTCAGCCTCTTCAACAATTTTGATAATTTTAGGCTATGTAGGGGTGATCACTGGGGTTGGCGTCCTTGTAGACTTTCCAAGAATAGGTCTCTCCTTGAGGAGTAGCTGTCCAACTTTTTCATGTGTTTCCCTTTCAACTTATTCATATTTCCAAGACATAAACTTAATGATTCTAGTTTTAGTTCTTAGCTTTGGCCTTAGCATCTCAAGCCATTTTTCCATCTCACTCTTTGTCATAGTACCTGGATATTCAATAAAAGGATATCTTATCTCATCTTAGTGACTTCATCTAGGGCTCTTTTATTTCTTTCCTCTAATCTCTCAAATAAGTCCTTAGTGATTTGACCTTCTATTTCAATTAGATTCTTTTTAAATGCGAGCATGTTCTCCACAACTATATCTTATATCTTATTTTTCTCTTCTTCATCATATATATCAAAGTCTTTTTCAAGCAAGTTTGCCATCATTCACTTCTTTCTTTTCTAAAACTTTTAAGAGGGAATTAAATGAATACCTTTGTGTTTCCTAGCCTTTCTTCTAGTATGCCTCTGTTGCTTTCTTCTTATCTTCTTCAAGTTCCCTTAGTTTGACTTGGTGCAGGAGTACCAAGGTCAAGAGAAAATCCATGGAGGTACACCAGGGTCACTTGAAGACCTTGGAAGGAATAGAAGGACAAACATAATCAACTTGGGTTATATGATTGTAATAAGACTTAATGGTCATTTAATTATGCTTTGAATATGTAAGTTGATCACTTTGTACAAGGATCAAAACATTGTAAGCCATTTGGCATTTGGGGGGTTATAGTGCAATCAAAATTTTCTTTCTAAATTTTTCATTGATTGAATGTATAGGTGGGAATGATTATAAGTGCCCCAAAAATGGATAAACTAGAAATTTTAATGAATAAATCATCCTATTTCTATATTTTTTATTAGATCTCTCAATAATTTGTATAAAAAATATTTTTCTTTAGCTATTAGCATGTGATTCCATTCCACCCATTATTTTACATGAGTTGGTGTATATCATATTTTCTTGCATTGATATAATTACTCGCTCATTAAGTAATTGTTTACTGTAATCAGTTAGTATAAATAATATTTAGTAGAAATCATGCACTAAATTTTTTAAATTTAAAAGATTAAAAAAAAAATATAGAGCTCATTATAGTGTTAAAAAAAATAATTGTCTCGTGTTTTGATTATAATTCTCAAGTATAATTATATATTGTAATTTTACACTCTAATTATAATGATAAAACCAAAAGTATCTTTCTAAATTTTGCATTGATTGAATGAATAGGTGTTAATTTTAACAATGAGTGCTGCTCAGAATGGATAAACTAGAAATTTTAATGAATAAATTGTCCCATTTCAATAATTTTTTTTAGATCTCTCAATAATTTATATTAAAATATTTTTTGTTGAATTATTAGCATGTGATTCCATTCCACCCATTATTTTGCATGAGTTGGTGTGTATCATATTTTCTTATATTGATAAAATTACTCAATGCTCATTAAGAAATTATTTACTATAATCACTTAGTATAAATAATATTTAGGATAAATCATGCACGGAAATTTTTAAATATAAAAGGTAGATAACTCATTCTAGTTTATAAAGAAATAACTGTCTCATGTTTTGATTATAATTCTCAAGCATAATTCTATATTATAATTTTACACTCTAATTATAGTGATGAAATCCAACTGGATTGTTCTAAAGATTAAACAAATGATCTTATGAATTGCTATCAGAAGTGTCTTTCTAAATTCTAGATGGATTGAATGTGTAGGTGGAAATATTTATAAGTCCAAGTATCATTTTTGTGATTTATTTCCTTTAATCATAATCTATAATTAATACTGACATCTTAATTTTTTAAATTTTTATTAGTTTGTTCTTTAAAAATATTTTAAATTATCTATATAATAATTAAAATCTTGAAAGATTGAGAAATAATCATAACAAATATGTTACTTCCAAAATCATGTACATCCAATTATATTTTATATCCAAATGTTATCCATTATATACTTATTATTTATTAGATATGTGACTTAAACAAAATATCTTTACAATTTTTTTAATATATGTAATAAATAAAAAATATTAACTCTTTCCAAACAAAATTTTTTTATAACAATTACAAGTAAAAATATATAATATTACATATCAAAATATTTTAAAGTAATTAAAAATTTCTAAATAAAATAATTTCAACCTAAATAACATTCTTTGTACATTACAGGTTCAAAATTTTATTTTTCAATGCACATCTTATAGTTTCCTCAAGAGACTGCTCTAAAGTATACTTGAAACAAAAACCCAAGTCCAACAATTTTTTCGAAGAAATTTGGACATCACTCTTAACTAGATCTTCATCATCCAACCTGAAAGAAAAAATTAAATTAAATTAAAAATTTGTGCAAATCCAATAAATCCTTCAAAATCAAATTTGAACATTTCTACTTACTTAATTGAAACACTTAATTGTTTACTGAGAAACTCTTTAAGAGAACTGAGACTTTTAGAATCACGAGAGCAAATATAACGAGCCTGAGCATTAGGATGGTCCATCAAAAATATATGGGCATTACATATGTCATCAATATGAACCATTGCAGTAGATCCCATGAAGGACTGAATGAACTTTAATTGTTCATAGAACAAGTCATTTTCTGTTACGTCATAGAACAAATCATTTTCTGTCAGATCATATCACATGAGAATTATTCAAAATATGAAATGTAGTCTATAAATAACATACAAGAATTTTGTACCTACAATCACACTACTAATATCTATAAAGATGTAGCAAACAAGATAACAAAAAAAAATTATTCCTTCAATTAATTCCTTGAATACCGCCAAATAGGCTACTATTTTTGGGAAAGATGCATCAATAAACATATAGACATTTTATATAAGCAATCAGAGCTAATGTTATTTTGAACGAATTACATATAGAGATTCCATACCTCCGATTAGGGCTAGTACTGTTTGGAGAGAAGTATAACCAGGGATATTTGTAAACCAGGGCCCAACTACTAGAGCCGGTAAGAGGGTAACCACCTCAAGGTCGTTCTGAGCACCATATTTAAGGGCTTCTTGTTCTTCTAGAGTCTTGCTTGCCCCATACCAGGCCATTTTATTTGTTTGAGATCCCAAAATATCTACATTACTCCAACATGATTCGTCAATGCATGAAGAGGCTAATTCTCCCTTCTCATTCATTGGACAGGCTGCCGAAATAGATGAAGTGAGAACCATTCGCTTAACCGATTTAGCTCTTGTGCAGGCTTTCATAACATTGAGTACTCCATTCACAGAGGTCGCAACCAAGTCCTCCTGCAACCCACAAATTTACATGTCTAGCAAATACATATTCTTAAGGCAATGATATAGGATTAACTAATCGGTACTTACCAAAGAGGACTCTTTTCCAAGAGGTACAGGATTGGCTACATGGAAAACTCCTTGGCATCCTTCCACTGCAGAATCAAAGCTTCCTTCAGCCAAGAGATCTGCTTGGAAGAGCTTCAGCCTCTCTTGTGCCCCTGCGAGATCTAATAATGGCCTACATTTTGTCTCGTCTCCTGCGGGTTTATGTTAAATTGCTTCCTTTAGCTAAGTGAATCTTACTTAGACATATGTGTAAGAAGAAAGAGAAGAACTCACCTATATCTCTGAGGGTTGCGTGTACAGTGTAGCCTTTTTCAAGGAGGTTTTTCACCAGCCATGATCCAATGTATCCGCCTCCTCCAGTCACACAAACAACCCTTCCACCATTCTGACCCTCATTCGCCATTATGGAATTGCTTGTCCTTGGCAATCTAAGGAGGCTTCGATAACTCTATTTGTGGAGTTTTCTGGTGATCTGCCCGCGTGCTGGGGGCCAAGTGCGTAGGATGTTTGGACCTATATTTAGAGTAAATACCTAGGCAACAAAGAATATTATTGCGAATCTTGTATTTTATTTTCGTTTGTTACGCGTTGCTGATCAAATATTTAACCCAATCCATGTACGATATATTGTTAATACGATATGATCGGATTTAAATTTCTATATTCAGATTAGAAGCTTCCACCACCTCCGATTATTTATTCTGTATTGCAAATAATTTAACAATTTGCTGACTTCACGAGAATGCGCGACAATCCTTTTTTCCTCTACGACGAACCGCTCAAAGGATAAGATTCTCTTATTTGAAAATCAACAGCTCTCTAATACGGAAATGTCTACATGGAAATGTGTAAGTAGGCATTAGTTTCGTGGCTGGCAAGACAGTTTTTTTTAATTAATAACTAGCAATTGCAACGTGGTAACGTGGTATGTCTACATGGAAATGTGTAAGTAGGCATTAGTTTCGTGGCTGATAAGACATTTTTTTAATTAATAATTAGCAATTGCAACGAGGTATGCAATAGGTAACGTGGGAGATATGTTAAGTGGATATATAATTTGAATTATATGTTTTTAATTTGTTATGGTGTTTGTTTGTATTTGTTTGTTGATTTGTATGTCTTGGTACTTTTTTTTTTGTTGTAGAAATATATCTTTAATTGTTTGTTAATATTCATTTTAATTTAGTGTTTGTTTGTTGTTTTTTGTACCATCAAATTTTATTGCTTCATGATAATGTAAACCGTAACAATCATAACTGCATATCCTAAATAAAACATAATCATAACCCTAACAATGAACTCTACCCGGAATCATTTAAATAAAATAATAACTCATTGAATATCATCTACACTAATATTTAAATAAATTTCTATTATAATAAATATAATTAATTGTAATTTTCAAACATTTTTGTCATGAATTCTTCTATATCACATCTTATATCTAAGCATAAAAAAATATTATCTAAAACAAAATATTATAAATAAAGATAATGTATTAATGTTAATAATATAAATAATTATAAATTAAATTTATATTAATTAATACATTAATATAATTTATATGTATATGAAGAGTATGGTGGTAAAAACTATAATAGATAATAATAATAAATTGTTTGAGTTCTTTCTAATATTTATATAATAGATAATTTATATGTATATATATATTTATAACATAAAGAGTATTTTTGTGTCTATTGTTATAAATTTAATTTATAATTAATTATAATTTACTAAACATTTAATATTTAACTAAATTCAATAAGTATTATACAATACAAAATCCTCCTTTACAAAAATATGAATTTAAAAAACAACAAAATTTATTATAAATTTATAAAAATTAAATTATAAAATATTAATTTAGTAATACATGAACTAAATATTAATTATAAATTAATCTGAATGTAAAAAAATGTTATTTTGACATTTCAATCCTAATTCATTTTCCACATTGTAATAAAAAAATAACAAAAAAAAAATTAATAGCTGAAAATTTTGTGCTGTCCTCCAAGATATTATGCTTCCACACGGCCTCTGTACTTAATATTTCCAATGGAGTTATTGAATCTATACACCTAAATTTGGCAGTCCATTTTGTGTGTCAACATTTTTTATAACCAACTATTTAAACTTGACTAACAAATATCAGAAATATTTTACTCTGCAACCAATATCATTGTTATTTTTTCCCATCGTTACATTTTACTCTAATTTTTGTATATTGGCATATTTCCATTGGCCAAATCGGAGGCTTTGAAGAATTCTATGGAAGAGAACGCACAGATATAGAGGGAGGGGGCAAAATTTGAAGTCTTGGGGTTACCGTTTTTGGAGAAGGCAGTAACAAATGGCATTTAGGGTTTTCTGTTTTCATGTCCCGAGCCTAGGGAAGACATCCCAACAACCAAAAAAAAGCAGCAGCCTTGTCCTAGAATTCACCAGTTGGCGATTAGGCATCTTTTTCCACATGCTGCTCAGCTATGTGTCATGTGTAATAGGTTTTGTGTGCATATTTTAATGAGGAGGCTTTATATAAATGGAGATGTATTTAACATAAAATAAAATTCGCCCTACAACTACTTTCCCTCCTGCAGAATATGGCTACCAGATATAGAGATTATGTGATGGTATAACCAGGCCAAGTCACTGACAACCGAAATTCAGTGATAATTGTGAGGAGAAATTGCTCTTATCCATCTACCAGATCAGCTAATTGTTCTTCATTATGATGGACAAAGCGTTGATCTTGTTCACAGTATCTGCAATTTTAACTTCTACTGTATGTAGTCAGCTTGGTAAGCCTTTTGTGGTCCTTTCTGGCTATACTATTAAATTGCATATCATGATATGTGTAAATAACATTGATGACTAATTTCAGGATTCCTTAGCCTGGACTGTGGAGGCACTGAAAATTATACAGATGATGCTAGAATACAGTGGATTCCAGATGATGCTTACATGAATTCTGGACAAAAATGGAATCTTTCAAATGCAATTCTTGGAGGAGAAGCATCAAGGCAAATGAACACCCTTCGAAGATTTCAGGAGTTAAGGAAGAGTTGTTACCAGTTAACGCCTGTGGAGATTGGGAAAACATATCTTCTCCGTGGAACATTTGTTTATGGGAACTATGTCAATCTCAACTTTCCTCCCTAGCTTGATCTTCTTCTGGATGTCGATGTTTGGTACGGCCTATCATTTACTGATTCAAGAATATATGTTGCTCAGAAGAAAATCATTTTCATGGCAAGGTTCGACCCAACCAATGTCTGCCTTGCTCGAATTAATGCAAGTCTTGGAATACCCATTATTTCTTCTTTGGAATTACAGCCTCTCAATCAAAGCATGTATTGGCCTGTAAACCAAGATCATGTGATGGCATATCCTTCTTCCTTGTCCGGTATTCCTTATATGCCTTCTCTATTTTGGTTTGCAAATACTAGGAGCATTTAGAGTATTCTTTTAAAACTTTTCCATGCTTCTCTGGGTAGTGGTTTCAGTTGCAAGATTGAGTGTTTTACAGTTCCTCTGTATACCATATCTTGCGTTCCTCATCTCTGTTCATTCAAAATTTGTGGACCAGGAGTCAAAGGTATGAAATGTTCTTCAATTTTTTTAATTTTAATTTATTTAGCTTATGGGTTTCAAGCGTATCTCCTCTGCAGGAAACTGCTTCTTCTCACCCTTAAACGCGACTTCAATCATCAGCTTCTCACCCGGGCCTGGAATGACCTTGAAAGGCCAGAGCTTCATGTCGTTCTACACCGACGGATCAGAAAAGCGTCGTCCGATGAGCCGCTTGGCGTCGAGCATAGTATTGGTGGGATTCATGGCCACCTGATTCTTCGCAGCATCATCGACAAGTCATTCTGTATCGGTGAACGCCACATAGTACAATGTAGTCCTGTTGCCTTGATCATTCGCACTGATCTCCTCACGACTCCATATCATGCAGACATGGCGGCGTCAAAGCAGGTTGAAAAGCCCATGTGTCATGCACGACGTGTCGTACAGTAAGTGGGGTCGCCGCTCGCGCCTCTTATTCGATGAATTTGGAGTGATATTCCTATGAATTTATTCACCATCATAGCACTAATACTTGATTGGCAATACTATTAAAAGAATATTAATACTTTGTTCTTTCTAACCCTTTGTATTGGGTGATGTGGAAGTCAATTCAATTTGGTTGACTTCACCGATTATATCATATACACCTAATAAAACTTTTCTTTGAGATTCCTTTTCAAATACTAAATCCCGGCACAAACGAATCCCGGTGGCAATTGAGATTCATTTATCGCAGTGACTGGGGTTGGCAGGCTTGCAAGCTTCTTAAAATGCAGAGATAACCTGGGTTTATCGTGATTTACTAAATATGTGGTTCTCCATTAAACCGTACAAGGAAACAAAAGACTATTTATGCTGAAAAGCGTTCACATTTACAAAATCATGTTTTTTAAAAAGCTACAGATGATGAGGATAAGTTTAATCATCTTGCACGGATATTGGAGCCTTTGCACCGTCGATGCTTTGACTCAGCTTGATGCGTTTCATACAAGAAACGCCTTCGGCATAATTAAATTAAACTTTACAATAGGGATATAAGTTGTGTTAGCATCGACAGCAATTCCTAAGATGGCGAGAAATCAAAATATATTAACTCAAAAAAAAAGTTCAACGAAACAAGGGCTAAAGCCCTAAGTCAAAGGAGGTTAGTAAAGTTAGTTTTTGATTACATAGTTTCAAGTTTTATTAAGATGATAGCTTTTGTGTGGCAGCTTTGCTTCAAGAAATAACGTTTTTTATTTTTATTTTTAGTTTAATTTAGTTGTACTCGGATATTGACACAAAGGATTTTGTTTTAATCTCTTTTACTTATTGTTTCATTGTTGTAAAAGTCAATCTCATATACCAAGTTGAAAATGTTAGGTGGATTTATTACATTTAAGTTAACAGTTAAAATTTGAAGTTAATACTCATAAAACACATAAATACTTTAATGGTGTCATGGTCTCTTTTAACAGTCTTTAGCATAAGGATTTGGTTTGATTGTCTTTTGATAGTGTTGTAGTGTTCATGAAGACAAGGTTTTGAAGTTTTGAAATTATAGTATTGTTGCTAATTCATTGATAGTCTTCAGATAAGGTATGACTTATTTGAATTTATATCTCGTGTCAGGGATCTTGATGGAATATAGTTGTATTGCACTATTATGGAAGTCAAGATTGTGTTGTCCTTGCATATTTCTGAAATATTTGGTAACACTTTCAATTAGTTGTATTTATTCTACATAAATATTTCCAAATACGGGGTTGGTCCCACAAAATTGAGTCCCACTTTTGGGGACGAACAAATTTTGGTCGGGCCAAAAAAATCAATTTTTAATGTCTTTACCTGAAGTAGGGGTCTTCGCACGAAGACAAACCAGCTCTTCACACCAAGACCCTAACGTAGGGTACTTCATGTGAAGGGATGACAAGGTCTTCGCGCGGAGACCCCCTAGGCCGAATTTACTACAAATTTCTAGTGGAGGGGTATCATTTTCACATTTACCATTCACGGAGAGTAGTAGACCCCAGTGTTGGAGCGAATCCCTTGACAACTTCATGATGACCTCATTGACTTCGTCCTCCTTGCCTTCTATTCCATCTCCTTCGACCATTGTATATTCCAAGTACACAGTTTTTTCTTTTTTTAATTATTTTTTATTGTAAATTATATTCTTATTTAAGTTCATTTTTTAATTTTCAAATAGTTATTTCATTTTCGGTAATTTTTAATTTTAAAAAATTATGTTAGTAAATGTTAGAAAATGCTAGAAACTACTATAAAATGTTAGAAAACATTTTAAAATGCTAGAAAATACTAGAAAATGTTAGAAAATATTATAAAATACTAAAAAATACAATAAAATGATAAAAAAAAACTAGAAAATGTTAGAAAATTTTAGATTTTTAGTAATCTTATTACTTATTTTTAAATTATTTTTAATTAGTAATGTTAAAATGTTAGTTTTATATTTTTTTATTAGAAAATTTTAGAACAAATTAAGAAAATTTAGAAAAATTTAAAACTTAGGAAAATTTACAAAAACTTCAAACTTTAGGAAAATTTAGAAAAATTTGAAACCTTTGAAAAAATTAGAAAATGTTAGAAAATGTTAGAAAATTTTAAAACTTTGTCTCTCCCCATGTACCCATTACGACTCTCTCAGCAAACTCCTTAATACTCTATCCACATGGTCATAAGACTCTCTCTCTCTCTCTCTCTCTCTCTCTCTCTCTCTCTCTCTCTCTCTCTCTCTCAAGTAGATGATTAGGACTTATCTCAATGAAACATGCATGTGTGATATTGCAATACTAAATAAGACCAATTAAGATCTAACATGAGTAATATGACCTAATAGGACCCCATAAGACCTAACATGAGTAATAAGACCTAATAGGACCTAATAATTTATAACACCTAATAAGACCCTTAACACCTAATAGGATCACTTAAGACCTAATAGGATCCCTTAAGACCAAATAGGACTAATAAGACCTATTAAGATCAATTAAGACCTAACATGTCTAATAGGACCTCTTAAGACCTAACATGAGTAATAAAACATGATAAGACTTCTTAAGTCCTAACATGAGTAATAAGACCTGATAGGACCCCTTAAGACCAATTAAGATCTAACATGTGACTAATAGGACCTAAAAGGAAGTTAATAAGACCTAGAATACCTGACCAATAAGATCTAAAGGGACTAATAAGATCTAATAAGGCTTATTAAGGTCAATTAGGACCAATTAAGACCAATTAAGACCGAATAAGACATAATAGGACCCTTAAGACCTAATAAGACCACGTAAGACCTAATAGGACTGCTTAAGACCTAATTGGACTAATATGACCTATTAAGACCAATTAAGACAAATTAAGACCAAATAACACCAATTAAGACCTAATAGAATCTATTAAGACCAATTAAGACCTATTAAGACCTATTAAGACCTAATAAGACCCTTAACACCCAATAGGACCAATTAAGACCTAATAAGACCTAATAAGACCCTTAAGACCCAATAGGACCACTTAAGATCTAATAGGACCCCTTAAGACCAATTAAGATCTAACATGTGACTAATAAGACCTAATAGGTGATTAATAGCACCTAATACCTAACTAATAAAACCTAAAGGGACTACTAAGACCTCATCAGACTTCTTAAGATCAATTAGGACCAATTAAGACCAATTAAGACCAAGTAAGACCTATACGGACCTAGTAACACCTAATAAGACATAATAGGACCCTTAAGACCTAATAGGACCACTTATGATCTAATAGGACCACTTAAGACCTAATAGGACTAATAGGACCTATTAAGACCAATTAAGACCAATTAAGACCAATTAAGATAGGTATTAGCACCTATTAAGACCAATTAAGACCTAAAATGTTTAATAAGACCTAATAGGACCTCTTAAGACCTAACATAAGTAATTTAAGACCTAATAGAACCCATTAAGTCCAATTATGACCTAATATGACTAATACGAGGTCTAATGTGACCTATTAGGACCTAACTTGATTAATAAGCCTAAAACCTAGTAATACGACCAAATAGGAACCTCAAGACCTAGTAGGATGGATAAAGACTTAATACCTAAGTAGTAGGATGTATTAAGACTAGTTAAGACCTATTAGGACCTATTAAGACCAATTAAGACCTAATGAGACCTAATAGGACCCATAAGACTTAATAGGGCCCCTTAAGAGTTAATAAGACTAATATGACCAATTAAGACAATTAAACCTAACATGTGACTAATAAGACCAATTAAGACCAATTAAGACCTATTAGGAGCTATTAAGACCAATTAAGACCTAATAGGACCCATAAGACCTAATAGGGACCCTTAAGAGTTAATAGGACTAATATGACCTATTAAGACCAATTAAACCTAACATGTGACTAATAAGACCAATTAAGACATATTACTTGACCAATTAAGACCTAATAGTACCAATTAAGACCTAATAAGACCTTCAAGACCGAATAGGACAACTTAAGACCTAATAGGACCTGTTAAGACCAATTAAGACCTAACATGTGACTAATAATATCTAGTAGCACCAATAAGACCTAATACGACCTATAAGACCTAATAAGAAGTTAATAAGACCTAATACCTGACTAATAAGACCAATTAGGACCAATTAGGATCTCTCTCTCTCCCTAGGATAATTATGTATAATTGTATTTGTAGAATTTTAGATTTTAATCTTATTTTACGGCCTATACACATAATGTACTTAAATTTTAACATTTAATAATGTATGTTACCCTTAGATGGACACACACAATCATGCACAAGGTGACTCAGCACATGGTGTCACACCCCAAGATGACCTGACACATGATGCCCCACCCCATGATGCCCCAACATAGGCTGCCCCCCCAGCATGACGCAACACAGGGTGCCCCACATTAAGTGCCATGTGTTCATGATATGGGGGCGATATTTCATTTTTCTACCTAGGAGATGGGTCGATTACGGGATTCTATAGCTTCCTCTGAGGAAAGCATATACAAAGATATTTTCACAACCATTTTTTTAAGTCTAGACGATCTATCTGCATGCATGAGGAGATAGACTACATATACTCCACAGATTGTTGATTCTATTTTTCAAGAGTTGAGATCTAAGATCTTCAGTGATATATCCTTGGCTGAGCTCTAGTAATGGGTCTCAAAGGATATTATCAAAGAAAAGGTTTTCTCTTGCTATCGAAAGAGGAGCGAGGTCATAGCATATCAAGTTACATGTTGTGTGGTACCAGAGATAGCACACATGATATACCTGTAGTTCCTTACAGCACATGTTTGTTATCCCAATAACGACCAGATTCTACTTCACTTTGCATAGAAGGTTTACACTGAGGTCCATTTAGGTCTCAACGTGAACTACTTAGATGTTCTAGGGTACTTTTCATAGGGGTGTGGTAGAGTTGCAAACCGTGATCAATATCATAGGCCTGATCACATTGTGTCGAGATACAAGCACTTGGTTGGCCAAAGGGCACCCATAGTGGCACCATCTATGGCCGATACTACTGAAAGAGTTGACATTTCTTCTCAGAGGAAAGCAATTGATAGGATTAGATAAATTGTAGTTGTGGCTACCAATATTACTTCTAATACACTCACTAGATATATTATCACTAAACTAAGTCAACCCTGAGCATCTTCAGAGGCATCATCTAGTAGTTCACCGCCTATTGATGAGATATATAGAGATGTTGATCTCCCTAGACCATGTGATATACAAGCTCTTACCGGATATAGAGTTACATTTAGATGACACTATATTTATTGGAGGACTTATTACAGTCATATACCTATATTTATTATTTTTAGAGGGTCCCTATACAATTGATCAGAGACACCATTAGATTCTCTCAAGGCCCTCCATCTCCATCACCCTAGAGAACACCGTCAGCTCATGCATATCATAGTTCACAATACTCTCCACCCACTGATCACTCTGCATCTACACAGGGACGGATACATCTTGGTGATGTTTTCATCATAGCGAAAGGTCTGGATGGTTTTGAGGAGAAGTTATAGGGATTGAGACAAATCACTACTGACACTTACATAGCTTCATATATGCATCATCTACTTCATCCTGACTCTAACTCTACACTAGTCCCTTCTCATCTACACTTCCCATTACGCTCCTCATTAGAGAGTATTGGTACCAGAGATGATGTGTGTGATGGTGTTTTTATAGATAATGTGATGGTGCATGTTAATGATCCTCTTACTCCTGAGACCTAGGTATAATATAATTTTCAATTTATTTCTAGTCAATAAATTGATTACATAGTTGCGGGTACTAATTGTCATATATATGTATTATATATAAAATATTTGTAGGCACGATTGTTTGAGCGTACTACCTCAAGCATGGGATCAAAGCGGGTATTCACAAGAGATTCAACAGAGGCGACACCTCGTAGTGATCACGTAGGTTTTAAATATACTTGATTTTAAATTCACATATTAATATATTTCAAATACTTTGTATATAATTATAATATATGAATGTACATATATATTTGACAAGTTGTACTAAATTTGCAGGGGTCTATTGTTGCTTCACATGTAGAGGATGATCATGACACTCCAATATTGGGTCTCTTTGTTCATATTCGACTTGATCAGTCTAGGATACCTTAGGACATTTGTTGTGCATCTTTGATTTATGTTTTGGACATTTCACATATATTTGACATTTATATATTTTGGACCTATACATAGATGATTTATATATTTATGATCTTTGGTTAGGGTTAGATGGTTATATTATTTGATTTTATTATGGTGAGATTATTACATAATTCTATTTGATTATGGTTAGATGGTTACATGATTTGATTTAATTACATGGTTAGATGATTACATGATTTGATTATGGTTGGATGGTTACATGATTTTATTATGGTTAGATGGTTACATGATTTGATTTGATTATGGATAGACAGTTACATGATTTTATTTGATTACATGGTTAGATGGTTACATGATTTGATTTGAATATGGTTAGATAGTTACATGATTTGATTTGATTATGGTTAGATAGTTACATGATTTTATTATGGTTAGATGGTTACATGATTTAATTTGATTATGCTAAGATGGTTACATGATTTGATTATGGTTAGATGGTTACATGATTTGATTTGATTATGGTTACATGGTTACATGATTTGATTATGGCTAGATAGTTACATGATTTGATTTGATTTGATTATGGTTAGATAGTTATATGATTTCATGTGATTTGATACACGATCATATGAATTGGTTTAATAGATGGTTATATGATCATTGATTATGGTTAGACGCTTACATGATTTAATTTGATTTGATAGATGGTTATAAAAAATAACACTAGAATATGTAACTAATGGACCATAAGTAATATAAATAATCTAGAACTAACATGTCATAAGTTTAATAAACTAATGTCATTAGTAACCTAACTAATGTCTTAAGGGGAGGTCTTAAGGGGATCTTTAACTAATAAGTAATCTAATTTTAATATCATAAAAAATAAGAAGTTTATATGTGACTAATGGATTATAAGTAATATAAGTAATCTAGAACTAACATGTAATAATTAATATAGCTAATTTCATTAGTAACCTAACTAATGTCTTAAGGGGAGGTCTTACGGGGATCTTTAACTACTAATTAATATAATTGAACCATCATAGAAAATAACAAGATAATATGTAATTAATGAACCTGTTAGAATAACTGAGAGGGGGGGTGAATCAGTTATCCAGTGTCCCAATTCAAAATGTATAATTCAAAACAATTTCTTCAATTTCTGCTCATCCGTAAACAATAATAACTCTCACTATCTGTGCTTTTACCAATTACCAGTCTAATGCCAAAATAGTTTACCGATCAAATCTAACATGTAATATGTAAAGAATGATAACAAACAAATATCACAATCAACACATAACACAAGATTTAACGTGGAAACCCTGTAAAGGAAAAAACCACCTGGGACCGCCAACCCAAAAATTTTCACTCTTTTGAAGTGAGGTCGGTTAAGACCCAACCCTATTAAAGGTTACAAACACACTGTAAGGTGTGACCTTGTTAGAGGATTTTAGACTAGAAGTTATCGTCCAACCAGCATTCACTATGGGGTTGACAGGATAACAATGTTCATTCTATGAATGATACATCATAAGACTTTCAGAGTCCACTTGGTTAAGATATTTTGACTATATACAATGGTTAAATATGTAAGAGTAAATGACCTCCTTTAATACAACTTCAATTGCAGATTACAAATCAATATTTAGTCCATACAAATCCTTCTGATCAATATTTCACTTCAGATTCAATACTATATCAACTTACTGTCCGTCGGTAATTGCTCTTTGTAGCTCAGTAATTACTCTACAGCTTGGTTCTTACTAACCAATATGATCAGAATGCATGAAAACCTTATTCATGCCATATTCCTGCAACTTCTTCTTCTTCTGGCATTTTCATAAAGAAAATATGTTCTCTTATAAAGATGAGTAAATCATTTTCTTCTCCACCATCAGATTTTGCCGCTTAACCTCATTCATATATTTTGCCACTTCAAACTTTCTTGGTACTTGTGTCAATAACACGTTTCAATATTTTTCGTTGGATCTCCTCTAAATTTTGTCAGTCGTCGATCTGTGTAACAAACATTATTTGTTACCTCGATGTTATACTCTTGTCAGCTCATCAATCTTATCGGCTAAACTAATCATTTAATACATTCTATTCTACTTGGTTAACAAAGAAATGCATCAGTGAATACTACTTGGTTAATATTGCGATCAGTATACACTACACTCCGTCGGTGTATACTAGAAATGCTTCATTTACCGACAACACTGCTTTGTGTCTTTCAAATCTATACTTCATCATAGATGAATGCAACATAATAAAGTCAATATCATCAAGTCATAGACTCATCAACAAGTTACTCAATGGGTTTTTTGTCCTCATCTGTCATGTACATCATTCCTCATGTAGATTTCTCTGTTCTTCATCTCTTTCATCTTTCTTAAGATGTCTCAATATAGTAACTTACAAGATAAGTGCTATCAAGCTAGTTGACATCAATGACAACATAATACCGATTTAATCATATTACATATCTAATCAACAATTCCTCAGTGATCTTGCAATCATAGATTCTTTAATCAGATTCCAAATCAGTTTTATTCAATAATCTCTCCCTTTGGCTTTGATGGCAACTCAAGTAATATGAAATGTACCATACACATACCAAACATACATTCTACAACTTTGTGAACAAATGTTGTAAGTTGAATAGACTTAATATGTTGAATCACTATGTTACTAAACCATCATTAAATAATATAGCTTTACCATTCTGTAATTGTGATCTTTTCAGTTCTCCAAATCCTCCTTCTGTTCTCTGTAACTAATCTTAAATACTCTGTCTCATTCAGATTGTGTCTCCCTTAGATAATTCTCATCGGTGCTTGTTCCTTTTCATATCTTGTTTATCTCTCCCTTTGACAGCAATGCCAAAGAAACAAATAAACAAACAATTATGTCTTCCTCTGTATCTCTAAATACTGGTATTCCAATTGGTTCAAGTTCTCAAACTTAATCACAACCTTGAACATGATTCAAAGTGTGAACTATGCTGTATCAACATGAGTGATCTTCTGATACAATTAGGATGATGCAACAACCAGATCACCTTAGTGACCGATCGACAGGGGATGGACCCCAAGTCTAGTCCTCAAGTATTCAAACGTGTCCTTTGGTAGGGGCTTAGTAAAAATATCTGTAAGTTGTTCTTTGGATGTAAAAAATTCTAACTTTACTTTCTTCTCTTGCACTTGTTCTCTTAAGTAATGATACTTAATAGATATATGCTTTGTCTTAGAGTGCATCATAGGATTTTTTGAAATATTAATAGCACTAGTGTTGTCACAGTATATAATCATCGGATTAGTGATTACCTCATTCATTCCTTCCAACACTTGTTTGATATAGGCAATGTTTGAATAGTTAGTAGCAACAACAACATATTCTGCTTCAGCTGTAGACTGAGAAATACAAGCCTTCTTTTCACTTGTCTAGGTTACAAGTCTTTCACCAAAGAAAAATGTTCCTCCGGTGGTGCTTTTTCTATCATCCAAATTTCTAGCCCAATCAGCGTCGGTCTAAACTTTTAGTTCAAACTTCCCTTCCTTAGGATACCATAATCCAAAATTCTCTATTTTCTTCAATGTTCTAGCACAATAAATTATAGGTCCCTATTCCTCCTTTCAGCAATGCCATTTTGCTAAGGTGTCCTCGGTGTGGATACCTACCTTTTGATTCCATGCTCATTACAAAAATTAGTAAATTCATCAGAAATAAATTCACCTCCTCTATCATATCTTAAAATTTTTATTTCTTTTCTGGTTTCTTTCTCTACCTTAGCTTTACACCACTTGAACATTTTGAAAGCTTCAGATTTCTCTTTCAAGAACATAACAGTCATCAATCCAGTATAATCATCAATAAAAAGAATAAAATATCTATCACCAAAACAGCTCTGAGTTCTCATAGGACCACATAGGTCGATATGAACCAACTCAAGTATCTTTTTTATTGAATAGTCTTTGCTTTTAAAACTAGACTTAGTCATCTTAACTTTCTGACATTCATGGCACATGGCATGATCAGGTTTTGTCAAGTTAGGAAATCCTTTAACTCTTTTCTTTCTACTAATCTTGATCATGTTTTCAAAGTTCACATGGCATAACCTTCTGTGCCACAACCAAGCATCTTCATCCTTTATTAACAAACAAGAAGACTTATCCATATCAAGATAGAATAGATTACCTCTCGATTGTGTATCAGTTCTGACAAGTCTCCCTCCATCATCATAGATTTTCACTTTTTTTCTCTCAAAAGCCAGTTGGTGGCCTGAATTATTCAGCTGAGCCACATTTAACAAATTATAGTTCAGTCCATCTACCCAGTATGCATTTTCACATTCTAATCTATCATTGATCATTAGTGAGCCTTTACCTCTTACCATACAAGGTGCATCATTTCCCATTCTCACAAATCCTCCATTATATTCAATAAGATGATCAAACTTCTCTACATCACCAGTCATATGATGTGTATAGCCACTGTCTATGATCCATGTATCATTTTTGCTTACTTTAGAGATCAGTGCTATCTCTTCATGTTTCTCTTCTTCTTCTGAGTCATCTTTCATAGCAACAAATACAACTTCTATATCATCATCAGAATCAGATTCAGTTTCAATATCTTTAGCTATGTAACATACCTTTTTTCCTTTTTCATCTTGGTTGTCTCTTTTGTAGTGTCGGTAGCCTCTGTTGACTCTTCTTCCATAGCTTCCATCAGATCGGTCTTTGGATCTATCTTCATCTTTCTTCTAAGGACATCTAGCAACAATGTGACTAACTTCTTTAAAATTAAAGCTTGCTAAAGGTAGCTTACCTCTATACCTTCCTTTTCCTTTGGAAAATCTTCTGGCCATGAGTTCTTTAAGCTCATCAAGTTCATCATTGGTATTATCATCACTATCACAATTTTTACTATTCCTGCTAGACTTTCCAATCTTCAAAGAAGACATGAAAGAGGATTCAACAAAAGGAACAACACTATTATCAAATTTGTTTAATTCAAAGGTTGTAAGTTTACCAATCACAGTGTCAAGAGTAAGGTTGGATGTAGCTCTTGTTTCATGAATTGCAGAAATCCTGATTGCATAAACTGGTAGCAAAGTTCTGAGAATCTTGCTTATCAGTGTTTCATCATCAATTACTCCATCAAATTCTCTAATAGCATGTACCACCTCTTTGAGTCTATTTGAATATTGTACAATGTTTTCACCTTCTTTCATTCTCATATCATCAATCTGCCTCTCAGACTTTTAGCTTGGGCTCTTTTGACATTCAGATCTCCACTGTATATTTGTGCTAATTTATCCCACATTCCTTTGGTACTCATGCATGTCTTGATATCTTAAAATTCAGCGTCAATACAGGCAGTAGCAAGTTCCATCATAGTAACATTGTGTTCATGCTTGTCCTTTAGTTGATCAAGGGTTAAGGGACCAGTGGGTGGTTGCATGTAGTCATTCTCCATCAGCTCTAGTGCAAAGTTCCCAATTCCAGATATATGCAGCTTCATTCTTCTTTGCCATACTGTGAAGTTCTCTTTGTTTAGTTTCGGTACTTCCCTCTTATACATCTTGAGACCTTTATGCTTAAGTCCTTAAAACTTTGTTCCAAGCAACCAGTGCTCTGATACCAATTGTTAGAATAACTGAGAGGGGGGGTGAATCAGTTATCCAGTGTCCCAATTCAAAATGTATAATTCAAAACAATTTCTTCAATTTTTGCTCATCGGTAAACAATAATAACTCTCATTGTCTGTGCTTTTACCGATTACCAGTCTAATGCCAAAATAGTTTACTGATCAAATCTAACATGTAACATGTAAAGAATGATAACAAACAAATATCACAATCAACACATAACACAAGATATTTAACGTGGAAACCTTGTAAAGGGGAAAAACCACCTGGGACCACCAACCCAAAATTGTTCAGTCTTCTGAAGTGAGGTCAATTAAGACCCAACCTTTTTAAAGGTTACAAACACACTGTAAGGTGTGACCTTTTTAGAGGATTTTAGACTAGAAGTTATCATCCAACCAACATTCACTATGGGGTTGACAGGATAACAATGTTCATTCTATGAATGATACATCATAAGACTTTCAAAGTCTACTCGGTTAAGAGATTTTGACTGTATACAATGGATAAATATGTAATAGTAAATGACCTACTTTAATACAACTTCAATGGTAGATTAAAGATCAATATTTAGTCCATACAAATCCTTCTGATCAATATTTCACTTCAAATTCAATACTGTATCAACTTACTGTCTGTCGATAATTGCTCTCTATAGCTCAGTAATTACTCTGCAGCTCAGTTCTTACTAACTAGTATGATCAGAATGCATGAAAATCTTATTCATGTGATATTCCTGTAGCTTCTTCTTCTTCTGAGATTTTCATAAAGAAAATATGTTCTCTTATATAGACGAGTAAATCATTTTCTTCTCCACCATCAGATTTTTCCGCTTAACCTCATTCATAGATTTTGCCGCTTCAAGCTTTCTTGGTACTTGTGTGAATAAAATGTTTCAATCTTTTCCATTAGATCTTCTCTGAATTTTGTCAGTCGTCAATCTGTGTAACAAACATTATCTGTTACCTCGATGTTATACTCTTGCCAGCTCATCAATCTTATCAACTAAACTAATCATTTAATACATTCTATTCCACTCAGTTAACAAAGAAATGCATCGTTGAATACTACTTGGTTAATATTGTGATCGGTATACACTACACTCCATCAGTGTATACTAGGAATGTTTCATTTACCGACAACACTGCTTTGTGTCTTTCAGCTCTATACTTCATCATAGATGAATGCAACATAATAAAGTCAATATCATCAAGTCATAGACTCATCAGCAAGTTACTCCATGTGTTCTTTGTCCTCATCTATCATGTACATCTTTCCTCATGTAGATTTCTTTGTTCTTCATCTCTTTCACCTTTCTTAAGATGTCTCACTATAGTAACTTACAACATAAGTGTTATCAAACTAGTTGACATCAATGACAACATAATACTAATTTAATCATATTACATATCTAATCAACAATTCCTCAGTGATCTTGCAATCACAGATTCTTCAATCAGATTCCAAATCAGTTGTAGTCAACAGAACCATAATTAATTTCTAAACTTAATATCATCCATTTAGCATGTTCACTTTAACAAACATCAAAACATTTATATAACTACTTAAGAGGAGGTCTTAAGGGGATCTCTAACTAATACGTTAATCTAATTTTAATATCATAAAAAATAACACTAATATGTAACTAATGAAATATAAGTAATCTAGAACTAACATTTCATAAGTAATCTAAATAATGTCATTAGTAACCTAGCTAATGTGTTAAGTGGAGGGCTTAACAGGATCTTTAACTATTAAGAAATATAATTGAACCATTATAGAAAATAACAATATAATATGTAATTAATGAACCATAAGTAATTTCTAAAATTAATATCATCCATTTAATGCATTCACTTTAACAAACATCAAAGAATTTATATAACTACTTAAGAGGAGGTCTTAAGGGGATCTCTAACTAATAAGTGAATCTAGTTTTAATATCATAAAAATAACACTAATATGTAACTAATGGATTATAAGTAATATAAGTAATATAGAACTAACATGGTATAAGTAATCTAACTAATGCCATTAGTAACATGATTAATGTCTTAAGGGGAGGGCTTCAGGGGATATTTAACTATTAAGTGATATAATTGAATCATCATATAAAATAACAAGATAATATGTAATTAATGAACCACAAGTAATATCTAAACTTAATATCATCCATTTAACACTCTCACTTTAACAAACATCAAAGCATTTATATAACTACTTAAGAGGAGGTCTTAAGGGGATCTCTATCTAATAAGTTAATCTACTTTTAATATCATAAAAAATAACACTAATATTTAACTAATGGATTATAAGTAATATATGTAATCTAGAACTAACATGTCAAAAGTAATCTAGAATTAATATCTCATGTCATTAGTAACCTAACTAAAGTCTTAAGGGGAGGTATTAAGGGGATCTTTAACTATTAAGTAATGTAATTGAGCCATCATAAAAAATAACAAGATAATATGTAATTAACGAACCATAAGTAATTTATAAACTTAATATTATCCATTTAACACATTCTCTTTAACAAACATAAAAGCATTTATATAACTACATATAAAAATCATTGAACCATGAAAGCATACATAAGAACATACATACATATAAAACCATATGTATAAAAAAATTATTAAAAGAATACATAACTATATATTAAGAGAATTGAACCATCAAAACATATATAAAACCATTGAACCGTGTCAATATATATAATCAAGGTCTTATTAATAGATAAACAAAATATAATTCATCATATGTTTCAATATATCAACAAAGTATAGTCAATTTAATCTAGAGATATCAAGTAGGTCCTAACATGTGAAATAAGTGTGTAATTTACTTTTTAGACCAACTCAAGTGGTTCAAACCTCACTTTAAGAACATGTAATATTCTCTCATGATCCTCGTTGTCTAGTCTCCACTTACGCTGTCCATGTTGAGATTTAACTGGATGGAGACAAAGGGAGGTGGTAACTACTAGGTGGCTATATTGAAACACCTTATTATTTGGTTGGTAATCAACAAAGTGAATACCATGTTGAATTACTTTGATTTGCTTGAAATATGTTCCCTCTAAAACAACTGAACCTACAGGTCACAAATTTTTACAATAGAAATTTAAATAAAAAAGTTTAAATTATTTAAATTTGTTAAAAATTTCAAATTTTATATTTACAAAATGAACAATATATTGACATGTAAAGAATTCAAACCTATAGAAAACAATATTCCATCGATTTCTTCAGGATCATTTAACTTCATCCTCTCTATAGTACAACCCAATAAGTAGTAACTAACTCCTATATTTATAGGTTCAACAATCACTGCAAAGACATCTCCTGGACAATAAATTTATATACACGTGAGATCCTAAAATTGATTTAGTTCAAACTATAATCTATATATATACATGCAAATCAATGCCATATAATGTGAAACTCAATTTATTATACTTGCCACTTTTGACCAATCCTGAAATACGATCGTAATCAGTAGAAATCAAAGGATCGTCATCAAATTTTTCATCTTTATCTCTATCAAATGTATCAATAATAACTAGTGGCACCAGATTCTAGGCACCTACATATCCATGTTGTTGATTGGTACATTCCTCATAGTTTTCAACAATGTATTGACAACAAAATATGAGTAATCCCTAGTATTCAATGTCCAATTGTGACAATTTGTATTGATAACTGAATGCAAAGATTGTGTATTTTCTATACTCTTGCAACTATGCATAATTTTGCTATCCACATCTAAACACAAGCATATATAATATGAATTTCATTTTATAAATTTGAATAAAGAATGTAAAATTTAAAAAAGAATAAATATGTATATCACACATGCATAATTTAGAAACACGTGCATAACTTTAAATTCTCTATGTGGTACTGCTTGAGTCATTTGTGATGATGTGTTAGCCTCGTTTGATGTGAAATATATCTTGCACGATTGAACAAAATCATGTGCATTTTTTATACAAAATCCCTTATAATTCATTTGATACTTTCATAGAGCACGTTTGATGCAAGCTCCAACACTATCATGTTCACCTTTTCCATGTCCACTCTCAAAGAAACTCCAGGCATGTGGTATGTTTTCATTACGATGATATCTGCATATAGCATAAAATGGTTTGGATGATTTGAATTGTGTAGCACATCCATCTAACCAAACATTATGTTTATCAATTTTTATGTCCCTTTCTTTCAAATTTGCAAAAGCATCTTGAAGCAGTGTTCTACATAATGTATGTCATGCTCTTTATCATCACTTATATAAAAATGATATTCCTTCTTGATGACCCGTGCTTCAAATATTTTCTTAATACCATCCAAATGTAACTGTGCATGTCGATAACACACATGTACCATAATAATAATCTTCTCTCAAAAATAGTATTCTGATTGACCCACCTTATGATGAACAAATAAATAGTTTTCTGGGAAATCAACAACTAATAGAATAGTTCCAAGTGGGAAATTTTCTCTCAGTGTTTGGAATTATTTTTCTTGCCACTTTGCAAAAAAACATGATGAATGTAGGGTTGAATCAATTATTTAAATTTTTCCATAAATGTTCCAATAGTTAGTTCCTCTTCAACATATTGTAATCTTTTAGATTCTTTCCCAAATTTTGTTTCATTCTTTACATATTTGTAACTCTTCTAATTTACCATCTTTGTTACATCAATATTTTCATTTTTCAAAGGAAAAGGAGCCAAATCAGCACATGTTTCACATATTTCTTTTATGTAATTTATTTGACCAACTACATCATCTCTTTTGTCACATTAAATAGATGAGATGAACTCACTTCGTCTAGTAGGAGTATATTAAAAACCATGAGTGTCTTCTACAAAATTTCAAAAAACCTGATAGTGGAGATCAAATTCAATATGATAACGACAACAAGTTTCAAACACTTTATTTTGCCTTACATAATGTGGCTTCAATCTTTCAAAAAATGTTTACCCAATCTTTATATTAGGATTTTAACTACAAAATGACGCATACATTTTATGTTGTGTTGTGTCCAACCAATGTTTTATATGATGTTCATATTGATTAGCTACAATTCTATGTCTGATAAAATCTCTACTATTTGATGAAGGATGAGTATTATCATTTCAAAATAATGTGACCAAATTCTTGATTCTCTCATCAATCATATCAAAATGAGGATCTCTTCACATGATTACCCAATTTCCTTCCAAGCTGCTATCATCCAAAAGAATTGTCCTGTTAACATATCACATAGGGGCTTGTTCCCACCAGATTTTTCCCAAGGGGTCTTCCTACGAAGACCCCTTCACACAAAGCCCCTGGGATGGCTTCATGCGAAGACCCCAAACTTGAAATTTTTTTCAGGATTAAAAAAAAACAAAAAAAAGATGTCTTAACACAAAGACCAAACAAGATGGTTCCAAAATAAAAAAATTCCAAACGATGCTACTTCAGGTAACCTTTCTAATGACTATAATTTTAATACATATTGAGTTCATTGTTACTTTCAAAATTAAATTTAATTAAATGTAGGTTGTTTGGTCATTCAACAACCTGTCTTTTCGATGCTTCGGGAAATATAGTAACATACAAAAACATTTTATGAAAAATATGTAGGAAAAGCGTAGTTGTGTTACCTTTCTATCAAAAAAAAAAAAAAGAATTTACATATATATAGATCAAGTTAGAGCGATCCAGAATAAACTATATCTAAATTACAATTACTCTCACTTTAGAACTTACTAAAGTATGAAATATTGAACCAAAATGAATGAAACCAATTCCATCCATTAGATATTGAAGTTAAAAATATAACCTCAAAATAATTACATTGATATCATTTTTGAAAAAAATTTATGCTGATCCAAGTGACAGTCACTCCTTAAAAACGTTGATTCTTCACACAAACCATTTTGCAAAGGAGAAAGAAAAATGGCTTCAAATCAATTTTATTTTATTTTTAAATTATATTTAGAAACTAGAAAGAAAATTCTAAAAGACTCTAGTTTACATCATCTTGAAATCCCTAATAGTTTTGCGGCAATAAGTGTTTGAAACTAAATTTTTTTTTTCAAAATGTTGATCTTAGTGTCAAAGTTAGCCAAAAAGTGGGACACACTATTGTGGGACCACCCTGAAATCCCCCACCATATGGATCTATCAATAACAAAAAATTTAGGAGATCTACAAACAACACTTTTATAGTATAGTAAATACCTCACTTGGGACCATGCCTTCCATAGTTAATTAAAAATATTTAAACCAAATGGGTATGTGCAAGATCATGAGGAGCCAAACTATGCCCTTAAGTGGCAATGAAAAATTAAAAAATCAGGGTTAGTCAACTTGACGTGAAAATTTCAACTAGCTATGAACCTAATATCAAAAAGTTGTAAGAATAGAATCTATAGAAAAATGAATGTAGTTTCTAAAATACTAGGCATTTTTTGAGAAAAAGTTAGTATGATTGGTGGAAAGTATAGATTTCAATGCAGTAGTACAAAAATTTTAAGAAAAAAAGAAGAAGTAGGTGTATGTTTGACCACCTTAATCATAATCAAATGATAATATTTTATTATAAGATTTTATATATAAGTAGTAGACTCATTCTCGGATGTGACGCATATTTTTTTGTAATTTTATTCCAAAAAAATAATTAATTATGAATTTTTTTCTACAATGTTTTCAAAATAAAAAAAATCCCGTGTCTAACCACTTTAACTCATTCAAAACTTTACAAAATTCAATTTTATTTTTTTTTCCTTATAGTAGGCAAAGCATAGAATGTGACACATTTTTCAGATTTCAAAAATGTTATACCGTCTGAAAGTTATAGTCATTTTTCAATCAGTATATAAATCAGCACTTTAGAGCTAGCTCAATTAGAAAATAACTAATAATTACTTACTGAATTCAAAATTTGACAGCAATTATATCGATAGAAAGCTGATCATCTCCTTAAGATACTCTTTTCATTTTATTGAATTTGGGTGAAAAAAAAGTCATCAGCTACATTGTCAATGTTTTGAACTGACATCACCACTTTTTGGCCCCTCATGATCTTGCACATACCCAAATATCTTCATGTAAAAGCCCCCTAAGACAATGTCACATAGGCGAATATCTTTCCATTTTTTTCCTTTCTTAATGACATATCTATTCATATTATTCTTTAAAATAACCTTTCATGGTTCATTTCCCTTTAAAGCCTTAAAAATCCACTTAGATGCTAAGGTGATGCAGGAGCATCTTGGGTGTAAGAGCAATCTTGCATCACCCAAAAAAAATATTTCTATTTTTGTATTCAATAAGGGCTACCTTGTGCAGAGCTGCTATTTACGAAAACTTGCTATTTTTAGTAAGTTGGCTTTACGATCTCGAAATGTTCTGATTTTACATGTGGAGGTTCATCTCAGTCATATCAGCCTGCCAGCAAAGTTTCATAGCTAGATCAGGTCTAGTTTTGAAGATATTGAAGATTTTCGGTATTGGCAGCAGGGTACAGAAACTTTGAACTCGGTTTTGAAGGCTTTAGAGGCCCTAGATGAGGTCAAAAAATTGGGTGATGAGCACTTTGTGTAGGTCAAGCTTATAGAGCGCTTCATGGCATTTCTGAAATGGGGTTATAATAGTCAATCGGGTCAACTGGTGATGACTTATGGTCTCCGAAAGTCCGGCCACCTGAAATGGTAGAAAATAATTTTCCTTCAAAATTTATGTTCAGGTTTCAAAACTCATTTTGAGCCAACTTTGATGTAATAAATTTTAAAATAAAATAATTCTAATTTTGGTCGGCCCTTAGAGCTAAATTTCTGGAACCTTTTCGGGTGGTGGAAGTTGCCTATATAAAGAAGGCCCGTAGTGTTGTCTAGGGTAGTTCTGGGTAGTAGATCTGGGTATTGATTCGAGGATCTTTCCTATAGAATATTGTAAGGGAATGCCCATGTGGCTTTGCATATTGTAATTCTAAAAATTTATAATTCCACATTTGTGGAGATAATAAGAAGCTAATTTTCTGTTCTTGCATATTATTGTTGTTGTTTCTCTATTTCTATTATGTGTTTGTGGTACTAAGGGGAGCACCCTTCATCAAGTGGTATCAGAGCAGGGGTTCTTGAGTGTGTAAACAGATCACTGACTATGAGGCAGTTTGCACCAAGACCGTGGTTAGGGTTTCAGCACGCATCGCAAAAATACCTCCAAGAAGAGAACGTGACGGAAGAGCTGGTGCTATGACACCTGAGGTTAGAGAGCTACAAAGACAAGTGCAAGCATTGCAAGAAGAGATTCCCATAGGAATGAATCTTAATGTCAGAGATGAAAGCGAGGATGAAGCCGAAGAAGAATATCAAGAAGGAGAAGTTGAAGTTGTGAATCAGGGGGAAGAAAGACTTTTTCGGGTGATTTCCAAGATTGGGAAAAGACCTAAGATTGAGGTTCCTACATTTTCTGGAAATCTTAACCTAGAGGAATTGATCGACTGGATCAATGAATGTGAGGAATATTTTGAGTATGAAGATGTTGAGGATCCTGATAGGGTCAAATTTGCGAAGACCAGACTAAAAGTTCATGTGAAGATCTAGTGGCAAGAGATTCAATTGGAGTGAAATAGAAGAGGGAAAGATAAAATCACAAGATGAGATCGGATGGTGGATAAATTGAAGTGACAATTCATTCCTGTTGATTATGAGCTTGATCTACTAAAGAAAATGCAAAGTTTGAAGCAAGTAGGAAGATCTTTTCAGGAGTATACAGAGGAGTTCTATCAACTCCTCATTAGAACAGGCCATGCGGAAGCTGATAAGAAGAAAGTTGCCTGATACCTTAATGGGTTAAGGCCAAGTATTCAGGAGGAGTTGAATCTGGTTCGAATGAATAGTATTGAGGAGGCATACCAGTTTTCCCTAAAAGTAGAAGAAAAACTAAACAAGAAGTTTGAGAGAAGACAAAATGGAAGAGGTCGTGGTGGAAGATCTAGTGGATGGTCATATGGTGGCTGAAATGAAGATCTGAAAAAGAAGGATGAGGCCAGTAGCAGTCAGAATCAGAGAGGAAATAATTCCAATCATTTTCAAGATCAGAATAATAGAGATCAGAGAGGAAGAGGAAGAGGACAAGGATCTGGAAGAGGAAACTTTCATGGAACATGTTTTCACTATGGAGAAGAAGGTCATAGGGCATTTGAATGTCCTCAGCACTAAGGTAGAACATATAGAAGAAATGAAGGCCAGGCTAGAGTTGCACATGTAGATGAAGATGCCAGATCATCAAATTCTGAAGATGCTGAAAGAGGAGAAATACTAATTAACAGAAGAGTCCTGCTGAGTGGTGAGAATGAACTTGAACAAAGGAGGAGCTTGTTTCACACTAGATGTAAGTGTGAAGGTAAATGTTGTGATGTGATTATCGATAGTGGAAATACTAACAATTTGGTGTCAAAAAAGATTGTGACAAAGTTGAATCTCAAGAGACAGAAACACCCACATCAATACTAGATTGGCTGGGTCCAAGATGACCACAAGGTCATGGTTAGTGAACAGTGCCTGGTAAAGTTCAAGATTGGCGGGTACCAAGATGAGGTACTATGTGATATAATATCTATGGATGCATGTCATATGTTGTTGGGTAGACCGTGGCAGTTTGACAGATGTGTTGTACATGATGGTCATGTGAATACCTATTCCCTGACAAAGGATGGAGTGCGACATAAGCTAAAGCCATTGAAGGAGACTGAAGAAAAGGTATGTGGTAATGCAAGAATAACTTTTGTTGATGGAAGAAAATTCTTAGATGGTATGAGGTATGAGCATGTGTGTTTTGCTTTAATTCTAAAAGCTGGTAAAGAGGAAGTAGAGGATGTACCTGTAGAGGTTGCAAATTTGTTGAATGAGTTTCAGGATATTGTATCTGATAATGTACCTGATGGATTACCACCGGTAAGGAAGATCAATCATCAGATGGATTTGATTCCAGGAGCCAATTTGCCAAACAAGACATCACATAGAATGACACCGGCAGAAAGTGAAGAGTTGAACAGACAAGTATATGAGTTGTTACAGAAGGGATTGATTCGGGAGAGCCTGAGTCCATGTACTGTACCAGTAGTATTAGCACCAAAGAAGAATGGAGAATGGAGGATGTGTACAGATTCCAAAGAAATAAACAAGATCACAATCAAGTATAGGTTTCCATTGCCACGAATGGATGATATTATGGACTATTTGAGTGGAGCTGTGTATTTCTCAAAGATAGATTTGAAGAGTGGATATCACCAAATTCGGATCAGAGAAGGAGATGAATGGCAGACTACCTTCAAGACAAAAGAAAGACTGTATGAGTGGTTAGTCATGCCTTTTGGGCTAACCAATGCACCGAGCACTTTCATGCGGCTCATGAACGAGGTTCTGAAAGAATTTCTGGGTAAGTTTGTCATTGTTTACCTAGATGATATTTTCATCTTTAGCAAGACATTGGAGGAACATATGATGCATATTCGTATGGTGTTTGAGAAGTTGAGAGATGAGAAATTGTTGATTAATTTGAAGAAGTGCAGTTTTGTGAAGAAAGAGTTAGTATATTTGGGATTTGTAGTTTCAGCAGAAGGTCTAAAAATGGACCCAGAGAAGGTATAGGCTATCCTTGAATGGCCTACTCCAAGGAGTGCTACTAAGGTAAGACCTTTTCATGGTTTGGCAAGCTTTTACAGAAAGTTTATTAAAAATTTTAGCAGAATTTGTGGTCCCTTGATTGAAACAATGAGAGGAGATAGAAAAGAGTTTAAGTGGACTAATGGGGCAGAAAAGAGTTTTCAATTGTTGAAACAAAAAGTTACAGAACAACCTGTTTTAGCACTTCCAGATTTTAATAAGGTGTTTCAAGTAGATTGTGATGCTAGTGGTACTGCAATAGGAGCTGTTATGAGCCAAGAAGGTAAACCTATTGCTTATTTCAGTGAGAAGTTAAATGATGCCAAGAGAAAGTATTCTATTTATGATCAGGAATTTTATGCTATAGTTCAGGCATTAAAGAAGTGGAGACATTATCTATTTCTTAAAGAGTTTGTCTTGTATATTGATCATCAAGCTTTGCAATATTTGAATAGTTAAGGAAAGTTGAATCAGAGGCATTTGAAATGGGTTGAGTTTTTGCAGAGTTATACATTTATTTTGAAGCACAGAAGTGGAAAGTCTAACAGGGTTGCAGATGCTCTTAGCAAAAGGCAACTATTGCTGACAGAGATGCAGATTGAGGTGGTTGGGTTCAAGGAACTCAAGAATTTGTATCCAGAGGATCCTAATTTTGGTGGAGCTTGGAAAGCTTGTAAAGAACCTGTTACTCTAGATAGGACAAAGTGGCTGGATTTTATCATCCAGGATGATATACTATTCAGAGGGAGCCAGTTGTGCATTCCAAGAAGTTCTATGAGGGAGAATCTCATCAAAGAGAAGCATAGTGGAGGATTGGTTGGACATTTTGGTCATGATAAAACTCTTGCTTTGGTTAGTGAAAATTATTATTGGCCACAGTTACAGAAAGATGTGAAGAAGTTTGTACAGAGTTGCAGAGTATGTCAAATGGCGAAAGGAGTGAAGTAGAATATAGGGTTGTATCAGCCATTACCTGTACTAGAGAAGCCTTGGGAGGATATCAGTATGGACTTTGTTCTTGGTTTACCGAGGA
This sequence comes from Chamaecyparis obtusa, assembly GCA_027943335.1. Classification (NCBI taxonomy): domain Eukaryota; kingdom Viridiplantae; phylum Streptophyta; class Pinopsida; order Cupressales; family Cupressaceae; genus Chamaecyparis; species Chamaecyparis obtusa. Next base: position 253,680 of record BSBK01003901.1, read on the forward strand.
CACAGCGAGGACATGATTCAATTTTTGTAGTAGTTGATAAATTTTTGAAGATGACACATTTCATTCCCTGTAAGAAGACTAATGATGCTATTCATGTAGCAAAATTGTTTTTCAGAGAAGTGGTGAGACTACATGGTTTGCCAAAGACCATAGTTTCAGATCGAGATACTAAGTTTGTTGGATATTTCTGGTGGACATTGTGGAAGAAGTTGAAGATAGATTTGAAGTTTAGTTCATCACATCATCCATAGACTGATGGACAGACAGAGGTGGTGAATAGAAGTTTGGAAAATCTATTGAGATTTTTGGTTGGAGATAGGCCAACAGGATGGGATTTGATTTTACCACAGGTAGAATTTGCATACAATAATTTTGTCAATAGGAGCACTGGTACAATCACCATTCTAGATTGTATATGGAAGTAGTCCAAGAAATATATCTGAGTTGAGAAAGATAGATAAAGGAGAAATAAGTAGTGTTGAAGCTAAGGATTTTGCAGAACATTTGAAGAACATCCATGAGGAGGTGAGGAAGCATATTACCAAGATGAATGTGTAGTATAAGACTAAGGCAGATGAGAAAAAGAGGCATAAGGAATTTTAGGTTGGGGATGAAGTCATGGTTCATTTGCAGAAGGAGCGGTTTCCAGTTGGTACATATAACAAGCTGAAAATGAAGAAGTTTGGACCATGTAAGATACTGAAGAAGCATGATTCAAGAAATGCATATGAGGTAGACTTGCCTAGTGAACTGAATATTTCACCAGTGTTTAAAATTTCAGATTTGATAGAGTATCATGAAGGAGGTGTTGAAGATGAGGTTGCAGTAGCACAGTGGAGTATTATAGCAACCAGTTTAGATATCAAGGAGATTGAAGACATACTAGACAGTTATGTTGGTAGAAGCACAAGGAACAAGACATATGAAGAGTATTTGGTCAAAAGGAAAGGATGACCTGTTGAAGATTCATCATGGCTAACAAAGGAGGAGGTTACCCATCTTGGTTTTCCTCTACACACCTGAGTCGTGACAGGGTCACTTCTCAAATTACCCCGGGTGTCTGATGCAGGAGCATCCTAGGTGTAAGAGCAATCTTGCATCACCCAAAAAAAAATATTTCTATTTTTGTATTCAATAAGGGCTATCTTATGCAGAGCTACTATTTATGGAAACTTGATATTTTTAGTAAGTTGGCCTTACGATCTCAGAATGTTCTAATTTTACATGTGGAGGTTCATCTCAGTCATATCAGCCTACCAACAAAGTTTCATGGCTAGATCAGGTCTAGTTTTGAAGATATTGAAGATTTTCGGTATTGGTAGCAGGGTACAAAAACTTTGAACTCAGTTTTGAAGGCTTTAGAGGCCCCAGATGAGGTCAAAAAATTGGGTGATGGGCGCTTTGTGTGAGTCAAGCCTGTAGAGAACTTTGTGTTATTTTTCAAATGGGGTTATAATAGTCAATCGGGTCAACTGGTGATGACTTATGGTCTCCGGAAGTCAGGCCACCTGAAATGGTGGAAAATAATTTTCCTTCAAAATTTATGTTTGGGTTTCAAAACTCATTTTGAGCTGACTTTGATGTAATAAATTGTAAAATAAAATAATTCTAAGTTTGATCAGCCCTTAGGGTTAAATTTCTGGAACCTTCTTGGGCGATGGAAATTGCCTATATAAAGAAGGCCCATAGTGTTGTCTAGGGCAGTTCTGGGTAGTAGATCTGAGTATTGATTTGAGGTTTTTTCCTACAGAATATTGTAAGGGAATGCCCATGTGGCTTTGTATATTGTAATTTTGAAAGTTTGTAATTCCACATTTGTGGAGATAATAAGAAGCCAATTTTTTGTTCTTACATATTATTGTTGTTGTTTCTCTATTTCTATTATGTGTTTGTGGTACTAAGGGGAGCACCCTTCATCATAAGGCCATACCATTAGACCTTAGATATTTTAGACCCAAACCACCAAATCTATTAGGTCTACAACACCATTCCCAGTTTACACAATGTCTTAATTTGTTTCCCATACCATCAAACCAAAAAATTCCTACAAGATCTTATCCAACCTATTGAACTAGTAATTGTAAAAGACCTAGGAGGCTAAATAAAAGATGGCATGAGAAGCCAAAACTTTTTGCACAACCCGGACTCTTCAAGCCAAAGATAACATGTGTGTATGTGATTTTGTACATTTCCTCTCTATTATAGAATAAATCCACATCCACATTTCCTTAGTAGAAGGTTCAACTGAAGAGGGTATGCCCAAGTATCTAACAATGGCATTAAGATGAGCCCACATCCATCCCCTCTAAGAGATCCAATGGGGGGTATTCTCTGACTTCCCCATAAGTGTAGACTTATGTGGAGAAACTTTTTTACGCGAGGCTGAACAAAAAAATTGTAGTCTAACTATAACATTATCAAAGTTTCTCTTAAATAGTTCTAATAATAGGTTTTTTTGTAGAAAAATTTTCATTAATCAATACATCATTAGTAGGAATAGAAATACCTTTCATGGGAGGATCAAGGAATGAAGTTCTTAGAATATAGAACAAATAATCAACAATAATAACAAAAAAGAGGAGAAATTGGGAACCCCTAGATAATAGATATCCTCAAATGGATGGGGTCAGAGAGATCTCCATTAGCATCTATGACAGTTGAAGAGTCCTTAAAAAGAATAGATATCCATTTGCAAAAGTATGGAGGGATTCCAAAGGCATTAAGCATACTAATGACAAAGGATCATTCCACCTATTAGTATATAGAGGCAATGAGAGTGAGGGTTGTATCAGTAAAAATAGGTAATGAACCAATTCAACCAAGAATTAGAATATTCTTTTAAACAACTTCCATACAAACAAACATGCAAGTGTAACTATGCAATAGAAGTAAAAAAATTCAAGAAGCGACAAAGAATAGCACATAAAACAAGCATCATTTTAATGGAAACCCTTTTAAGAGGGAAAAAACCATGGTGTGGATGACACCCAAGAATCTCTTCATTCTAGTAAAAAGAGTTTCTCTGTTAGGAGCTTACAATACCTTGTTAGGGACTCACACAGTTAAGAGTACCTAGTATCTTGTTAGAAGTAAAATTAGATTCATTGGGATCTACCTTGCTAGAGGATTTAGAAATCCTTCTCAGAAGTCACCTTTTTAAATGATTTGTATAATGAGACATGTTAAATTCCACCCTATTAAAGGATTTAACCTACTAACCTAGTAGTGTTAGCCTTGATCAATGAAATCAAATGAATGATCTACGAATGGCACTACTTTCATGTCAGATCCAATATGATATTTAAACCCTTTCATAATTTTCTACCTCTATCTTTGATCAAAACCACCAATAGCATGATCTTCAACCGTAAATCACATGATTTAACTATTAGGATTGGAACACTGAGAGGGGGGGGGTGAATCAGTGTTCAATACTTTATTACTTTTTCTGATACTTTGAAACTTAACTCAATTTCTTAGTTGCTTAAATGAACATCAATGTAAATAAGATAAGAATTCATAACATATGACACCAAATATGATTACAGGGAAACCCAAATAGGTGAAAACCTTGGTAGGAATTGACACCCACTAAGAACTGCACTAGTGTTTTATGATCCTTGTTAGAAGATCTTCCAACCCTGTTAGGAGTTGATCTGTACAATGCTTTAGTAAAGTGACCTGGTCAAGGGTCAGACCCTATTAGGAGTCTTTTACTATTAAACCTATTAGAGGTGGGGACATGTTGTCCTAGAGCTCACTACTCAAGTGGTGAAGGCTACAATCTTCTAAATATCAGATACACACTATATCTGCAAGGTGAACTGGTGTAGTGACACTGCTTGTTTGATCAGTTCCTTTAGTGCACTGATCCTTTAGCCTCTTGTAAAGCTCTAACACATTATATCTTCTCTTCACATACTTCTTCTCTACTTATGAAAACTCTATTTATCATTCCATACCGAATTACAAGGGCGCATGTCTTATTTATATGCGCATACAAAACTTTTCATCAAGTCCACCTATAACTAATTACATACACCACTTCGAATTGAATTGGTTCAAGTCTATTTACATCTATTCATATTAACATGTCCATGACCTAAATACAATAGGCACATATCCTTTACAAAACAATATTACAAGCGCTAATCAAAATGCAAATACTCGGCTCCATGTTATCTCCTGTTTTGTTGCTTACTATCTGTGCCACTTCATCTGACTGTAACTTCTTCATACTAACTCATATCATCATGCACTTTTAGACTTATCATGAATACATACTTAGAAGCTTATCTTCAATGGTGCATGTCACAAATATATCATACACACGTGCGCTGATGGTCTGATCACCTGGTGCTCTGCAATCTGTCCAGTCTTCCATACTTAGTCATATTTCTGATCTTCTTCAATATGTGTTGACTCCAAAAATTCATATGACTTTGTTTCCATAATGACAACCCTAGATATATTCATATACTTCAGTATAGTCAACTTTCCAACAATCACCCCCTTTTTCATTAATGGAAACAAAGGAATATGGTGAAGTTCCTAACTGTATTCTTATACAAAATTTTCTAATACATATTCTAACTTATGTCTCCCCTTATGTACTATACTTTTCTTTACATCATTTACATGGCTCCATATTATTCCCTCTACATACTATACTCCCCCTTTGACATTAATGACAAAGGTGCTAAAAAATGTATTCACAAGTACTTACAAAGAGAAGACATCTGGATATGCTAACTTTAGATTAGCAATCTCATTCTGCCAAAATTTCTTCAGTGTGTCTATAGTCTAAAGATGGGCGCACACAGAATATGTTAACTTTTCCATCTTCTCAAATTTTGTACATGGACCTTGATCATATGTCACCATAGTGGCATCGATCTCCTTGATGTTCTGATTTAAGACATCTAGTGAGGGCGCAAGAGCATTTCTCAGCAGTGTTTGCCTTGCCCTAATTTTGGGCATTTCTTTTTCTATCTTTTCTATTTTCTCCACTTGTCCCTGGTAGACATCATTACACATGTTTACATCTGTAGTGGGATCTTCTACTAATTTCTTTACTTGATCTATCATAGCCTCTGCCTCCTAAATTTTCTTATAGAGATCTGCAGTCAGCTTGTCTTGGTTCATGTAGTCTACTATGAGTTTTCTTCCTTTGGCTGCAGATTCTTTTAGTGAAGCTTGACCAACCTTTAAAGAGTTGAGGTCAAGTGAAAAGTTTTTAGTTAGCTCATCCAATCTCTTCTTAAGATACTTCTCTTTTTCTACCTTAGCCACTATTTCTTCTAGGCAGGAGAAGTTTTCCTTGAAGCTTGTTAGGATGTTGTTGACATCCTCCACTAAGTGTACTTTTTGTACCATGTTCTCTACTGGCATTAGATTGTTCAAGATGTCTATTGACTCAAAAAATAGAGGATTTCTCATTACTTATTTTTCCTTGGCCTTCTCCATAGCAAGGACATTGATCTTGATCAGGTCTTCTTCTCCCCAAGAATCCGAACTTGTAGTGTCAGGGGTCAAACTTGACAACAATGATGATGTAGGCATGGGAGTGATGGATGTGTTGTACATCATTTCTATCATTTCTATCTTAATCTTCATAGGCATTTCAACTGAGTTTTCATCTGTTGTTTCCTTTTCTACCTCCTCTTCTCCTCCTTTCTCCTTTTTATTTTCTTTCTCCTTTTTTCTTCTTTTTCCTCTTCTTCTTCTTGTCCTGTTAAGTCTTCAATCAACACATCTTCTTGTTGTGCATAGCGTTTCTACTTCTTGTGTGCTCACAAAGGCTTCCTCAAATTTGTCTAAGTCTTTGGCAATGGCCTCCATTGATATCTCCACATTATCAATCATTATTGTGTTAACTTCTTGAGTTGCAGACATAGGCACAAATTTTATTTCAACTGTAGGCACTATCATTGAGGGTGTTGAGTCCTGTGGACCTTTCATAGGTGTATTTGTGACCTCATCTTCTTTATCTTGCTTAAAAAGTGCTTGAGTGATGGGCACAGATGAAGGTTGTAGGTTCTATTCAAGGAATACTTTCTCAAAAGCTTGTTCTGTCTCCTTGGTTATCTGCTCATAATCTTTGTTCATTATGTGCAATGTCCTCATCTTAGTTTTGAGGTGTGGCTTCACCAAACCTAGTAGTAGTGTTTTCTCATCAATTGAACATAATAGAAGACTTTCATCCAGTATTTTCTCTCTGATTCTGAAGTCTTCCTCTATTGCTTATCTATTCGAGGAATCCAAAATTTACTAAAATTTATCTAGAATCAATGATTTTAGTTCTAGTACATTCTTCTTGATTTTTATCATATGTTTGATCCACATATCATGGATCTCATACTTGTCAATTTCATGATATCTATCATAGAACTTAGATATCTAATATAACCTTCCTTCCTCTACCACTCTAGTCCTTAATACTTGAAGCCTTGGTAGGAATCCTACCTTAGAGTGGTTGTACATTTCTACCTCTACTTCTTATGGCTCTTGTTGAAGGGTGGCTTGTGGAAATTTTCTTCTTCCTCTTAGGCATCTTGGGAGATGCTTCAATGGAATCCACATCAACTATATCTATGAGTGCATGACTAATATTATCTATTTTACTTTCTTCTCCCTTTTTGTCATCAGTTTTCTCAATTTTTACCTTCTTCATCTTAGGATCATCTGTCTTCTCTGTCTTAGCCTCCATAGAGGATACACTCTCAATCCATATAGATATTTTTTCTTCTCTATCTTTATCTAGGTCTTCTTGGGTCACACCATGTATCTTCAGTATTTCAGATGTAATTTTAGTGGCTTTTCTCTTGGTTGCAACATTGTTTAGGACTGCATCTACCTTTTTGGTCTTTTCTTCATAAGTTTCCCATCTAGGCTCATTAGGATCCTTGGGCATTGATAGTAAAACTTGTGCATATGCTTCCAAGACTTTCTCTTCTACTTCTTAGCCAAGTGGGTGAATCCACTTGGTTCTAGGCTCAATAGCCTCCATGCAAGTAATGTCAGTTTCTACCATAAAACAAATACTATCTGTGTACATTTCAACAATGCTTTCAGGTATCTTATACCTCATTTGCATCTTTATCCTAAAAAATTTCAACTCTAACTCCATGAAGTCTCTTAGTGTGCTCTCAACTGATGCCTTAAGGGATATTTGAGGCATTGTAGGTAAAATTTTATCTAAGTATAAGTCTGATACCTTCCCATCTATATGAAAGTACATATAAATTATCAAAGACCCAAACCTAAATATTTTGGTCTTGTCGTGCTTGATTTCCCTTATGTTATCCATCAACTGTGCATGCAAGATCTCACACAAGTTTAATTCTCCATTCTCCTTTACTATCCTGATGGCTACAAGAATAGTGGTTGCAGACACATTATTAACCCTGTTAGCATGATGAAATCTATAACCAAGAATCATTGACATCAATTTGATGTCCTTTTCCTCAATTGGCTCAATTGTCATCCCGTGCTTATCACTCTGGGATTTGCGGGCTTGTTCAACCAATTTTCTGACATCCTTTCCAACTAGAAGAATGGTGCCTATCTTAGATAAACCCATCATCTCATGAATGAGGTTGGCTATGATTCTAACTAGTACTTCACCTATCCAAAATAGTTCATCATGTATCCTGCTCAATAAGATCTTAATCCAATCGGAATCATAGAATTCATGCGTTGTAGCATACTCAATAATAGGGTGGTCTTTTAGGTGCAAAAAATCATCTATGAATGTTTTATCATGTTTCATCATTGTCTCAAGATGCGACCTAATTCTGTCTAAACCAACTGGCTCCTTTTTACAATATACATACGCACGTATGTCTTCTACATCCATGGTGCCCATTGGGGTTCTAGAAAAGGCTCCTTCTAGGTCATCTAAGGTGGAATTGAACAGATTCTTTTTAAACACATATTTTTCTTTCTGCAACATCAAAGACAATTGGTGTAGCCATGAATTACTTGTTCAATCAATTTACAGAGGTTTTCTAGGGTTTTTAGATCATCACATCCAAATTAGGGCTTAGCAACAATCAATGTTACTTCTTTGCTGGTAGATTCAACTGAAATGTTTCACAACTCAACTACTTGATCTTCTATGCTCTCTAATAGCTTAGCTTAGAATGCAATGTGAGAATAATGAATCTTTGATGGCTATAAAGCAATTTTCCACCGTTAATGCTTGTTGCATAAGTAAAAAATGTAACTATAAATTTTGTTCTTTGATTCTGCTACCAATCAGGTAGTGCACTCTTGCATACTGCATGACATAGTCTCCAAATAGTTGTAGTCCAAGGCACATACTCTGAGAGTGAGTATACCAGCCACGTAGGGGTCTAGAGCTAATCTAGCTCCCCTATAACCATGAAGGTCATTTAACCATAAATAGGAGGTGCATCCATTGTGGATGCATCCTCAACTATTTCATCAACATTATCATTCTCTTCTTCCTTCCAAATCAAGTTTGCATCATCTAAAGCTTGTACAAAGTTGACTTCTCCTACTTCTTCTAATCTTGAGGTTTCTAACTTTTTAGGGCTTTCTTGTCTTTGTGCTCTACTTTTACAGAACCTAGAGATGTGTCCAACCTTGTTACATGAGTGAAAAATGACTGGAGTCCTGATATTCCTCGGTGCATTCATGTGGGTTACCATACTACATTATCTGGTTGTGTGACCAACATAATTTCATATCTGACATGTAATGTTATGAGAGTTTCTTACATTTGGCTGAGGATGACTTCTCTGAATTTGTCAATTCTAATTTCTTTGATTTGATCTACAATTCGTAGCTCTATGACTAAACTTATTGCATGAATAACAGTAACCATTAAAAGGTCTTTCCTCTTTACAATTTCTTGCTATGTGACCATCCTTGTTACAGACATAAAATGTCTTTTTATCAGCTTGCACTCATCCTTGGGTGGTTTAGTTTCAACTTCTGTATGATTTCCTATCTTCTTAGCTTCTATAGATTCTTTTGATGCTTTCTTTCTTGCTCGCATGTCATTGATCTGATTTTGTGCTTCATTGAACCCAATATCATTGGTGTCTCCTATTGTCAAGTTGACTATACTGGTGTATATGACTTAGTATAGTGTTTCCATTATGGAAACAAATTCATATACTAGTTTGGAGTCAACGCACTTCATGAGAAGATTAGAAATTGGCTAAGTGTTGAAGACTAGACAGTGTACAAGGTACCTAAAGCTTAGAGCATCAATGGACATGCATACAATCAAGCTATGGTATGCACCCTAGAAGATAAGTTGGTTAGAGTATATTCATGCTTAGTCTATGAGCACATGATCAGTTATGTAAGTATGAGAAAGTTACAGATAGTTGAAGTTACATAGCCATTGTGTGCCAGAGAAGAATAGAGAAAGCAGCCGACTATTGGCATTTTTATTTGCAGTTATATTATTATGATGTAAAGGCCATGTGTCTATTGTAATTAGGTTTCTGACATGTAATTATGTTTGTTTGGAAACACACTTGAGCCAATTCAATTGGAAGCCTTGTATGTAATCGGTTAAAGGGCCAACCTAGTTATTTGTTTTGTATGCACATATAAATATAAGATGTGCCCATTGTAATTAGTATGAGAGTTGATATAGAGTTGAGATAAGTAGAGAAGAAGTGTGTGAAGAGTCTATAAGATGTATTAGAGATTTTCAATAGGTCAAAGCATCAATGCATCAAATGAATTGATCAGACAAGTAGTGTCACAGTAATAGTTCATCTAGCAGATATAGTGTGTATCTAAGATCGGAAGGTTGCAGCCTTCACCACTTGAGAAGTGAGTCCACACCCCTAATAGGGTTTATTGTAAAAGACTCCTAATAGGGTCCAACCCTTGACAAGGTCTACTATACTTAATACATTATAAAGAAACTCCTAAAAGGGTTTAGGATATTCTAACAAGGATCATAAAACACTAGTACAAAATATTAGTGGGTGTCAATTCCCACCAGGGTTTTTACCTATTTGGGTTTCCCCGTAACCATATTGGTGTTATGTGTTGATTTCATGTTTCATGTTTATGTGGATGTTCATTTTAGTATTTAAGTATTCAAGTTCAATTTAAGATTAAGTAAAAAGATATATTACAGTGTACACTGATTCACCCCCCCCCTTCCCCCCTTCACAGTGTTCCCATTCCTAACAATTGGTATTAGAGCTTTGGTCCTCAGCAAATAAGTTTAACCACTTGAGGAGATCATGGACAAAGCATAAATGAAACATTTGAAAAGAAATCTTGAAGCTTCTCTTGAAGACCTGGATAGATCTGAAAGAGAAATTGAAGAACTTAAAGAAAAAGTCAGTGATGCTCAAGTAGTCATTAAAAGGATAATAAAAGATTTGAAAGAATGGTCTACTAGTGATTTGGGGATTATGATAAAAAATATTAGTGAAGAAAATTCATCTCTAAAAGAATAGATTGAAGAATTAGATGATAAGTTGATCAACAATCAAGAAGTCTATGATGAACAAATCAAAGAGAACCTTCAACTGAATGAAGAATTGAGGCAAGCAAACATGGAAATCTTGGAGCTAAGGACCAACAAAGAAAGCTTGGAATTTGAATTGAAAGTGGAAAAGAATCACATTGATAAATTACACACCAGTTCTAATTTGATAGAATCTCAGTTGTATGCAAGAAGAGTTAAAGGAGATACTAGCTACATTGGATACAATGAAGACAAAATCAGATTGACAACATGTGAGCAAGAATTAAAGCACCATAAGACACCTCAGATGCTAAGGAGACTAGAAGTCAGACTAAAGGTCATGTTGAACCATCCAAGAATGAGTGCAAGCTAGTAGATCCAACTTGCTATGCATGTAAAAAACATGGACATATAGCAAGGAACTGTACAAAGGTAAGACCTTTCAATGTTTACTATTATTCATGCAATAAATTTGGTAATAGAGCTATGAATTGTAAGACAAGCTAGAAGAAAAAGACTCAGCATAACCAGAAAAATTAGAATCAGCCAAATGTAAGAAGTTCTTAGAATGTTACATGTCAGATATGTAACTATAATGTTCACTCTACTAGACAATGTAAAATGGTGACCCATGTCAATGTGTCGAGGAATATAAGGCCTCCAGTCATTTGTCACTCTTGTCACAAGGCTGGACACATCTCAAATTTTTGTAGATCAAGGAGGAAAGGTTAGGAAATCCCTAAAAATCTTGAAGAACTAGTATTGGATCCCGAAGGAGAAGTCAAGTTTGTGAAAGCTTCAGAGGATGCAAGCTTAATTTGGTCAGAAGCAAAGAAGGATAAGGTTGATGAGAATGTATTGGATGAATCCATAGTGGACACACCCTCTACATCTAAATGAATGGCCCTCAGGGTCATAGGGGGAGCTAATTTATCTCTAGACCCCTACGCAACTGGTATACTCACTCTTAGAGTATGCACCTTTGGACTTAAGCTTTTGGAGACTAGTAGAACCTATGTGCAAGAGTGCACTAGCTGATTGTTTGCAGAATGAAAGTTAGAAAATTTTTAGTAACAGCTTGGTTTACACAGCAAGCATTAATGGTAGAATTCCTACTTTAAAGTACACAAAAGTTTGTAGATCTCTCATTGCATTCAAATTCAGAGCGATTGGAGAGCATAAGAGCCCTAGCATTTGATTGTGAAGGATTAATAATTGATTCATCAGTGATTTGTAGTGCAATTGATTAGTTGTGAAAACCCTAGTTCATCACACCAATTCAGAAGTCTTTAAAAGATCATTTAGAAAGTGATCTATAAGTAAGTGATGGCTACTCCTATTTTATTTGATGTTGCAAAGGAGAAAATATATGTATTTAAGAGGCACTCATTCAAATCGACATTGCATGACCTAGAAGGGGCATTCTCTCACACACCTATGGGCATTATGCATGTCAAAGACATTAGGGCATACATCTATTGTAAGAAAGAACTAGTAGGATTGGATAGAATAAGAGCACACATGGAAACAATGTTAAAACATGATAGTCCTAGAATGTAAAGATGTAAAAGTTATAGTTAGTTGAAGTTGCACAGCCACTATGTGCCAGTAGCGAATAGACTGTAGAGCCAACAGTGACTATTTTGGTTTCTGATTATAAATTAATGTTGTAAAGACTATGTGCCCATTGTATTTAGGTTGTTGACATATGTACATGTATAATTGTAAGCACACTTCAACCAATTCATTTGGAAGCATTATTTGTAATTAGTTATAGGGCTGACCTAATTGTATATTTGGTATGAGCACATAAATATAAGTGCACCCATTGTAATAAGTATGGAAGTTGAAAAAGAGTTGTGATAAGCAGAGCAGAGGTATGCGAAGTGAGCATAAGATGTATTAGAGATTTTCTAGAGGTTAAAGCATCAATGTACCAAAGGAACCAATCTGACAAGCAGTGTCATAGTGAGAGTTCACCTGCAGATATAGTATGTATCTAATTCAAAAGGTTGTAGCCTTCATCATTTGAGCAGTGATCTCTAGGATAGTGAGTCCACTCCCCTAACAGGGATCATTGTAAAAGAATCCTAATAGGGTCCAACCCTTAACAAGGTCTACTAGTAGTAAATTGGATAGTATAATCCCAGAATGGACTATATTGTCGGCTCTATGCTCTATTCCCTGCTGGCACATACTGGTTGTGCAACTTCAACTAACTATAGCTTTCACATCTTTGCATATCTACTTATACGCTCTTAGACTAAGCATAAGTATAGTCTAAAAACCTTAAATTTTAGGGTGCATACCTTAATTCATCCATACACACATGTGTTGATGCTCTGAGTCTTTGGTGCTCTATATGTTGTCCAGTCTTCAACACTTAACTGAATTCTCATCTTTACACTTAGTGTGCTGACTCCAAACTACTATATGACTTTGTTTCCATAGTGACAACACTATATCTAGTCATATATCTTAGTATAGACAACTTTCCAACAATCTCCCCCTTTGTCATTGATGGCAACAAAGGAATATGGCTAAGTCTCTAACTGTCCCTTAATACAAAAAAATTTTGTCTTCTAAAGTAAAAGGAATATACCAACTTTAAGTTATGGTTATTCCTTAATATGTATATGTGAAAGAGATACTTTAATTAGTATATAAATTTATTCCTACATACTTTATTTTTAGGGATATGATTATTTTTACTTATAAACTTGTATAGTATAACTGTAATCACTAATACTAATATTAAGAGGTAGGAAACATAGAATTGCTTTGAATAATACTATCTTTAGTATCCCATATAATATGTAATGGATTATGCTATAATATTTAAGTAGGTCTCTGATACCTGGGTAATTCTAAATATGCCACAAATATCAATAAAGGCATCCATAGAAAGCACACTTAGAGATTACATTACCCTAGAATTGAAGACCTTCGGAGAAAGGATGTAGATGAGGTATAGGATTCCTGAGAGTATTGTAGATAAGTATAAGGATACAATGTGCTTCATGGTGGAGATTGATACTACATGTATAGAATTTGTGGAACCTAGAACTAAGTGGATTCATCCACTTGGGTATGAAGTTGAAGAACAAGTTCTTGAAGCTTATGCATAGGTACTGCTATTAGCCCCTAAGGATGACAATGAACCTAGGTGGGGAACCTATGAAGAGAAGACTAGAGAAGTTGATGCTAAGCTAAACAGTGTTGTAACAAATAGAAAAGTTGCAAAGGTCACATCAGAGATCCTAAGAATTCATGGTGTATCACAAGCAAACCTTGATAAAGAAAGGGATGAAAAGATTTCCCTAGAATTGAAGAGCGCAGTAGAAGAAGAAGAAGATCCCAAGGAGAAAAAGATAAAAATTGAGAAAGATGACAGTCAAAAGGATAAAGAAGATAGTACTCCTTCTACGCCCAAAGATACTCCTCTGGAGTATAAGCCTTTGTTCAAAAGGAATAAAGAAGCTAGCACTAGTCATCCATCCCCGTGAGCATTAAGGAGCAAGAAAAACACTCAAGCACCTCCTCAAGAAGGATTCAAACCTACCCTCAAGGTTCTAAATACAAGAATTGTTGATGAGGGAATAATTGATCAAGTAGAAAAGTTCTATGAATCTTGTAGTGAGATTGACAAATCAAAGATTCATAGGATGATTGTCAAACACATGATCAAGTTCAAGAAAATAGTCATTGAGTTGAAAACAAAAATTCCAAACAAAGTATGGGATATTTTGGAAAATCTGAAGAGACAAGCTAATGAGGAAGATCAAAGAATAAGATAAAATGTATTAGAAGATAATCACCAGTATGTTCTAAAGAAGAAGTGGAACTGATATTGAATTTGGTGAAGCTGCACCTTAGAACAAAAATGAGAACTCTTCATATCATGAACAAAGATTATGAGTTGATTATGAAGGAAGTAGAAAAATCATTTGAGAAAGTGTTGTTAGAACAACATATCAAACCACAGACTATGCCCATCACTCATGCACCCATCAGGGAAGATAAAGTGGCAGAGCCCACTAATGTACCAATGACAAGTCCTAAGGACTTAGTGCCCTTAGTAGAAACTCAAATAGAAGCAGATCAGTCTATGCCCATGAATGAATCACCCAAAGATAGCACAATTATCATAGACAATGTGGAAATAGCCATGGCGGCCACTGATAAGGAGTTAGAAAAGTTTGGAGAAGCATTTGTCTACACTGAGAAAGTCAAAATCCTATGCAACAATATCCCACAAACTTAGCAAGAAGAAGTAATCATAGAATATATATCTGATGAAGAAAAGAAAGGAGTAGAGGTAAAAAAGAAACATGAATCTTCTATTGATTTGGTCAAGGTGAAGCAAGAGGTGATGGATAGAACTCCCATCACTCCCTCCTCAACATTCTTGTCAAGTCTTACACCTAACTTTAGCAGTTTGGACTCCTCGAAGGAAGAAGACCTGATTAATTTTAGTGTCCTAGCTATGGAGAAGGCCAAGGAGAAGCAAGTAATGATGAATCCTCTCCTGGTAGAATCAATAAATATTTTGAATAGTTTGCTACCAGAGGACAAGAATATGGTAAATGTACATTTAGTTGATGATGTGAGCACAATCATCTGTCAATTCAAAGTAAATTTTTCAAGCCTAAAAGAATCTGCGGCCATAATGGTAGAGAAAAAGTACTTAAAGAAGAGACTCAATGAACTACTGAGTAATTTTGCACTAGACTTGACCTCTCTTAAGTCTAGTCAGGCATCATTGAAGGAATTTGCAAAGCAAGGAAGTAAAGTCATTATAGAATCCATGGATCAGGATAAGTTCACTAATGCCCATCTTAAGAAGATCAAAGATGTAGAGGCAATGATTGAGAAGGTGAAGATTTCAATGCTAGACACTTCCACTAATGTAAACATATGCAAAAATTTCTATCAAGGATAGTTGGATATAATTCGAAAGGAGGAAAAAGAAATAGAGAAGATAAGATCTAGACAAACTCAGTTGAGGAACACTCTTGCACCCTCTCTAGATATTCTTAGTCAAAACATAAAGGAAATTGATATGTGTTGGCAAGTTGTCTATACTAAATTATATGAGTAGATATAGAGTTGTCATTATGGCAACAAAGTCATCTAGCAGTTTGAAGTCAGCGCACTAAGTATAAAGATCTAAATTTAGTTAAGTGTTGAAGACTGGACAACATACAGAGTTCCTGCAGCTCAGAGCACCTGCACCCATGTGTATAGAAGAATTAAGGTATGCACCCTAGAATTTAATATTTTTAGACTATACTTATGCTTAGTCTAAGAGCTCATAAGTAGATATGAAAAGATGTGAAAGTTACTGTCAGTTGAAGTTGCACAGCCAGTGTATGCTAGCAGAGAACATAGCATAGAGCTGATAGTGACTATTTTGGTTTGTGATTGTAAATTAATGATGTAGAGACTATGCACCCATTGTATTTAGGTTTCCAACATATGTACATATATAATTTTAAGCATGCTTAAGAGAATTCATTTGGAAGCATTATTTGTAATTAGTTATAGGGCCGACCTAATTGTATAACTAGTATGAGCACATAAATATAAGGTGTGCCCATTGTATTTGGTATGGAGGTGGAAATAGTGTTGTGAGAAGAAAAGTAGAGGTATGCGAAGATATAATATGATGTATTAGAGCTTTGAAAGAGGTCAAAGCATCAGGACACCAAAGGAACTAATCTGACAAGTAGTGTCACAGTAATAGTTCACCTCCAGATATAGTGTGTATCTGATTCAAAAGGTTGTAGCCTTCATCATTTGAGTAGTGAGCTCTAGGAAAGTGATTCCACTCCCCTAATAGGGATCATTGTAAAAGACACCTAATAGGGTCTAACCCTTAACAAGGTCTATTGTACTAAAAGCATTGTAAAGCTACTCCTAACAAGTTAAAGGATCTTCTAACAAGGATCACAAAACACTAGTGCAAATTATTAGTGGGTATCAAGTCCCACCAGGGTTTTTACCTATTTGGGTTTCCCCGTAACCATATTGGTGTCATGTGTTAATTTCATGTTTCATGTTTATATGAATGTTTAATTCAGTACTTAAGCATTTATAATTCAATATTCAGATTAAAGTGAAAAGTTAAAATACAATGAACACTGATTCACCCCCCCTCTCAGTGTTCCCATTCCTAACAATTGGTATCAAAGCTCTGGTCCGCAGCAAAGAAGTTTAACCACTTGAGGAGATCATGGACAAAAAATATTTGAAGAAGAATCTTGAAGCAACTCTTCAAGACCTGGATAACTTAGAAAGAGAAATTGAAAAAATAAAAGAAAAAGTCAGTGATGCTCAATTAGTTATCAAGAAACTAAGAAAGGATTTGAAGGGATGCTCTAATAGTGATCTTGAAGAAATAGTCAAGAAATTGAGTGAAGAAAATGCATCTCTATTGAGTTAGCTTGAAGAATTAGATGACAAACTAATGAATAATCAAGATGTCTACAATGAACAAGTCAAGGAGAACCTTCAACTAAATGAAGAACTAAGGGAGGCTAACTTAGAAATCTTGGAGCTAAAGAATATCAAAGAAAGCCTAGAATCTAAATTAAAGAAGTCAAAGGATCATATTGACAAATTACACACCAGTGCTGAATTAGTAGAATTGCAGTTGTATGCAAGAAGAATGAAAGGAGACACTAGCTGTATTGTGTACAATGAAGCACAGAATTAGATTGACAGTATACGAGCAAGAAAGGATTCACAAAAGAACTCTACTAATACTGGGAAGATTGAAGATCAAACCAAAGACAATAGTAATCCTCCTAAGAATGAGCGCAAGCCTGTTGAATGCACTTGTTTTTCATGTAACAAGCATGGACACATTGCAAGAAACTATACAGAGGTAAAGCCTTTTAATGGTTATTGTTATACATGTAATAGATTTGGTCATAGAGAAATAAATTGCAGGACTAGTAAGAAGAACAGGATTCAACATAATCAAAGAAATCAGAATCAGACAAATTTTAGAAGTTCTCAGAATGTTACATGTTAGATATGTAACTATAATGGTCATACCAAAAAACAATGTATAATGGTGACTCATGTTAATGCGCCAAGGAATAATAGACCTCCAGTGATTTTTCACACCTGTAACAAGGCTAGACATATCTCAAAGTTTTGTAGATCAAGGATGCAAGCTCAGGAAAGCTCTAAAAAGGCCGAAGAACTAGTTTTGGATCCTGAAGCAGAAGTCAAGTTTGTGAAGGCATCAGAAAATGTGAGCATGATTTGGTCAAATGGAATGAAATAAAATGTTGATGGTAATGTATTGGATGCATGCCTAGTGGATGCACCCTCTACATCTTCATGAATGGCCCTTAGGGTCATAGGGGGAGCTAATTTAGCTATAGACCCCTATGTGGCTAGTATACTCATCCTCAGAGTATGTGCCTTTGGACTTAAGGTTTTGGAGTGTATAGAAAACTTTGTGCAAGAGCGCACATGCTGATTGTTAGTAGAACTTGAGTTTGAAAATTTGAAGTGACAACCTGGATTACGTGAGTTGCATTAATGGTGAAATTCTTACTTTAGGTACACAAAAGTTTTTTATTCACTCATTGCATTCATATTCAGAGTGATTGGAGAGAAGATTGAGCCTTGGAAGTTGTTGTGAAGATTTGGAGATTGAGCTATCAGTAATTGTAGTGCATTTGATTAGTTGGAAGAAACCCTAGCTTGTTGTGCCGGTTTGGAAGCTGTCAGAATATCTCAGATATCATTTGGAAAGAGAATATCAAGTTAGTCAAGGCCATTCCTATTTTTTTTTATGTTGCTGAGAAGAAGAGGTATATTTTTAAGAGGCACCCATTTAAGTCAACCCTAGATGATTTAGAGGGAGCATTCTCCCACATGTCGATGAGCTTCATGCATATAGAAGACATAATGGCTTACATCTATTGTAAGAAGGAACCTATTGGAATGGATAGGTTAAGGGCACACATGGACACAATGTTGAAACTAGATAAAACCTTCATGGATGAATACACAAAATGGAATGATCAGCCCATTGTTGAATATGCCATGGCATATGAATTCTATGGGGAAGAATGGATTAAGATATTATTAAGCAGAATCCATGATGATTTGTTTTGGATTGGAGATGTACCAATAAGAATTACAAGAGACCTAATTCATGAGATAACATGCCTATCTAAGATAGGTGTCATCCTTCTAGTAGGTAAGGATGTCAGGAAAATGGTGGAGCAAGTGCGTAAATCTAGAAGTGATAAGTATGGCATGACCATTGAGCCTATAGAGAAACTAGACATTAAGTTGATATCAATGATATTGGGTTACAGATTTCATCACACTATCAGGGTGAATAGTGTTTATGTGGGCATTATTCTAGCAATCATCTGTCTTATGCAAGAAGATGGAGAGTTCAACTTGTGTGAGATCTTGCATGCACAGTTGATAGACAACATTAGGGCTATCAAACATGACAAGACTAAGGTATTTAGGTTTGGGTCCCTTATCATCTACATGTACCTTCATATAGTTGGTAAAGTGTCAGACTTGTATCTAGACAAGTCCATTCCTACCATGCCTCAGATATAAAACAAGGCAACCATAGATAGCACACTTAGAGATCTTCAAGATACATGGTGTATCTCAAGAAAATCTTGGCAAGGCTAGGGAAGAGAAGATTACCCTAGAATTGAAGAGCACAATAGTATAGGAAGAACAAGAAGATCCTAAGATGAAGAAGATTAAATTTGAAAAAGATGATGACATTTTGTTAGTGCTCAAAGAATCCAGTGATCCTATTTCTCCTCCAAAGTATGAACCAATGATTAGAAGGAAGAAAGAAATAAGCACTAGTCATCCATCCTCGCTAGCTACAAGGAGTAGGAGAAACATTCAAGCACCCCTAAGGCAGGATTCAGACCAAGTCTCATAACCTTGAGCATAAGAATTATTGAGGAGGGTAGAATTGATTAGGTAGGAAAGTTCTATGAGACTTACAGTGAAATTGATAAGTCAGAAATTCATAATATGATTATAAAACATATGATCAAGTTCAAGAAAATAGTTCTTGAAATGTAGACCTCTGTTCTTGAAAAAGTATGGAAAATTTTAGAACACCTTAAAAGATAAGAAAATGAAGAGGATATTAGAATAAGGGAAAAAGTGTTACAAGATACTTTTCTTGTATGTTCTAAAGATGAAGAAGCACTAATATTAAAACTGGTAAAGCCGCACCTAAAAACAAAAATAAGAACTTTTCATATCATGAACAAAGACTATGACCTGAGAACTCAAGAAATAGAGAAAGCTTTTGAGAAGGTACTCTTGGAGCAATAGATTAGACTACCTACTTTTCCCATCACTCATGCATCAAATAAGAAAGGTAAAGTAGCAGAGACCTCCTATGCACCAATGATAGGTCCTCAGGACTCAGCGCCCATAGCAAAAACTCAAACAGAAGCAGATCAGTCTGCGCCTATGATAGGATCATCCAAACATAGCACAATTATCATAGATAATGTGGAAATAGCCATGGAGGCTACTGATAAGGAGTTGGACAAGTTTGAGGAAGCATTTGTCAGTACTAAGGAAGAAAAAATCTTATACAACAATACCCCTCCCACTCAGCAAGAAGATGTAATCATAGAAAATATACCTAATGATAAAGAAGAAGAAAATAAAGGAGTGGAGGTAGAAAAGAAAGATGAATCTTCTGTTGATTTTCTCAAGGTGAAGCAAGAGGTGATGGATAGAACTTCCATCACTCCTGCCTTAGCATTGTTGTCAAGTTTCACACTTGACACTAGCAGTTTGGACTCTTGGAAGGAAGAAGACCTAATTAAGTTCAACATCCTAGCTATGGAGAAGGCGAAGGCAAAGAAAGTAACGAGGAATTCTCTCCTAGTGGAATCAGTAAATATTTTGAATATTTTGCTACCAGAGGATAAGAAAATGGTAAATGTACATTCAGTTGATGATGTGAACACAGTCATCTCTCAGTTCAAAGAAAATTTTTCAAGCCTAGAAGAATTTGTGGCCATAGTGGTAGAGGAGAAATACTTAAAGAAGAGACTCAATGAACTGATGATTAACTTTTCACTAGACTTGAAGTCTCTTAAGTCTGGTCAGGTATCATTGAAGGATTTTGTAGACCAATGAAGGAAAGTCATTGCAGAATCCATGGATCAGGATAAGTTCATTGATTCCCATCTTGAGAAGATAAAAAATGCAGAGGTAATGATTAAGAAGGTGAAGATTTTAGTACTAGACATAGCCACTAATGCAAACATGTGAAAAAATGTCTATCAAGGTCAATTGGACATAATTGAGAAGGTAGAGAAAGAAATGGAGAAGATAAGGTCTAAACAGACTCAATTGGGGAACGCTCTTGTGCCCTCACTAGACATTCTCAGTCAAAACATAAAGGAGATTGATGCGACCATGATAACCTATGATCAAGGTTTGAGCATAGATTTGGAGAAGATGGAGAAGCTTCAATATGCATTATGCGCCCATCTACAGATAGTCAATTCTCTAATAACCTTTTGGAAGAAGGAGATCCAAAAACTCAAGATTGCATATCTGGATGTTTTCCCTCAGTAAGTGTATATAGATAAACTTTTTATGCACCTTTTTCATTATTTCCAAAGGGGGAATTGTATAGAATATGGAGTATATAAGATGTACAAAGAGATATAAGTTTATGTGTATAAAGATGTATAGAAGACAAAATGTTTTGTGTAAAGGGACAGTTAGAAACTTGGCCATATTCCTTTGTTGCCATCAATGACAAAGGGGGAGATTGTTGGAAATTTTTCTATACTAAAGCATATGACTAGATATAGAGTTTTCATTATGGAAACAAAGTCATATAGCAGTTTGAAGTTAGCGCACTAAGTATAAAGATTTGAATTTAGTTAAGTGTTGAAGATTGGACAACATACAAAGTTCCTGCAGCTCAGAGCACCTACACCCATGCATACGGATGAATTAAGGTATGCGCCCTAGAAGTTAATATTGTTAGACTATACTTATGCTTAGTCTAAGAGTCCATAAGTAGATATCCAAAGATATGAAAGTTACAGTCAATTGAAGTTGCACAACTAGTGTATGCCAGCAAAGAACATAGCATAGAGCCGACAGTGACTATTTTGGTTTGTAATTGTAAATTAATATTGTAGAGAATATGTGCCAATTGTATTTAGGTTGCTGACATATGTACATGTATAATTTTAAGCACACTTAAGCCAATTCATTTGGAAGAGTTATTTGTAATTAGTTATAGGGCCGGCCTAATTGTATAATTGGTATGAGCACATAAATATAAGGTGCACCCATTGTATTTGGTATGGAGGTGGAAATAGAGTTGTGAGAATCAGAGCAAAGGTATGTGAAGAGATCATATGATTTATTAGAGCTTTTCAAGAGGTCAAAGCATCAGTGCACCAAAGGAACTGATCTAACAAGCAGTGTCATAGTAATAGTTCACCTATAGATATAGTGTGTATCTGATTCAGAAGGTTGTATCCTTCATCATTTGAGCAGTGAGCTCTAGGATAGTGAGTCCACTCCCCTAATAGGGATCATTGTAAAAGACTCCTAATAGGGTAAAGGATCTTCTAACAAGGATCACAAAAAACTAGTGCAGAGTATTAGTGGGTATCAAGTCCTACCAGGGTTTTTACCTATTTGGGTTTCCCCGTAACCATATTGGTGTCATGTGTTGATTTCATGTTTCATGTTTAATTCAGTACTTAAGCATTTATAATTCAATATTCAGATTAAAGTGAAAAGTTAAAATATAGTGAACACTGATTCACTCCCCCCTCTTAGTATTCCCATTCCTAACAATATGACCATGAAAATGTATGATTAAGGTCTAAGAATAGAATTGGAAAAGATGGAGAAGCTACAATATGTATTATGCACCCATCTATAGATAGTGAATTCTCTGGTAACCTTTTGGAAGAAGGAGATCTAGAAACTCAAGATTGCATATCCAAATGTTTTCCCTTGGTAAGTATATGTAGATAAATTTTTTGATGCACCTTTGTCATTAATGTCAAAGGGGGATTTCTATAGAATATGGAGTACATATATGTATAGGGAGATATAAGAGTTTGTATAGAATACATAGAAGACAAAAAGGTTTTTTATTAAGGGACAGTTAGACACTTAGCCATATTCCTTTGTTGCCATTAATGACAAAGGGGGAGATTTTTGGAAAGTTGTCTATATTGAGATATATGACTAGATATAGTTTTTTCATTATGGTAACAAAGTCATATAGTAGTTTGGAGTCACCGCACTAAGTGTAAAGATCAAAATTTAGTTAAGTGTTGAAGATTGGACAACATACAAAGCACAAGAGACTAAGAGCATCAGCGCACATTTGTACAGATGAATTAAGGTATGGACCCTAAAATTTAAGGTTTTTAGAATATACTTATGCTTATTCTAAGAGCACATAAGTAGATATGCAAAGATGTGAAAGTTACAGTCAGTTGAAGTTGCATAGCCAGTATGTTCCAGCAATGAACAAAGCATACAATTGACAGTGACTATTTTGGTTTGAAATTATAAATTAATGTTGTAAAGGCTATGGACCCATTGTATTTAGGTTTCCAACATATGTACATGTATAATTGTAAGCACGCTTAAGCCAATTCATTTGGAAGTGTTATTTGTAATTAGTTATAGGGCCGACCTAATTATATATTTGGTATGAGCGCATAAATATAAGGTGCACCCATTATAATCGGTATGGAAGTTGAAAAAGAGTTTTGATAAGCATAGAAGAGGTATGTGAAGTGAGCATAAGATGTATTAGAGATTTTCTAGAGGTCAAAGCATTAGTGTACCAATCTAACAAGCAGTGTCACAGTGACAATTCACCTGCAGATATAGTATGTATCTGATTCAGAAGGTTGTAGCCTTCATCATTTGAGCAGTGAGCTCTAGGATAGTGAGTCCACTCCCCTAACAGGGATCATTTTAAAAGACTCCTAATAGGGTCTGACCCTTAACAAGGTCTACTATACTAAAATCATTGTAAAGCTACTCCTAATAGGGTAAAGGATCTTCTAACAAGGATCACAAAACACTAGTGTAGATTATTAGTGGGTATCAAGTCCCACTGGAGTTTTCACCCATTTGGGTTTCCCTGTAACCATTTTGGTGTCATGTGTTGAGTTCATGTTTCATGTCGATGTGAATGTTTAATTCAGTACTTAAGCATTTATAATTAAGTATTCAAATTAAAGTGAAAAGTTAAAATATAGTGAACACTGATTCACCCCCCCCCCCACCCTCTCAGTGTTCCCATTCCTAACAATTGGTATCAAAGCCAGTAGGATAGTGATGACTATATCAATATGCCATAGATATCTAGATAATTCCTAGTAAATATATGTATCATTAACATGTAATTCACCAAGATATATCTATAGTATATTAATACCACAAGTAAAAAGAGGAGTAATGTACTAAGGGGGAGAATCATTCAATTATGATAGCAGTATAGTTGAGGAAATGGAGAATATTAGAAAATATTGCAACAGATGGAGGATTCATCTTTGGGGGAGTTTTGAAGAGGAAATGGAGAATGTTGTAAAAGAAATGCTCATTTGAGTTAGTGATGGTTTTTCATTCCACATGTTGCCATCAATGCCAAAGGGGGAGATTGTTGGAGATTTCCCAGTAGGCCAATACTAACTATATGTTTTCATTGATGACAACATATGGAAAGTAGCATGTTTGGAAGTCTTATATAGTAATCTTTTAGTATATGTATAATGTACATGATATGAGCATGATATCATGAGAAAAAAGGTTAACTATTAGCATAGTCAGTTATATTGCAGTTGATGTCAGTAGTGTTCTTGACAGAGTAACATATAGTGTTATGTGTATGGTTGTCCGTACACTTTTCTTATGGGCATTAGCCCTTGGATATATGTTAAAGACATGTTAGTGATGTTAATTTTATGGATGCATAGTCTGATGATGAACGCAAGTGAAGTTATGTAGTCATTGTTCACCAGTAGTAAGAATGAATCTAGACTAAAGATAAAATATATCTTAGATATATTTTATACAAAGCAAGATTACCTTCTTAATTATTAATACTATGAATATTAAGTTATCACATTATCTTTATATACTACTTAAAGTATCTCTTTCACATACTTTATTTTAAGGAATAACTCTTATAATACTTTAACTATAATTATAATTATGACTAATACTTATGCGCTCTTTATATTATAGTTATAATTGTATTAGTATTATAATTCATTCCTTCTCTTTAGTATCTCTTTCACATACTTTGATTGATTAATGAAAAATCCTTTTTCTATCTATTGCACATTTAGTCCCAAAAAGTACTTGATAGGACCAATGTAATGTCTCCACCAAGGAACCCATAAGGAATCAAGTCTATGACCTAAAATTACAACTAATTTTTTTTTCTTAACATTTTAACATATCATTAACATTCACAAGTACATTCCTTAAGGTTCCCTTAATGAATTCAATTACCATTATCAAGTACTTCATTTTATTACTTAATCTAACAAATTCTATTTCTATTTCAACTTCAATTTACATTGATTCCATTTCACATCAAAACCTATTACATTAGTGAGCTAGTTGAATTAATTTTCTTTACCAAACTAACATGTAATTTACTTTCAAAAGTGAGCAAGCACACATTAATTATCTCATCCACTACGTACATTTATTATTTCATATTTATTTACTCCTTAACATTATCTATGCTCAATTCAATTGCACCATCAAAACTCAATTAAGCTTTTCCATCAAGAGTCCTTACTTTCTATTTTCAATATAATAATAGAAGGAGCATAAAGTACTTAACCATATATTGCTAACCAACATAAACCATTTAATGAATCATTTTTGCCACAAGTTTAACTTCCACAAATTATCAACTATAACCTTGTAAATAAAGGATTTATATTAAAACCTAGTTTGAATAACTAGACATCACTCGCATTGAACTATACCTTTAAGAAATCACATCCCATTACTTCTTTCAACAACATACATGTTTCCTTTTACCTTATTACTTCACCTGGAGATACCCTTGAACCCTTAGCATATATTTTCATTAACCATATATCAAAACAAGTTTCCTTTTAAAGAAGTTTACATCCATAAGTACTTTCATTACAAAGGTTTGCATAGAACCATTACTTTCAATTTCATTTAAAATTCACAAGAGATATAAGGTGGGAAATTACTCATTGATTTAACCATATTCAATCCCTTTTTAGATTCTTACAATTTCCTTTTGCAAACATAATTATAGTTACTGCACATTGCCCGAAGGCATATATAAATATAATTAGATCAAGTTTCCCAAGGGCTTACAATACATCTTTACATCTTGATAACAAAAGATAGAGATACATGATACAAGAACAAAATCTTCACCACTGAACAACTCAGAATCAAAGCCATGACATGAACCACAAACAATACCTCGGAAGAGATTTTCCACCCAACCATGTGAAACTAATAAAGTTCCACCCTCCATGCTAGGAGATAGAACCAAGGTACTCTCAAGACCTTAAGGAAATCTAAGTCTTAAATACCAATAAATCCAAGACTCAAAATAAAAAGAATAAGGCACATAAAAATATCATCATATTAAAACACTGAGGTTAAGTTTCTAGGAGACCACCTAAGTGAGTGTCATCACACAACCTGTATATTGGGATCCTTCTTGGAAACCATGTAACCTCGGTCCCCCCTTTATGAATAGGGATCCATTCTAGCAGTTATCCCTAGTCCTAGTACTCAAATAAGGTCTATGTGGCCATTATTATATTTTCTTTCATTATCTTTTGAATCCCCCCTTCCCAAGTTAATTTTTAAGGTTATCACTTTTTACAAACCCACCCATAGGATCATTTGGCAACCAATTTAGGGTTCCAACACCTATGCTGAGCCACTCACTTAGGGTTCCTATCCCCTTACCCTATCACAATCCACAAATAAAAGATAACACTTCCAAGTCCTGATTCATAGGTTTTGGAAACTCCCCTGCGCACTCAGGCCCTCAGAGCGAGTCCTAACCTTAGCCATATACATAACAAGAACCATTGGAATAATGTCTATCACAAGACATCTCAAAGAAAAACACAAAAATTTCCACATGCATTAGTACAACTTTCCAAGGCTCATTTATAGGTCTAAGGAACCCTCTTGTTCACATAGGCCACCAAGACGAGTCCTAGCCTCATAAACTAAGCTCAAGAATATGCCAAGTGCAAAAAAACATCATACGTAAACCATATAACCTCAACACAACAAGTAATAAAAATACATAGGGGATACAAACTTCCACATGCATAAACACAACATTGCATAGCTTGTTTTTTTATAAGTCTAGGAAAATCTCATGTGCGTGAAATTTGGCTAAGTCTAAAATTTTAAAAAAAAACCAAAATCTAGAATTTGCATCTTAACTCCTATGAAGTTGAAACCTATCCCAATCATCTTGGAAGGTACCTAATTCCTTTATACAAGTATAACTTAAAGTATAAGAAATTAAAGTATAAATCCTCTAAATATTAAGCCCCTGAAACCCTAAAAACTCCAAATGACTTTCTATATAGAATTGTATGACAATGTATGTATTCCCATATGAGATTTGACCAAGTGTCGTATGGGTATGACTACAATGTCGTACGACACTGCAAGGTGCTTCCACAAAATTAATTTTTAAACTTCCTGAAAACACTTCAGAACTAAGTTTAACCCATATGAAAATGTATGCATTCACATATGACTTTGGACCAAGTGTTGTATGAGTATGGATACAATGTTGTATGACACTACAGGGCACTTTTATGAAATTAATTCAGAATTGCCCAAAAAGGCCAAAAAATGACTTTCTAAGGCATGGAGAGTGCCAGGGAAAGGTTCCCTGAGATCAACCTAATGTAGGGACCTCAATACCACATCCAAAACACATCCTCAACACTACCTAAGTCTCAGATATGATTAAATAAAATTAAAAACATCAATTCACAAAGAAGGCCTACAAAAAGGAAAAATGGAAAAGAAGGACTGCAACCTTTCCTAAACCATCCCAAACCTTCCTAAAATCCCCTAAATCATTACATAAATATCACAAATAGAAAAAGGAAGTATCACAACAAATCCCAAACTCCCAAGAAATATTTTACTATTAAAACTATACAAACATTTACATAATTTCTTTCTAGCAACACAATAGAAATACATAGACAATGTAACACTTAAATTTCCTTTTTTATTGCGTAGTAAGATATCACATAACAATAAAATCACATAGAATTTAAAAACACAAGCACATACATAGGAGAATTGGAGAATTCATCCCAGTATAGACCCTACATGGGGTCCTGTGGAGAATTATATTCCCTTAGCTAGAGACATTCTTGGAAATCCGCAAGCCTTGAGTAGATAGCTTCCTGGAAAGCTTCCTCTAGCAATCAAAACCCAAAAATCCAATCCCACTTGTCCTCACCAAATAGAAACTTTCAAACTTAGACATCACAAATAAAATTCTAGAAAAATCCATTTAGAGCATTCCAAAAATCCTTCCCTCAAACCACACAAAATTGAAATATTTATCCTCCAACTATGTGGTTGGAGGAGTTTCTTTACAAGAAGCAACTTCTCCAACTTCCATTGTTGGTTGGAAAATAAACAAATTATTCCTGTAAGCACTTAACAAAGTTTTAATAAATTTAATTAAAAATAACTTCAAAAGACATCATAACAAGAACACTCAGCAAATAACTTTCAAGAAAACCACATAGCACACATGGAAACCAACTAGCCCAACTTCTAGGAGGTCTCGAGTTCAACTCCCTCCTAGATAGCTAGTTTTACTACAAAGAGCATTTATTTTTATTATTACTATTATTAATATTATTTTCACTTTTTATTTAATACACTTCATTGAATTCACTTTAAATAACATACCACTAAAATAATCAATAAATCCATACAAATATTATTATTTATATAAGCATGGGTATATGCGTGTGCACCCACAAATACACATACCTATATAACATACAATCAATGTAACACATATAAAATAAATAAATATATACATATACTTACAAGGATAAATCTAACTCACATCATAAATCATAGAACAATGTCAAATCATAAATCACAAGACCACATCACATAGTACATTCAGATCCCCAACTAGGGTAACCTCCTAAATGGAAATCTATCCATGGTAACCTTGAGAGTAATCTTGGTAATATCTCCACACAACAATAGTTTGAGGATTTTGAAGGCACGCTCAGATCTGTGTAGCCAGGTGAAGTTGATGCCTGGTACCTGCATCTTGCAACACCAACCAACATTCACACATACATATATAAACAGATAGTGACAAACAAGGATGGAGAGTGCAACATCATGTGGACCTCCTGTAGGAGTAACTACGACTGCCTCCCCTTATACTACACTCACATCAGACAGTGATGTCAACAAAGCATGATTGGATTAGTGTGGTTAGTACTAGAATAATCTCTTTTCCATATTGTATAACAAGAATTGCATCATAACATAATAATGTAAATATAAGTCATCTATTAACTTTCACAAACCCATTTAACCATCAGGCATGTACTCAAAATGTCTCATTATCAAAACAAGATAAACAAATCATATAACCCTAAATGCATTAATCATGTCTAATCCCAAGTAATTTTATTAGAGAAGGTAACACATATAACCCTTAAGTGATTATAATCAATTAACCTAAGGTACACATAAATAATAATAATGAGCATTTCACATAAAAGCGTATAAGTCTATCAGGTGATCCTTTCAGCATTAAGGTCCTAAACTATTGCTGACACACAAGAAGATGTATAGGAACATACCTATGCAATTATTATTATTTACCATATTAAAATATGACGTTAAGGTGAGTTGGAAGAGGTTCAGTTTAAGAAACCATTTTAAGAAGGACCATTCTCACATATAGCTCTTCCTAATTTCTAGAGAGCATAACCAAGACTTGATAGGGTTGGAGGGGCATTACAACCAATCATACTCATCTCAAACTCATTCTAAATTTCTTTGGAAAATTCAACACTGAGTTTGTCATTACCTCCAAAGATAATGTCATCAAAAAATATAGCTAATATATTTGTTTCTTATAATATGTCACTAAGAGGATATACTAAAATATACCATATCTGGACCAAAGGAATATACCAACTTTATAGTCATACTAATCTTTCTTTGGTACTAGATATATTTAATACATGTTAAGATGATGCTACTGATGCTCAAAAGGAATTGTTTCATTATAATGCTATTGCTAAAGAAGCCCTTATCAGCACCCTATCTAATGGTAAATTTTTAGAAGTAAAGAAGGTAGATACAGCCCATAAAATATCAAAGGACCTAGATGACACATTTGAAGGAGACAAACAAGCTAAGGATGCATGCAGAAAGACATAGAAGAAAAGATACAATGCATCAGAGATGCTGCTTGAAGAAAACATCATAACTTACAATCAGAGGATCAATGAAGCAGTAGGCAAGTTTGATGCAAGAAGTGATGAAGGTATTTTTCTTGGTTACTCTACTAAAAGTAAAGCTTATAGATGTTTCAATTTAAGATTCAAAAAGATCATTGAAAGTGCTCATGTAAAGATTCATGAAAATTTTATGATTCAAGAAAGATATCATGATCACTCATCCATGATTGAAGAAGAACCAAGACCCTCTACTAGTGAGAAGTTATTAAAGAAATGTTTGACAGTATTGATGTGTTATTTAATCACCCCAAGACAAGTGAAGAAAATACTCCTAAGGCTGATGAGTTAGCATCACCTATAGTTCAAAATTTTACATCAAGAAATCATTCCAAGGAAGACATCATTGGAGATCAGACTTGAAAATTATTAACAAGATCACAAGCAAAGAACTTAGCTAGCAATGAAGTGGTATGCTTACTATCTTAGATTGAACCTTCAAGTGTTGAAGATGCATGTAATAATTTAGATTGGCATGATTCTATGAAAGAAGAACTTGATTAGATTGTTAAGAATGACACTTGGGAACTGGTCCCTATACCTAGTGATAAAAATGTGATTGGGACAAAATGGATATTCAGAAACAAGATGAATGAAGATGGTATAGTAGTAAGAAACAAAGCAATTTTAGTATGTAAAGGATATGCATAAAGAGAAGGCATTGATTATTCAGAGACATTTGCACCTATGAGTAGATTAGAAGCTATTAAGTTGTTTTTAGCTTATGCGATAGTTAAAAACTTCAAAGTTTATCAAATGGATGTCAAATCAGAATTCTTGAATGGAGACTTGAAAGAAGAAGTATACATTGAGCAGCAAGAAGGATTCACCTTATCAGACAGACCTGATATGGTATGCAGATTGAATAAAGCCCTCTATGGACTTAAGCAAGCTCCTAGAGAATCATATGAGAGACTAGATGGATACTTAACCAAGATTGGTTTCAAGAAAGGACCAACAGATTGTAATCTATTCAATAAGGAGACATCTGAAGGTTTTCTTCTTATAGCTATATTTGTTGATGACATTATCTTTGGAGGTAATGACAAACTCAGTACTGAATTTTCTTCTTATAGCTATATTTGTTGATGACATTATCTTTGAGATGAGTATGATTGGTCCTATCAAGTACTTTTTGGGACTAAATGTGCACCAAACAGAAAAAAGAATTTTCATTAATCAATCAAAGTATGTGAAAGAGATACTAAAGAAATTCAAGATGGATGATTGCAAGCCAATAGGAACTCCTATGATCACTAGATGCAAGCTTACAAAAGAAGATGACTCACCAGAAGTAGATATAACAATGTATAAGTCTATGATTGGTAAACTCATATATCTTACTCAGACTAGACTTGATATCTCCAATGTAGTTGGCATAGTTAGAATATTTGTAGTAGAGCCTAAACAAAGTCACCTCATGGCAGTAAAAAGAATATTTAGATACTTGTAGGGCACTATAGACTATGGTCTATGGTATCCTAATTTAGAAAATGTTGAGCTTCATGTGTAGACTGATGTATATGGGCAAAATGTGTTGATGACAGAAAGAGTACTTCAGGTGGAGGAGTGTTTCTTAGTGATAAACTTGTCACCTGGACAAGCAAGAAACAAAATTTTATTTCTCAGTCAATAGAAGAAGTGAAGTATGTTGTAGTAGCCTTGAATTGTTCTACAATTGTTTGGATCAAGTAGATGATAAAGGATTTTGGAATTTAGATTGATTATCCTATTGTTATTCACTATGATAACACTAGCACTATCAATATGTCAAAGAACCCTATGATGCATGCAAAGACAAAGCACATTGAGATCAAGTATCACTTCCTAAGAGAGAAAGTGGTAGAGAAAGAAGTCAAGTTGGACTATGTGAGTACTAAAAAATAGTTGGCAAATATATTCACAAAGCCCTTGCCTAAGGATACTTTTGAGTATCTCAGGAAGAATTTGGGAGTCATTCCCTTCCCTGTTTCTACTTAGAAGAAAGAAGGAAAGGCATTAATCCTTTGGGATTGGTGGAAGGTTCATTACTCTACCTCAGGAGTAGTACCATTGCTTACAATGAATGGCACCCTTTTCCATTGATGTCAAAGGGGGAGTATATATAGAGTCATGAAAAATAGAAATTAAAAGAGGAGTAATGTACTAAGGGGGAGCAACATTCAATTATGACAATAGTATAGTTGAGGAAATGAAAAATATTAGAAAATATTGCAGCAGATGGAAGATTCCTCTTTGGGGGAGTTTTGAAGAGGAAATGGAGAATGTTAGAAAAGAAATGTTCATTTGAGTTATTGATGGTTTTTCATTCCACATGTTGCCATCAATGCCAAAGAAGGAGATTGTTGGAGATTTGCCAACATACTAGTACTAACTATATGTTTGTCATTAATGACAACATATGGAAAGTAGCATGCGTGGAAGTCTTATATAGTAATCTTTTAGTATATGTAGCATGGACATGATATTAGCATGATATCATGGGTGTAGAGGTTAACTATTAGCATAGTCAATTATATTTAAGTTGATGTCAGCAGTGTTCCTAACAGAGTAATAGATAGTGTTATGTGTATGGTTTTCCATACACTTGTCCTATGGGCTTGCACCCTTAGATATATGTTAAAGACATGCTTTGATGTTAAGTTTATGGATGCATATTTTGATGATGAACACAAGTGAACTTATGCAATCATTGTTCACCAGTAGCAGTTTCTTGTGTTTGTTCAGAAGAGCCGACATAGATTTTATTGGTTCTTGAGTTGCGTCTATCTTGAGGATATGCACCCTTGGATTTAAGCTTGGAGAAGTGTTATTGATGTTTGGTTAATAGCACATAATTTATTTAAGCTTACAGAGAAAGTTCTAGTTGTTTTGGTAGAGCTGACAGTATGTAGCGTGTGTCTACAATTATTTTATTAGACAAGTCCCATAATGAGTTGCATGCATAATAGAGCCGAAAAAATGTTTGTTAGAGTTTATTATGATTTCTCTAATATTATTTCAAGGTGGTTCTAACAGGATGACTTGATTATATCATTTAGAGAAAAGATATTTATAGGTACTCATTTGTGATTGCTGGAGGGCGGTTCATGGATGATAAAGCAGAGTAGAGAAGAGTGTGCAAAGTGTTGAGCCATCAGAAGAAGGCCTATGTGACCAAGTAAAGTACTTGTTCTATTCATTGGAACTGATCTTGATAGCAGGTCAAACCTTAGTTCACCAAGATCCAAATATAGTGTATATCTATTATTCATAAGGTTGTAGCCTTTGCCCATTTGAGCAGTGAGCTCTTGGATAGTATGTCCTCTCCCCTAACAAGGAAAATTGTAAAGACTCCTAATAAGGTCCAATCCTTAACTAGGTCTACTATACTTGATATATTGTAAAGCTACTCCTAATAGGGTAAAGGATCTTCTAGCAAGGATCATTATACACCATTACAAAATATTAGTGGGTATCAAGTCCCATCGGGGTTTTTACCTATTTGGGTTTCCCCATAACAAAAATATTGGTATTTTTTTCAAGTGTTCTTTCATTGTTTTTATGCTTTATGTTTAAGTATACTTAATTGGATAAAGAATTGAAACTTGTAGATAACTGATTCACCCACAGTTATCTCTTGGGACTATTCATAACAATTGGTCTCCGAGCTAATATAGACATAAATTATAACTATAATCACTAATGCTAAAGTAAAAGGAATATACCAAGTTTAATATAGCCCTTAGACTTATACAATGTTATATCTCATGTGATAAATTTTTGTGATATCCTACCTCTTTTGTTTTTTACTACTGTAATTGGAATAATTGTTAGGAATAGTCATGAGATAACTAAGAGGGGGGGGGGGTGAATCAGTTATCTACAAGTTTCAATTATTTATCTAATTAAGTATACTTAAACATAAAGCATAAACACAATGAAAGAACGCTTGAACACAACACCAATATTTTTGTTACAGGGAAACCCAAATAGGTAAAAATCCTAGTGGGACTTGATACCCACTAATATTATGTACTAGTGTATAATGATCCTTGCTAGAAGATACTTTACCCTATTAGGAGTAGGTTTACAATATATTAAGTATAGTAGACCTGGTTAAGGGTCGAACCCTATTAGGAGTCTTTACAATTGTCCTTGTTAGGGGAGAGGATGCACTGTCTGATAAATCACTGCTCAAATGGGCTAAGGCTACAACCTTCTAAATAACAAATATACACTATATCTGGATCTTGGTGAACTACACTTTGACCTGCTATCTGGATCAGTTCCAATGAATAGCATAAGTACTTTACTTGGTCACATAGACCTTCTTCTGATGGCTCAACACTTCGCACACTTTTCTCTACTCTACTTTATCATCCATGAGCCCATCAGGGAAGATAAAGTCATAGAGCCCACTAATGTACCAATGACAGGTCCTTAGGACTCAGTGCCCTTAATAGAAACTCAAACAGAAGTAGATCAATATAGGCCCATGACTAGATCACCCAATGACAACACAATTATCATATAAAATGTGGAAATAGCCATTGTGGCCACTGATAAGGAGTTAGACAAGTTTGAAGAAGCATTTTTCAGCACTGAGGAAGCAGAAATCCTATGCAGCAATATCCCTCAAACTTAGCAAGATGAAGTAATCATAGAAGATATATCTGATGAAGAAAAGAAAGATGAATCTTCTATTGATTTGGTCAAGGTGAAGCAAGAGGTGATGGATAACACTCCCATCACTCCCTCCTCAGCATTGTTGTCAAGTCTTACCCCTGACACTCACAGTCTGGACTCCTGGAAGGAAGAAGACTTGATTAAGATTATCATCCTAGCTATGGAGAAGGCCAAGGAGAAGAAAGTAATGATGAATCCTCTCCTGGTAGAATTCGTAAATATTTTGAATAGTTTGCTACCAGAAAACAAGAAGATGGTAAATGTACATTTAGTTGATGATGTGAGCACAATCATTTCTCAATTCAAAGTAAATTTTTCAAGCCTAGAAGAATCTGTGGCCATATTGGTAGAGGAAAAGTACTTAAAGAAGAGACTCAATGAACTAATGAGTAATTTTTCACTATACTTGACCTCTCTTAAGTCTGGTCAGGCATCATTGAAGGAATTTGAAGAGAAAGGAAGGAAATTCATTACAAAATCCATGGATCAGGATAAGTTCACTGATGCCCATCTTAAAAAGATCAAAGATGTAGAGGCAATGATTGAGAAGGTGAAGATTTTAGTGCTAGACACTTCCACTGGTGTAAACATGTGAAACAATGTCTATCAAGGATAGTTGGATATAATTGGAAAGGCGTAAAAAGAAATAGAGAAGATAAGATCTAGATAGACTCAGTTGAGGAACGCTCTTGTTCCCTCTCTAGATATTTTCAGTCAAAACATAAAGGAATTTGATACGACCATGATAACCTATGATCAAGGTCCAAGCATAGAATTGGAAAATATGGAGAAGCTACAATATGCATTATGCTCCCATCCATAGGTAGTCAATTCTCTGATAACATTTTGGAAGAAAGAGATCCAGAAACTCAAGATTGCATATCCAAATGTTTTCCCCCTGTAAGTATATGTAGATAAAGTTTTTGATGCACCTTTTTCATTAATTTGAAAGGGGGAGTTGTATAGAATATGGAGTACATATATGTATAGGGAGATATAAGAATATATAGAAGACAAAAAGTTTTTGTATTAAGGGACAGTTAGAGACTTAGACATATTCCTTCATTGCCATCAATGACAAAGGGGGAGATTGTTGGAAAGTTGTCTATATTGGGATATATGACTAGATATAGTGTTGTCATTATGGAAAAAATTTCATATAGTAGTTTGGAGTCAGCGCACTAAGTGTAAAGATCAGAATTCAATTAAGTGTTGAAGATTGGACAACATACATAGCACTAGAGACTCAGAGCATTAGCGTAGTGTGTACAGATGAATTAAGGTTTGTGCCCTAAAAGTTAAGGTTGTTAGAATAGACTTATGCTTATTCTAAGAGCACATAAGTAGATATGAAAAGATGTAAAAGTTACAGTTAGTTGAAGTTGCACAGCCAGTATGTGCCAGTAGCGAACAAAGCATAGAGCCAACAGTGACTATTTTGGTTGGCGATTATAAATTAATGTTGTAAAGGCTATGCACCCATTGTATTTAGGTTGCCAACATATGTACATGTATAATTGTAAGAACACTTAAGCCAATTCATTTGGAAGCATTATTTGTAATTAGTTATAGGGCCGACCTAATTGTATATTTGTTATGAGCACATAAATATAAGGTGCACCCATTGTAATTAGTATGGAAGTTGAAAAAGAGTTGTGATAAGTAGAGAAGAGGTATGTGAAGTG
This sequence comes from Chamaecyparis obtusa, assembly GCA_027943335.1. Taxonomy (NCBI): domain Eukaryota; kingdom Viridiplantae; phylum Streptophyta; class Pinopsida; order Cupressales; family Cupressaceae; genus Chamaecyparis; species Chamaecyparis obtusa. The sequence continues at coordinate 290,105 of BSBK01003901.1, forward strand.
AGCATAAGATGTATTAGAGATTTTATAGAGGTCAAAGTATTAGTGCACCAAAAGAATTGATCTGACAAGCAGTTTCACAGTGACAGTTCACCTGCAGATATAGTATGTATCTGATTCAAAAGGTTGTAGCCTTCATCATTTGAGCAATGAGCTCTAGGAAAGTGAGTCCACTCCCCTAATAGGGATCATTGGAAGAGACTCCTAATAGGGTCTGACCCTTAACAAGATCTACTATACTAAAAGCATTGTAAAGCTACTCCTAATAGGGTAAAGGATCTTCTAACAAGGATCATAAAACACTAGCGCAAATTATTAGTGGGTATCAAGTCCCATCATGGTTTTTACCCATTTGGGTTTCCCTATAACCATATTGGTGTCATGTGTTGATTTAATGTTTCATGTCTATGTGAATGTACTATAAATTCACATAGACATGAAACATGAAATCAACACATGACAACAATATGGTTACGGGGAAACCCAAATGGGTAAAAACCCCGGTGGGACTTGATATCCACTAATAATCTACACTAGTAATTTTTTATCCTTATTAGAATATCCTTTACCTTGTTAGGAGTAGCTTTACAATGATTTTAGTATAGTAGACCCTGTTAAGGGTTGAACCCTATTAGGAGTCTTTTACAATGATCCCTATTAGGGGAGTGGACTCACTTTCCTAGAGGTCATTGCTAAAATGATGAAGGCTACAACCTTCTGAATTAGATACATAGTATATCTGCAAGTGAATTGTCACTATCACAGTTCTTGTCAGATCAATTCCTTTGGTGCGTTGATGCTTTGACCTCTAGCAAAGCTCTAATACATATTATGCTCACTTCGCATATCTCTGCTCTGCTTATCACAACTCTTTTTCAACTTCCATACCGATTACAATGGGCACACCTTATATTTATGCGCTCATACCAAATATACAATTAGGTCAGCCCTATAACTAATTACAAATAATGCTTCCAAATGACTTGGATTAAGTGTGCTTACAATTATACATGTACATATGTTGGCAACCTAAATACAATGGGCGCATAGCCTTTACAACATTAATTTATAATCGCAAACCAAAATAGTCACTGTTGGCTCTATGCTCTATTCACTGCTGGCACATATTTTCTATGAAACTTCAACTGACTATAAATTTCACATCTTTTCATATCTACTTATGCGCTCTTAGACTAAGAATAAGTATAGTCTAACAACCTTAACTTTTAGGGTGCATAATAGGAATTTGCATAACTTCAAATTCCTTCAATGATGCCTGACCAAACTTAAGAATACCAATTGGATATAATAGTCATTGTGCATCAAGCACAAAGACAAGAGGTAATGTTCCCATAGTAAAATAATTTAGAATCTTTTGAAGAAAATGCTACATCAAGAGGGATGAAGCAGTAGGCAAGTGTAATGCAAGAAGTGATGAAAGTATTTTTCTTGGTTACTCTACTAAAAGTAAAGCTGTTAGATGTTTCAATTTAAGATTGAAAAAGATCATTGAAAGTACTCATGTAAAGATTGATGAAAGTTTTATGATTCAAGAAAGATATCATGATTAATTACCCATAATTGAAGAAGAACCTAGACCCTTTACTAGTGAGATAGTTATTGAAGAAATGTTTGACAATATTGATGTGTTATTTAATGACCCTGAGACAAGTGAATAAAATACTCCTAATGATGATGAGTCAACATCACCTAAAGTTCCAAAGTTTACATCAAGAAATCATTCCAAGGCAGACATCATTGGAGATCAGAGCGGAAAAGTATTAACAATATCACAAGCAAAGAACTCAGCTAGCAATGAAGTGGTATGCTTACTATCTTAGATTAAACCTTCAAGTGTTGAAGATGCATGTAATAATTCAGATTGGCATGATGGTATGAAAGAAGAACTTGATCAGATTGGTAAGAATGACACTTGGGAACTGGTCCCTATACCTAGTGATAAAAATGTGATTGGAAAAAATGGATATTCAGAAACAAGATAAATGAAGATGGTACAATACTAAGAAACAAAGCAATCTTAGTATGTAAAGGATATGCACAAAGACAAGGCATTGATTATTTAGTCACATTTGCACCTATGAGTAGATTAGAAGCTATTAAGTTATTTTTATCTTATGATATAGTTAAGAAAATTCAAAGTTTATCAAATGGATGTCAAATCAGTAATCTTGAATGGAGACTTGAAAGAAGTATACATTGAGTAGCCAGAAGGATTCACCTTATCAGACAGACCTGATATGGTATGCTGATTGAAGAAAGCCCTCTATGGACTTAAGAAATCTCGTAGAGCATGGTATGAGAGACTAGATGGATACTTAACCAAGATTGGTTTCATGAAAGTAGCAGCAGATTGTAATCTATTCATTAGGGAGACATCTGAAGGTTTTCTTCTTCTAGCTATATTTGTTGATGACATTATCTTTGGAGGTAATGACAAACTCAGTGCTGAATTTGCCAAAGAAATGCAAAATGAGTTTGAGATGAGTATGATTGGTCCTATCAAGTATTTTTTGGGACTAAATGTGTAGCAGATAGAAAAAGGAATTCTCATTAATCAATAAAAGTATGTGAAAGAGATACTGAAGAAATTCAAGATGGATGATTGCAAGCTAGTAGGAACTCCTATGATCACTGGATGCAAGCTTACAAAAGAAGATGACTCACTAGTAGTAGATATAACATTGTATAAGTCTATGATTGGTAAACTCATATATCTTACTCAGACTAGACCTAATATTTCCAATGCAATTGGCATAGTTGGAAGATTTGCAACAGAGCCTAAACAAAGTCACCTCATGGTAGTAAAAAGAATATTCAAATACTTGTAGTGCACTATAGACTATGGTCTATGGTATCCTAATTTAGAAAATGTTGAGCTTCATAAGTACACTGATGCAGATTGGGTAGGATGTGTTGATGATAGAAAGAGTACTTCAGGTGGAGAAGTGTTTCTTGGTGATAGAGTTGTCAGCTGGACAAGAAAGAAACAAAATTGTATTTCTTAGTCAATAGAAGAAGCGGAGTATGTTGTAGCAGCCTTGAATTGTTCTAAAATTATTTGGATGAAGTAGATGATAAAGTATTTTGGAATTTAGATTGATTATCCTATTGTTATTCACTATGATAACACTAGCACTATCAATATGTCAAACAACCATGTGATGCATGCAAAGACAAAGCACATTGAGATCAAGTATCACTTCCTAAGAGAGAAAGTGGTAGAGAAAGAAGTGAAGTTGGACTATGTGAGTACTAAAGAATAGTTGGTAGATATATTCACAAATCCCTTGCCTAAGGATACTTTTGAGTATCTCAAGAAGAAGTTGGGAGTCATTCCTTTCCCTGTTTCTACTTAGAAGAAAGAAAGAAAGGCATCAGTCCTTTGGGATTGGTGGAAGGTTGACTAATCTACCTTAGGAGTAGTACCAATGCTTACAATGAATGGTGCCCTTTGCCATTGATGTCAAAGGGGGAGTATATATAGAGTCATGAAAAATAGAAGTAAAAAGAGGAATAATGTACTAAGGGGGAGCAGCATTCAGTTATGACAGCAGTACAGTTGAGGAAATGGAGAATATTAGAAAATATTGTAGCAGATGGAGGATTCATCTTTGGGGGAGTTTTGAAGAGGAAATGGAGAATGTTATAAAAGAAATGTTCATTTGAGTTAGTTATGGTTTTTCATTCCACATGTTGCCATCAATGCCAAAGGGGGAGATTGTTGGAGATTTGCCAGCAGGCGAGTACTGACTATATGTTTGTCATTGATGCCAACATATGGAAAGTAACATGTGTGGAAGTCTTATATAGTAATATTTTACTATATGTAGCATTGACATGATATCAGCATGATATCATGGGTGCTGAGGTTAACTATTAGCATAGTCATTTATATTGCAGTTAATGTCAGCAGTATTCCTGACAAAGTAACAGATAGTGTTCAGTGTATGGTTTTTCATACACTTGTCCTATGGACATGTGCCCTTGGATATATGTTAAAGACATGTTAGTGATGTTAATTTTATGGATGCATATTCTGATGATGAATGCAAGTGAAGTCATGTAGTCATTGTTCACTAGTAGCAGTTTACTGTGTTTTTACAGAAGAGCCGACAAAGATTTTATTGGTTCTTGAGTTGTGCCTATCTTGAGGATATGCACCCATGGAGTTAATCTTGGAGAAGTGTTATTGATGTTTAGTTAAGATTGCATAAGTTAATTCAGCTTATAAACAAAGTTCCAATTGTTTTGGTAGAGGCAATAGTATGTAGTGTGCATCTACAATTATTTTATTAGATAGGTCCTAGAATGAGTTGTGTTCATAATAGAGCCAACATAATGTTTCTTGGAGTTTATTATGATTTCTCTAATATGATTTCAAGGTGGTTCTAATAGGCCGACTTGATTATATCATTTAGAGGAAAGATATTTATAGACAGTGATTTGTGATTGCTGGAGGGTGCTTCATGGATGATAAAGTAGAGTAGACCAGAGTGTACAAAGTGTTGAGCCATCAGAAGAAGGTCTATGTGACCAAGTAAAGTACTTGTTCTATTCATTAGAACTAATCCAGACAATAGGTTAGAGTATAGTTCACCAAGATCAAGATATAGTGTATATTTGTTATTTAAAAGGTTGTAGCCTTCGCCCATTTGAGAAGTGAGCTCTCGGATAGTGCATCCTCTCCCCTAATAGGGACAATTGTAAAGACTCCTAACATGATCTGACCCTTAACCAGGTCTACTGTACTTGATATATTGTAAAGCTACTCCTAATGGGGCAAAGGATCCTCTAGCAAGGATCATTATACACTAGTACAAAATATTAGTGGGTATCAAGTCCCATCGGGGTTTTACCTATTTGGGTTTCCCCGTAACCAAAATATTAGTGTTTTTTTCAAGTGTTCTTTCATTGTGTTTATGATTTATGTTTTAGTATACTTAATTAGATAAAGAATTGAAACTTGTAGATAATGGATTCACCCCCCCACCCTCTTAGTTATCTCTTGGGATGATTTGTAACAATTGGTATCAGAGCTAATATAGCCATAAATTATAACTATAATAACTAATGCTAAAGTAAAAGGAATATACCAAGTTTAATATAGCCCTTAGACTTATACAATGTTATATCTCATGTGATACATTTTTGTGATATCCTACCTCTTTTGTTTCTTACTATTGTAATTGGAACAATTGTTAGGAATAGTCCCAGGAGATAATTGAGAAGGGGGGGGGGGGAGGGTGAATCAGTTATCTACAAGTTTCAATTCTTTATCTAATTAAGTATACTTAAACATAAAGCATAAACACAATGAAAGAAAAATTGAACACAACACCAATACTTTGGTTACGGGGAAACCCAAATATGTAAAAACCTCAGTGGGATTTGATAACCACTAATATTATGTACTAGTGTATAATGATCCTTGCTAGAAGATCCTTTACCTTGTTAGGAGTAGCTTTACAATATATTAAGTACAGTAGACCTGGTTAAGGGTTGGACCCTATTAGGATTCTTTACAATTGTCCCTATTAGGGGAGAGGATGCACTGTCTGAGAGCTCACTACTCAAATGGGTGAAGGCTACATGCTTTTGAATAATAGATATACACTATATTTTGATCTTGGTGAACTACGCATTGACCTACTGTCTGGATCAGTTCCAATGAATAGAACAAGTACTTTACTTGGTCACATAGACCTTTTGATGGCTGAACACTTCACACACTCTGCTTTACTCTGCTTTATCATCCATGAAGACTTTGAATTGATATTGAATTTGGTGAAGCTACACCTTAGAAAAAAAATGAGAACTCTTCATATCATGAACAAAGATTATGAGTTGATTATGAAGGAAATAGAAAAATAATTTGAGAAGGTGTTGTTAGAACAATAGATCAAACCACTAACTGCACCCATCACTTATCCACCCATCAAGGAAGATAAAGAGGTAAAGCCCACTAATGTACCAAAGATAGGTCCTCAAGACTCAGTGCCCTTAGTAGAAACTCAAACAGAAGCAGATTAGTCTGTGCCAATGACTGGATCACCCAAAGATAGAAAACTTGTCATAGATAATGTGGAAATAGACATTACAACCACTGATAAGGAGTGAGATGAGTTTGAAGAAGCATTTGTCAACACTGAGGAAGCAGAAATCCTATGCAGCAATATCCCTCAAATTCAGTGAGAAGAAGTAATCATAGAAGATATATCTGATGAAGAAAAGAAAGGAGTAGAGATAGAAAAGAAAGATGAATCTTCTATTGATTTGGTCAAGGTGAAGCAAAAGGTGATGGGTAGTACTCACATCACTCCCTCCTTAGCATTGCTATCAAGTCTTACACCTGACACTAGCAATTTGGACTCTTGGAAGGAAGAAGACCTGATTAAGTTCAACATCCTAGCTATGGAGAAGGCCAAGGAGAAGAAAGTAATGAGGAATCCTCTCCTAGTAGAATCAGTAAATATTTTGAACAATTTTCTACTAGAGGACAAGAAGATGGTAAATGTACATTTAGTTGATGATGTGAGCAAAATCATCTCTCAATTCAAAGTAAATTTTTGAAGCCTAGAAGAATCTATGGCCATAATGGTAGAGGAAAAGTACGTAAAGAAGAGACTCAATGAACTAATGAGTAATTTTGCACTAGACTTGACCTCTCGTAAGTCTGGTCAGGCATCATTGAAGGAATTTGAAGAGCAAGGAAGGAAAGTCATTACATAATCCATGGATCATGATAAGTTCACTGATGCCCATCTTAAGAAGATCAAAGATGGAGAGGAAATGATTGAGAAGGTGAAGATTTTGGTGCTAGACAGCTCCACTCATGTAAACATGTGCAACAATGTCTATCAAGGATAGTTGGATATAATTGGAAAGGCAAAAAAAGAAATAGAAAAGATAAGATCTAGACAGACTTAGTTGAGGAACACTCTTGTGCCCTCTCTATATATTCTCAGTCAAAACATAAAGGAAATTGATATAACCATGATAACCTATGATCAAGGTCTGATGAGAGAATTGGAAAAGATGGAGGAGCTACAATATGCATTATGGGCCCATCTACAGATAGTCATTTCTCTAATAACCCTTTGGAAGAAGGAGATCCAAAAACTCAAGATTGCATATCAGGATGTTTTCCCTCAATAAGTATATGTAGATAAAGTTTTTGATGCACCATTTTCATTAATGTCAAAGGGGGAGTTGTATAGAATATGGATTACATATATGTATAGAGAGATATAAGAATATATAGAAGACAAAACATTTTTTTATTAAGGGATAGTTAGAGACTTAGCCATATTCCTTTGTTGCCATCAATGACAAAGGGGGAGATTGTTGGAAAGTTGTCTATACTAAGATATATGACTAGATATAGTGTTTTCATTATGGTAACAAATTTATATAGCAATTTCGAGTCACCACACTAAGTGTAAAGATCATAATTTAGCTAAGTGCTGAGGATTGGACAACATACAAAGCAGCAGAGACTCAGAGCATCAGTGCACATGTATGGATGAATTAAGGTATGCACCATATAATTTAAGGTTTTTAGACTATACTTATGCTTATTCTAAGAGTGCATAAGTAGATATGAAAATATGTGAAAGGTACAATCAGTTGAAGTTGCATAGCTAGTATGTGCTAGGAGCAAACAGAGCATAGAGCCGATAGTGACTATTTTGGTTTGCGATTATAAATTAATGTTGTAAAGGCTATGCACCCATTGTATTTAGTTTTTTTACATATGTACATGTATAATTGTAAGCACACTTAAGCCTATTCATTTGGAAGCATTATTTGTAATTAGTTATAGTGTCGACCTAATTGTATATTTGGTATGAGTGCATAAATATAAGGTGCACCCATTGTAATTAGTATGGAAGTTGAAAAAGAGTTGTGATAAGTAGAGAATAGGTATGTGAAGTGAGCATAAGATTTAGTAGAGATTTTCTAGAGGTTAAAGCATCAACACACCAAAGGAACTGATCTGACAAGCAGTTTCATAGTGACAGTTCACCTGCAGATATAGCATGTATCTGATTCAAAAGGTTGTAGCCTTCATCATTTGAGTAGTGAGCTCTAGGATACTGAGTCCACTCCCTTAATAGGGATCATTGTAAATAATTCCTAATAGGGTCCAACCCTTAACAAGGTCTACTATACTAAAAGCATTGTAAAGCTACTCCTAACAGGGTAAACGATCTTCTAACAAGGATCAAAAAACACTAGTGCATATTATTAGTGGGTGCATAATGCATATTGTAGCTTCTCCATCTTTTCCAATTCTATGCTCAGACCTTGATCATAGGTTATCATGGTCATATCAATTTCCTTTATGTTTTGACTAAGAATATCTAGAGAGGGTGCAAGAGAATTCCTCAACTGAGTCTGTCTAGATCTTATCTTTATTTATTTTTCTACCTTTCCAATTATATCCAACTAGCCTTGATAGACATTGTTGCACATGTTTACATCAGTGGAAGTGTCTAGCACTGAAATATTCACCTTCTCAATCATTGCCTCTACTTCTTTGATCTTCTTAAGATGGGCATCAGTGAACTTATCCTAATCCTTGGATTTTGTAATGACTTTCCTTCCTTGCTTTGCAAATTCCTTCAATGATGCCTAACCAAACTTAAGAGAGGTCAAGTCTAGTGAAAAATTACTCATTTGTTCATTGAGTCTCTTCTTTAAGTACTTTTCCATTGCCATTATGGCTGCAGATTCTTCTAGGCTTGAAAAATTTACTTTGAACTGAGAGATGATTATGCTCACATCATCAACTAAATGCACATTTACCATCTTCTTGTCCTCTAGTAGAAAACTATTCAAAATATTTACTGATTCTACTAGGAGAGGATTCATCATTACTTTCTTCTCCTTGGCCTTCTCCATAGCTAGGACATTGAACTTAATCAATTCTTCTTCCTTCCAAGATTCCAAACTTCTAGTGTCAACTGTAAGACTTGACAACAATGCTAAGGAGGGAGTGAGGGGAGTGTTATCCATCACTTCTTGCTTCACCTTGACCAAATCAACAAAAGATTCATCTTTCTTTTCTACCTCTACTCCTTTCTTTTCTTCATCAAACATCTATGATTATTTCTTCTTGCTGAGTTTGAGGGATATTTTTGCATAGGATTTATGCTTCCTTGATGTTGACAAATGCTTCTTAAAACTTGTCTAACTCCTTATCAGTGGCCACCATGGCTATTTCCACATTGTCTATGATAATTGTGCTATATTTGGGTGATCCAGTCATGGGTGCAGACTAATCTGCTTCTATTTGAGTTTATACTAAGGTCATTGAGTCATGAGGATGTGTCACTGGTACATTAGTGGGCTCTAGCACTTTATATTCCCTGATGGGTGCATGAGTGATGGTCACAGTCGGTGGTTTGATCTATTTTTCTAACAATACCTTCTCAAATGCTTTTTCTATTTCCTTCTTAATCAACTCATAATCTTTGTTCATGATATGAAGAGTTCTCATTTTTTTTCTAAGGTGCGCTTCACCAAATTCAATATTAGTTCCACTTCTTCTTTAGAACATACTGGTAGAGTATCTTCTAATACTTTTTCTCTTATTCTTTGATCTTCCTCATTAGCTTGTCTCTTTAGATTTTCCAAAATATTTGATACTTTATCTGGAATTCATGTTTTTAGCTCAAGGACTATTTTCTTGAACTTGATCATGTGTTTAAAAATCATACTATGAATCTTTGATTTGTCAATCTCACTGTAAGATTCATAGAACTTTTCTACTTGATCAATTCTTCCCTCATCAACAATTCTTGTATTTAGAACCTTTAGGCTAGGTCTGAATCCTGCCTGAGGAGGTGCTTGAGTGTTTTTCTTGCTCCTTAATGCTTGTGAGGATGGATGAATAGTGCTAGCTTCTTTCTTCCTTTTTAACAAAGGCTTATACTCTGGAGGAGTATCTTTGGGCCTAGAAGGAGTACTATCTTCTGTATCCTTCTGGCTGTCATCTTTCTCAATTTTTATCTTTTTCTCCTTGGGATCTTCTTGTTCTTCTATTGTGCTCTTCAATTCTAGGGCTATCTTCTCATCCCTTTCTTTATCAAGGTCTTCTTGTGATGCACCATGAATTCTTAGGATCTCTGATGTGACCTTTGCAACTTTTCTTTTTTTTGCAACACCGTTCAGCTTAACATCAACTTCTCTAGTCTTCTCTTCATAGGTTCCCCACCTAGGTTCATTGTCATCCTTAGGGGTTGATAGCAGTACCTGTACATAAGCTTTAATAAATTTTTCTTCAACCTCATCCCCAAGTGGATGAATCCACTTAGTTCTAGGTTCTACAGCTTCCATACATGTAGTATCAATCTCCACCATGAAGCATATTGTATCCTTATACTTCTCTACAATAATCTCAAGAATCCTATACCTCATCTACATCCTTGCTCTGAAGGTCTTCAATTCCAGGGTAATGTAATCTCTAAGTGTGCTTTCTGTGGATGCCTTGTTTGATATATGTGGCATGGTAGGAATGGACTTGTCTAGATACAAGTCTAACACTTTACCAACTATATGATGGTACATATAGATGATTAGGTACCCAAACCTAAATACCTTGGTCTTATCATGTTTGATAGCTTTGATATTGTCTATCAACTATGCATGCAAGATTTCACACAATTTGAACTCTCCATCTTCTTGCACAAGACGGATGGTTGCTAGAATAGTGCCCGCAGACACACTATTCACCCTACTGGTATGATGAAATCTGTAACCTGATATAATTGATATCAACTTGATGTCTAGTTGCTCTATAAGCTCAATGGTCATGCCATGCTTATCACTTCTAGATTTACACACTTGCTCCACCATTTTTTTGACATCCTTACCCATAGGAAGGATGGCACTTGTCTTAGAAAGGCTTGTCATCTCATGAATTAGGTCTCCTATTATTCTTACTAGTACATCTCCAATCCAAAATAAGTCATCATGGATTCTACTCAACAATATCTTAATCCATTGAGTTTCATAGAATTCAAATGTCATGGCATATTCAACAATGGGGTGATCATTCCATTTTGTGTATTCATCCATGAACATTTTTTTAGTTTTCAACATTGTGTCCATGTGCGCCCTTAACCTATCTAGTCCAATAGGTTCCTTCTTACAATAGATGTAAGCCCTTATGTATTCTACATGCATGACACCCATTGGTGTGCAAGAAAATGCTCCCTTTAAATCATCTAGGGTTGATTTAAATGGGTGCCTCTTGAAAACATACCTCTTCTTCTCAGCAACATAAAAAACAATAGGAGTGGCCATGACTTACTTGATATTCACTTTCCAAATGATCTCCTAGATGTTTTGACGGCTTCCAAAATGGTGCAACAAGCTAGGGTTTCTTGCAACCAATCAAATCACTACAATTACTGATAGCTCAATCTTCAAATCTTCACAACAGCTTCCAAGGCTCAATCTTCTCTTCAACTACTCTGAGTATGAATGCAATGAGTGAACAAACAAATTTTTGTCTACTTAAAGTAAGAAATTTTCCATTAATGCAACTCGCATAAACTAGGTTGTCACTTCAAATTTTCAAGCTTGAGTTCCACTAACTATCAGCATGTGTGCTCTTGCACAAATGTTCCTATACACTCCAATAGCTTAAGTCCAAAGGTGCATACTCTAAGGATGAGTATACCAGCCACATAGGGGTCTAGAGATAAATTAGCTCCCCCTATGACCCTGAGGGCCATTTATGTAGATGTAGAGGGTGCGTCCATTTGGGATGCATCCAATACATTCTCAACAGCATTGTCCTTCTTTCCTTTCAACCAGATCAAGCTCGCATCCTCTGAGGCTTTTACAAACTTGACTACTACTTTAGTATCCAAAATTGGTTCTTCAGTCCTTTTAGGGCTTTCCTGACCTTGCATCCTTGATATAAAAAACTTTGAGATATGTCTAGCCTTGTTACAAGAGTGACAAATCACTGGAGGTCTATTATTCCTCAGTGCATTGACATGAGTCACCATTCTACATGTTCTAGCTGAGTGACGATTATTGTTACATATCTGACATGTAACATTGTGAGAACTTCTTACATTGGTCTGATTCCTCATTTCTTTGATCATGTTGAATCATGTTCTTCGTACTAGTCTTGTAATTTATTTCTTTATGACCAAATCTATTACATGTATAACAATAAGCATTGAAAGGTTTTACCTCTATATAGTTCCTTACAATGTGTCCATGCTCGTTACATGCAAAATAGGTGCATTCTACAGGCTTGCACTCATTCTTAGGAGGATCATTATTGTCTTTGGTTTGATCTTCAATCTTCTCAATATCAGTAGAGTCCTTTTGTGATTCCTTTCTTCCTCAGATATTATCAATCTGATTATGTGCTTCATTGTATCCAATACAACTAGTGTCTTCTTTGATTCTTCTTGCATACACCTGTGATTCTATCAATGAAGCACTAGTGTGTAATTTGTCAATATGATCCTTTGACTTCTTTAATACAGATTCCAAGCTCTCTTTGATATTCTTTAGCTCCAAGATTTCTAAGTTAGCTTCCCTTAGTTCTTCATTCAGTTGAAGGTTCTCCTTGACCTGTTCATTGTAGACATCTTGATTGTTTATCAGTTTTTCATTTAATTCTTCAAGCTGACTTAACAAGGATGCATTTTCTTCACTTAACTTCTTGAATTTTTCTTCAAGTTCATTGTTAGAGCATCCTTTCAAATCTTTTCTTAGTCTTTTGATAACTAATTGAGCATCACTGACTTTTTCCTTCAGCTCTTCAATTTCTCTTTCTGAATTGTCTAGGTCTTCAAGAGTTGCTTCAAGATTTTTTTTCAAATGTTTCATATCTTCTTTGTTGATGATCTCCTCAAGTGGTTAAACTTATTTGCTAAGGACCAAAGCTTTGATACCAATTGTTAGGAATGGGAACACTGAAGGGGAGGGTGAATCAGTATTCACTATATTTTAACTTTTCACTTTAATCTAAATATTGAATTATGAATGCTTAAGTATTGAATTAAAAATTCACATAGACATGAAACATGAAATCAACACATGACACCAATATGGTTACAAGAAAACTGAAATGGGTAAAAACCCCAGTGGGACTTGATACCCACTAATAATCTGTACTAGTGTTTTATGATCCTTGTCAGAAGATCCTTTACCTTGTTAGGAGTAGCTTTACAATGCTTTTAGTATAGTAGACCTTGTTAAGGGTCAAACCCTATTAGGAGTCTTTTACAATGATCCCTATTAGGGGATTGGACTCACTAGCCTAGAGTTCACTGCTCAAATGATGAAGGCTACAACCTTCTAAATCAGATACATACTATATCTGTAGGTGAATTATCACTATAACACTAGTTGTTAGATTAGTTCCTTTAGTGCATTGATGCTTTGACCTCTAGCAAAGATCTAATACATCTTATGCTCACTTTGCATACCTCTTCTCTACTTATCACAACTCTTTTTAAACTTCCATACCGATTACAATGGGCACACCTTATATTTATGCACTCATACCAAATATACAACTACGTCGACCCTATAACTAATTACAAATAATGCTTCCAAATGAATTGGCTTAAGCATGATTACAATTATACATGTACATATGTCAGAAACCTAAATACAATGGGTTCATAGCCTTTACAAAATTAATTTATAATTGCAAACTAAAATAGTCACTATCAGCTCTATGCTTTGTTCGCTGCTGGCACATACTGGCTGTGCAACTTCAACTGACTATAACTTTCACATCTTTACATATCTATATTTGTGCTCTTAGAATAAGCATAACTATAGTCTAACAACCTTAACTTTTAGGGTGCATACCTTAATTCATCCATACACATGTGCACTGATTCTCTGAGTCTCTGGTGCTCTATATGTTGTCTAGTCTTCAACACTTAACTAAATTCTAATCTTTACACTTAGTACGCTGACTCCAAACTACTATATGACTTTGTTGCCATAATGAAAACACTATATCTAGTCATATATCTCAGTATAGATAACTTTCCAATAGGATGAACTAGAAGGGGCATTCTCTCACACACCTATGGGCATTATGCATGTCGAAGACATTAGGGCATACATATATTGTAAGAAAGAACCAGTCAGATTGGAAAAAATAAGAGCACACATGGAAACAATGTTAAAACTTGATAAAACCTTCATGGATGAGTATGTAGTGGAATAATCATCCTATAGTTGAATATGTGATTGCATATGAGTTCTATGAGTCTGAATGGATAAAGATTATACTTAGTAGGATTCATGATGACCTATTTTGGATAGGTGAAGTGCTGGTCAAGATTACAAGTGACCTAATTCATGAGATGACGGGCCTCTCAAAGACATGAATCATTCTTCTAGTGGGCAAGGATGTAAGAAAACTTATTGAGAAAAATTCCAAGTCAAGAAGTGTTAGGCACATAATGACTATAGAGCCTATTGAGCAAGATGACATCAAATTGATGTCCATGATACTGGCATATAGGTTCCAACACACTAGTAGGGTGAACGGTGTGTTTGCAAGCATAATTCTTGCAACAATAAGGCTTGTGAAAGAAAATGGAGAGTTTAATCTATGTGATATCTTGCGCACATAGTTAATAGAAAACATTAAGGCCATCAAGCATGAAAAGACCAAGATATTTAGGTTTGGGTTCCTAATTATCTATATGTACTTTCATATTGTTGGAAAATTGTTTGATTTGTATCTAGACAAATCTATCCCCAAAATGCCATAGATATCTCTCAAGGCATGTGCTGAGAGTACATTGAAGGACTACATGACACTGGAGTTAAAGACATTTAGAGTCAAGATGTAGATGAGATACAAAATTCCAAAGAAGATATTTGAAAAATACAAGGATACTATTTGTTTCATGGTTGAGATAGACACAACATGCATTGAGGTTGTTGAACCAAGAACAAAGTGGATCCATCCACTTGGATATGAGGTTGATGAAAAAGTCCTAGAAGCATATGCACAAGTATTTCTTTCAGCCCCTAAAGACCCTAATGAGCCAAGATGGGGAACCTATGAAGAGAAAACAAGAGAAGTAGATGTTGTATTGAACAATGCAACAACAAAAGAAAAGTTTCCAAGGTTGCTTCATAGATCTTGAGAATACATGGTGTATCACAAGAAGACTTAGACAAAGCAAGGGAAGAGAAGATTGCTTTGGAAATATAGAGTGTAGCAGCAACAAAGACAAAATCTGAGGATCCAAAGTTGAAGAAGGTAAAAATTGAGAAATCTAATGTTTCTCCTTTTGTGCCCAAGAAAACCATTGACCTTACTACTCCTCCTAAGTATAAGGAAATGCCTAAGAGGAAGAAATATATTAGTACTAGTCATCCATCCTTGTGAGTAACAAGAAATAGGAAGAACACTCAAGCACCTCCAAAAGTAAGTTTCAAACCTAGTCTCAGTGTTTTAAGTACAAGGATTGTTGATGAAGGAAGAATTAATCAAGTAGGAAAGTTCCATGAGAAGTATAGTGAAATTGACAAGTCTGAGATTCATGGAATGATCATCAAACATATGCTGAAATTTGAGAAAATAGTCTTAGAATTAAAGACATGATTCCAGACAATGTATGGAATATCTTAGAATTCCAAAAGAGACAGGCTATTGAAGAGGATCTAAGGATTAGAGAAAAGATTCTAGATGAAACCCTTCCAGTATGTTCTCTAGAGGAGAAATATATATTACTAGATCTAGTGAAGCCACATCTTAGAACCAAGTCAAGGACCCTGGACATAATGGACAAGAATTATGAATTGGTTGCTAAGGAAACATAGAAGGCATTTGAGAAGTTCTTAATGAATAGGCACATGTATCCAGCTACTACGCCCATAGCTCAAGTACCCATAATGGTTGCAAAAGAGTCAAAGACTACTAATATACCATATATAGGTCCACAAGATTTAGCACATGCAATTGATGCATCCACAGAGGCGGAGAAGTCTGCGCCCATAACAGAGACACTCAAGGATGATTCAATCTTTATTGACAATGTAAAAGTTACTATGGAAGCCACAGACATGGATCTGGACAAGTTTGAAGAAGGATTGTAAGAACACAAGAGGTTGAAACTCTTTGTAGTAACACTCCTCCCAATCAACAAGAAGAAGTATTGATTGAGGATATAACATATGAAAAAGAAGAGGAAAATAAAGATGAAGAAAAAAAAAGTAAAAAAATAGAAAGAAGAAGAAGAAATAAAAGAAACTGAGAAAATAGATGAGCGATCTGTTGAAATTCTAAGAAAAGTAAAACTAGAAGTGATGGATAGTACTCCTATCACTCCCTCAGTAGCATTGTTGTCAAGTTTGACACCTAACACAACCAGTTTGGATTCATGGGGAGAAGAAGACCTGATCAAGTTCAGCATCTTAGCTATGGAGAAATCCAAGGAGAAATAGGTAATGAGGAATCCCCTCCTTGTAGAATCAATAAAAATCTTAAACAACTGATTACTAGTAGATAAGAAAGTGTCCAAGGTACAGTCCATTGATGATGTGAGTGCAGTTATTTCATAGTTCAAGAGTAATTTCTCTAGCTTGGAAAAATTAGCATCATTGGTTACAAAGGATAAGTATAGAAAGAAAAGGCTAAGTGAATTGGTTAGCAACTTTTCACTTGACCTGAGCTCACTAAAGACTGGTCAAGCATCCTTGAAGGAGTTTACAGGAAAGGGAAAAAATATTATTGCTGACTGTATGAACCAGGACAAGTTGACTAGTGATCTATACAAGAAGATAAAAGAGGCAGAAGCTATGATATACAACATAAGGAAATCAGTGGAAGCTCCATCCATTGATGTGAACATATGTAATAATTTCCACCAAGGATAGATAGATAAGATTGAAAAAGATGAGAAAGAGATGTCAAAGATAAGGGAAAGGAAAACACAGCTTAGGAATGCTCTCACGCCCTCACTAAATATACTCAATCAGAATATCAAGGAGATCGATGCCACCATGGTCACATATGATCAAGGTCCTAGCACAAATTTGGAGATGATGGAGAAGCTAGAGTATCCACTATGCACGCATCTCCACATTGTAAATTCATTGATCACATTTTGGAAGAAGGAGATTCAAAACCTGCAGATAGCATATCCGGATGTTCTCTCATAGTAAGTATTTGTAGATATAGTTTTGAAGCACCTTTGTCATTAATGTCAAAAGGGGAGTATGTATAGAATATGGGTTATAGATATGTATAAGGAGCTATAAGATAGAAGTGTTGGATACAATTGTCTGAAGGATATTATTGGATTAGCTATGTGTTGTCTTTGATGTCACACAAATGTCATATCAATTATCACTCTTAGTATCTACCGAGTTCAGTCAGTCAGCTAAGCGGTTCTCAGTATCTACCGAGCTCAGTCAGTCAGCTAAGCGGTTCTCAGTATCTACCGAGCTCAGTCGGTCAGCTAGGCAATTTTTTGTGTCTACCAAGTTCTCTCAGGTGTCTAAAAGGAAACATGATAGGGTAACAGTGTTAACCAAGCCTCCTTGGTTATCGAAGGAAAATTAGTGGTTATTGAGCTCTCTCGGTCTCCAAAGGATGTTGCAGAATTCACTATGGTTACCGAGTTCTCTCGGTCACCGAATGAAATCTTTTCAAGATTAATATTTACTGAGCAAGGTCAGCCCTTTCAAAGAATTTTGTTATTACAATTTGTTTATCCCAGCCGACTGTTATAATAATTATTAGTGCCGACTTGACAATCTAAATGATTATGAAATGGCATATATATATAGAGGGTCAAGTGGTGAATAAAAGATATACATCATGCAGAAATCATTTTGAAGAAAGGTGTGTGAGAATTTTAAAGGATGGTCAGATATCCTTAAGGAGCAGCAAAGATTTAATTGATCAGTAAGGATCTAGTGAAACAGAACAAAGATCTATATTCAGCAATTCAGTTGCAGGTCATTTCATTGTTACTCTCTAGCAATTGTAGCAGTGATATCAAAATCTCTTAACTGAGTTGGTTTAACAACCATTTTGTAAATCCTCTAACAAGGTAACAATTCTATTGAATTTTTTCAAGACCTCTTACAAGGCCACTCCTAGCAGGGTGATTAAATCCTCTAACAAGGTCACACCTAACAGTGTGTTTTGTAACCTTTTACCGGGTTGGCTTCTAACTGGGCATCACTTCAGAAGAGTGAAAAATAGTAACTAGTTACATTGGTGGTTTTTCCCATATTGGGTTTCCACAGTAAATCTGGTGTCTCTTGTGTTCATATTATTTTCTTTATTCATGTAAGTTAATTAGTGATGAATGCTTAAGAACAGTTTAATTATTACACACTTCAAGGATCAAGTTTTCAGCATTTCTTTGTTTATTTACCAAGTGGCACAGTAAATAATGTTTTACGATATTTAAGGGATCAGTGGTAATATTTTTTTGGTTAACTGATTCAAACCCCCCCTCTTAGTTACTACATCTATATTTCCAACAATTGGTATCAGAGCTTTTGGTGCTTGCGGGAAGGGTTTCAAGGACCTAAGCTAAAGATCAGGATGTCTTACAAAAGAGAAATTCCAAGGCTTAATAGAAATAATTTTTCAGCATGGCAAGGTCTCATGAGACTACATCTGGCTTCCATTGGTGATTCAGGATGCAAATATATTGATCAAGAATATACAATTCCTACTGGCACATTAACTGTTGAAGATATTGTAGAGAAGAAGAACCATAACACTATGATGATAGATATTGCATCAGCTCTTAGCTATGAATAATTTGATGAAATCAAAGACTGCACAACTACTCATGAAATGTGGAACAAGCTGAAGAAAATCTATGGCGGTGATGACAATGTGAAGAGAGCCAAAGCAGAGAGCTTAAGAGTACAGTTTGATCAAATGAAAATGAGAGAAGAAGAAAACATTACAAAATATGTTGAAAGGATCAAGACAAGTGTTAGTGCAATCAGAGCTTCTGGAGGAAAAATTTATGATGAAATGGTTATAAGTAAGGTTCTTAGAACATTACTCCCTATTTATGCAATAAGATTTTCTGCTATTCAAGAAAGAAGATGTGAAGAAAATCACAATATAACTTTGGATGCCTTAGTTCGAAGATTGACAGCCTTTGAACTGGATAACTATGACAACTATGTTCCAACTTCTAAAAATATTGAATTAGCTTTTGAGGCCAAACTTTCACTCAAGAAATGGAAGAAAATCCAATCAGAAAGTGAAGAAGAATCAGAGGAAAGTTCTGATAGTGATCTTGAAGTTATTGAAGCATTACTTGCAAAGAAGTATTCAAGAGGCAGAAGAAAATACAAAGGTAAAACTCCCTTAATCTATTTTTCATGTGAAGAAATTGGTCATATTGCAGCTAGGTGTCCAAACAAGCAAAGAAAAGATGAGAAGAAAAATTACAAGTACAATGGCAAGAAAAATTTCATATCATTCAAGGATAAAGGTAAGAAAACATGTTTTTTAGCTAAAGATTCAGATGATAGTGAAGAAGAAATTGTTTTCATTGTTGTAAAAGATGAATCTGATAATGATGAAGATGAGATGGCACTTATCTCTCATATAAGAAAGAATGATGCATGGATTATAGACAGTGGATGTTCACATCATATGACTGGTGACAGGACCAAGTTTGAACACTTTGAAAACTTTGATGGTGGTAATGTAAGGTTTGGAAACAATGAACCCTGTTGTATAAAAGGAAAGGGATGAATTTCATTAACCAAAGAACTTATATGTGATAATGCATATTGGGTCGAAGGACTAAAGCATAATCTTCTAAGTGTAGCATAGCTAATCAACATTGGATTCAAGGTTGAATTCATGAATGGCAAAGCAAGACTGCTGGATGACAAAGGAAAACTGATAGGATCAGGCAAACAAACCAAAGGTAACCTATTTTATCTTGATCTTGGTGATTACTCATGTTTTATTGCTCAAATTGAAGAAATTTGGTTATGGCACAAAAGGTTATGTCATGTAAATTTTGACAACATGATGAAAATAAGCAAATTCAAGAAAGTAAGAGATATTCCTACTTTGAAGAAACCTGATGTTGGTCTATGCAAGAATTGTCAAATTGGTAAAATGGGAAAGTCTAGTTTCAAAAGTAAAAACTATCAATCTGAAGATATTTTGGAAATTGTACATACTGATTTATGTGGACCTATTGGAATTGAGAGCTATACCGGAGAAAAATTCTTTATTCTCTTTGTTGATGATTATTCTAGAATGATGACTATCATGTATTTAAGAGAAAAGTATGAAGCATTTGAGAAGTTCAAATGGTATTTAGCAAGAGTAGAAAAGGAAATAGGAAAAAGAATAAAATGCTTGAGATCAGACAGAGGTGGCAAATTCATCTCCCATGAATTCAATAATTTCTACATTGAAAGAGGAATCAAAAGACAGGTATCAGCCCCGAGAACTCCTGAGTAGAATGGAATAGCCGAAAGAAGGAACATATCTATCATGGACTATGCAAGGACTCTAATGATTGAAAAGAACATTGCTATGAAATACTGGAAGGAAGCTATCAGCACTGCAGTTCATACCTTGAACCAAGTATAGCTAAGAAAAGACACATTCAAGACTCCATATGAGCTATGGTATGGCTACAAACCAAATGTAAGTTACCTAAAAGTATTTGGTAGTAAATGTTACATCTTAAAAGAATCTAGAAAAGGAAAATTTGATGTAAAAAGTGATGAAGGAATATTTTTGGGATATTCTTGCAAAAGTAAGGCATATAGATGTCTAAATTTGTCTACTCACAAAATCATAGAAAGTGCACATGTGAGAGTTGATGAGTTTGCAGAAAAGATTGAAGAAGAAAGCAAAAAAGAACTAGCGGACTACAAAAAATTTGTTTACATCGAACCTGATACATTACCAGACACATGTAAGGAGACTACATCTACGGAGCTCAGTATAGTAACCGAGTCACAAGAAGAAGTTCAGACCGAGTCACAAAGTATCGAATCTCAATCTGAAGCTACCGAGCAAGTATCTACCGAGCCCGAGCAATCTAAACCAGAAGATGAAGAAGATGACAATGTAACTCATTCAAGAAGCAAGGAACCTGTATTAGCCAAGTACGCCAGAAAGCATCATAAACTAGATCAGATTATTGGAAACAAATCAGATGGTACTATGACAAGAAGTAAACTAAAAGGTACATGTTTATTTGCTGATTTTGAACCTAAAAATGTCAAAGATGCATTAGAAAATGAAAGTTGGATTGAGGCTATGAATGGAGAAATAGAGCAAATAGAGAAAAATAAGACATGGACTCTTGTACCTAGGCCTAAAGATAAAAATGTAATTGGGACAAAATGGGTATTCAGAAATAAGTTGAATGAAGATGGTCAAGTATCAAGAAACAAAGCATTGTATGGTCTGAAACAAGCTCCTAGAGCATGGTATGAAAGATTACATAACTATCTTACTTAGATTGATTTCAAAAGGGCTAATGACAATAGTAATTTATACATCAAAGAAGGATCAGATAACAAAATTGTTTTGGCAGAAATATTTATGGATGATACTATGTTTACAAGAAATGATGATTAGTGCAAAGAATTTTTAGAGCTCATGAATAAAGAATTTGAAATGTCTATGTTTGGTCAGATAAAATTCTTTGTTGGACTTCAGATTCAGCAGAACAAAAATGGTATCTACATTACTCAGTCTAAATATTTCAGGGAAATACTTAAGAAATTTGGTATGGAAGATTCAAAACCAGTTGGTACACCCATGTGTACTAGACTAAAGCTTACCAAAGATGATTCAAAAAAAGTAGATCAGACCTTATACAAATCAATGATTGGAAAATTACAGTTTGTAGTACACACAAGGCTTGATATTGCCTTAGCAGTTGGAATAGTGGCAAGATTCTCGGCTAAACCCAGAGAAAATCACATGATGGCAATCAAAAGAATCTTGAGGTATTTAAGGGGAACTAAATATTATGGCTTGTGGTATAAATTTGGAGGCAATCTAGATTTAAAAGTGTTTACTGATGCTGATTGGGTAGGAAACATTGATGACAGAAAGAGTACAAGTGGTGGAGCATTCTTTCTTGGCAAGAGGTTAGTATCTTGGACTGGTAAAAAGAAAAATTGCACATCCCAATCCATAGCAGAAGCAAAATATGTTGCTACAGTAGTAAACTTCTCTAATATTATATGGTTTAAAAAACTTTTGGAAGGCATGAAGGTTGAGATCAAAGAACCAGTTGTTATGTTTTGTGATAATACAAGTGCAATAAATATTTTAAAGAATCTAGTAATGCATTCCAAAACCAAGCACATTGCAATTAAATATCACTTTGTTAGAGAATTGGTGTAGGACAAGGAAATCAGATTGGAATATATTCATACAAAAGAACAAATTGTAGATATCTTCACCAAGCCACTACCTAAGGATGCATTCTTGTATCTAAGAGGAAAGTTAGGGGTCACTCCCCTATCTGAGGTTCACTAAATAAAGTTTTAGTGATGCATCAACTAGAACATGTTGAAGATCAATCAGTTGATGCATCATAGTCAAGGAATCATTGCATATGAATCAGTACATAAGGTACATTGATATTTACCGAAACTATGTAAGTTGTCTTTGACATGTGTTGTCAAAGAGGGAGAGTTTGTTGTCATTTCAAAAAATTTATAACAAGAATAATTTGAGAAGTTAAGAGGGAGAGTTGTCAATTAGAGAAAGAAGTTTGAAGATGATGGGAATCAGAATGAAGCTAAGGATATGTTTCTTACTCTTGGTTTCTTTGTGAAATTTTATTGTGCTATGACATGTTGTGTTTCCATCAATGCCAAAGAGGGAGATTGTTGGATACAATTGCTTGAAGGACATTGTTGGATTAGCTATGTGTTGTCTTTGATGTCACACAAATGTCATATCAATTATCACTCTCAGTATCTACCGAGTTTAGTCGGTTAGCTAAGCGGTTCTCAGTATCTACCGAGCTCAGTCGGTCAGCTAGGCAGTTTTTGGTGTCTACCGAGTTCTCTTGGGTGTCTAAAAGGAAACATGATAGGGTAACAGTGTTAACCGAGCCTCCTCAGTTATCAAAGGAAAATTAGTGGTTATCGAGCTCTCTCGGTCTCCAAAGGATGTTGCAGAATTCGCTGTGGTTACCGAGTTCTCTTGGTCATCGAAGGAAATCTTTTCAGGATTAATATTTACCGAGCAAGGTCGACCCTTTCAAAGAATTTTGTTATTATAGTTTTTTTATCCCAGCTGACTATTATAATAATTATTAGTGCCGACTTGACAATCTAAATGATTATGAAATGGCATATATATATAGAAGGTCAAGTGGTGAATAAAAGATATACAACATGCAGAAATCATTTTGAAGAAAGGTGTGTGTGAATTTTGAAGGATGGTCAGATATCCTTGAGGAGAAGCAAAGATTTAATTGATCAATAAGGATCTAGTGAAACAGAACAGAGATCTATATTCAACAATTTAGTTGCAGGTCATTTCATTGTTACTCTCTAGCAATTGTAGCAGTGATATCAAAATCTCTTAACCGAGTTGGTTTAACAACCATTTTGTAAATCCTCTAACAAGGTAACAATTCTATTGAATTATTTCAAGACCTCTTACAAGGCCACTCCTAGCAGGGTGATTAAATCGTCTAACAAGGTCACACCTAATAGTGTGTTTTGTAACCTTTTACCAGGTTGGCTTCTAACCGGGCATCACTTCAAAAGAGTGAAAAATAGTAACTAGTTACATTGGTGGTTTTTCCCATATTGGGTTTCCACAATAAATCTGGTATCTCTTGTGTTCATATTATTTTCTTTATTCATGTAAGTTAATCAGTGATGAATGCTTAAGAACAGTTTAATTATTACACACTTCAGGGATCAAGTTTTTAGCATTTCTCTGTCTATTTACCAAGTGGCACAGTAAATAATTTTTTAAGATATTTAAGGGATCAGTGGTAATATTTTTGTGGTTAACTGATTCACCGCCCCCCTCTCAGTTCTTGCATCTATATTTCCAACAAGAATTTTATGTATAAGGGAGATATAAGACAAAAAAAAAATTGTATTAAGGAACAGTTAACAACTTGGCCATATTCCTTTGTTTCCATTAATGAAAAAGGGGGAGATTGTTGGAAATTTGGCTATACTATTGTATATGACTTAGTATAGTGTTTTCATTATGGAAACAAAGTCATATAGTAGTTTAGAGTCAACACACTTGATGAGAAGATCAGAAATTAGCTAAGTGTTGAAGACTGGACAATGTACATAGTACCTAAAGCTTAGAGCATCAACACATGTGCGTACGACTGAGTTATGGTATGCACCCTAGAAAATAAGTTGGTTAGAGTATATTCATGCTTATTCTATGAGTGCATGATCAGTTATGAAAAAATGACAAAGTTACAGACAGTTGAAGTTATACAGCCGGTGTGTGCCAGAGAAGAATAGAGTAAGAAACCGACTGTTAGCATTTTGATTTGTAGTTATATTATTATGATGTAAATTCCATGCACCTATTGTAATTAGGTTTCCAATATGTAATTATGTTTGTTTGTAAACATGATGGAGCCAATTCAATTGGAAGCATTGTATGTAATCAGTTAAAGGGCTGACCTAGTTATTTATTTTTTATGCGCATATAAATATAAGATGCACCCATTGTAATTAGTATGAGAGTCGATATAGAGTTGAGATAAGAAAAGAAGAAGTATACAAAGAGTCTATAAGATGTATTAAAGCTTCACAATAGGTCAAAGCATCAGTGCATCAAAGGAATTTATCAAATAGGCAGTGTCACAGTAACAGTTCATCCAATAGATATAGTGTGTATCTGAGATCAGAAGGTTGCAACCTTCACCACTTGAGCAATGAGCTCTAGGACAATGAGTCCACATCCCTAATAGGGTTTATTGTAAAAGACTCCTAACAGGGTTTGACCCTTGACAAGGTCTATTGTACTTAATACATTGTAAATAAACTCCTAACAGGGTTAAGGATCTTCTAACAAGGATCATAAAACACTAATACAAAATATTAGTGGGTGTCAATTCCCACTGGAGTTTTTACCTATTTGGGTTTCCCCTTAACCATATTGGTGTTATTTGTTGATTTTATGTTTCATGTTTATGTGGATGTTCATTTCAGTATTCAAGTTTAGTTTAAGATTAATTAAAAAGATAAATTATAGTGAACATTGATTCACCCCCCCCCCCCCCCCCCTCTCAGTGTTCCCATTCCTAACATCTACTTTAATCTTCTATGCATACACTTGTGACTCTATAATATCTTTTCCTGTGTGCAATTTGTCAATATGGTTATTTTCCTCAGTTAATTCAGATTCCATCTATTTCTTCATGTTCTCTAACTCCAAGATTTTCATGTTTGCTTGTCTTAGTTCTTCATCTAACTTCTTGTTCTCTTTGACTTGTTCTTCATAGGCTTCTTTATTGTGGAGTAATTTTTCATCCAACTCTTCAATCCGATCTTTCAGAGATGTGTTTTCCTCATTTAGATTTTTGACCATTTTTTCCAAATCACTTGTGGAACACTCTTTCAAATCTTTTCTCAAATTTTTAATGACTGCATGAGAATCACTAACCTTTTCTTTTAGTTCTTCAATTTATTTTTTAGATCTATCAAGTTCTTCAAGAGCTTCTTCAATATTCTTTTTCAAATGTTTAATTTCTCCCTTATCCATGATATCTTTAAGTGGTTAAACTTATCTTTAGAGTACCAAAGCTCTGATACCAATTGTTAGGATTGGGAACACTAAGAGGGGGGGTTGAATTAGTGTTCAATACTTAATTATGTTTTTTGATACTTTGAAACTTAACTTAATTGTTTAGTTACTGAAATGAACATCATTGTAAATAAGATAAGCATTCATAAAACATGACACCAAATACGATTACGGGGAAACCCAAATAGGTAAAAACCGCAGTGGGAATTGACACCCACTAAGAACTGCACTAGTGTTTTATGATCCTTGTTAGAAGATCTTGCAACCCTGTTAGGAGTTGATCTTTACAATGCTTTAGTACAGTGACCTAGTCAAGGGTCGGACCCTATTAGGATTCTTTTACAATTAACCCCATTAGGGGGGGGGAACACATTTTCCTAGAGCTCACTACTCGAGTGGTGAAGGCTACAACCTTCTGGATATTAGATACACACTATATCTGCAAGGTGGACTGGTGTAGTGACACTGCTTGTCTGATTAGTTCCTTTACTATGCTAATGCTTTAGCCTCTTGTAAATCTCTAACACATTCTATCTTCTTTTTGCATACTTTTTCTCTGCTTATGTGAACTCTATTTATCATGCCATTCTGAATTACAAGGGTGCATGTCTTATTTATATGTGCATAAAAAAAATTTCATCAAGCTGGCCTATAAATAATTACATACATTGCTTCCAATTGAATTGGCTCAAGCGTGTTTACATCTATTCATATTAACATGTCTATGACCTAAATACAATAGGTGCATAGCCTTTACAAAACAATATTACAAGCACTAATCAAAATGCAAACAGTCAGCTCCATGTTATGTCCTATTCTGCTGCTTACTACCTATGCCACTTCATCTGACTATAACTTCCTCATAATAAATCATATCATCATGCATTATTATACTTAGCATGACTACATACTTATAATCTTATCTTCAATGTTACATGTCATAACTCTTTCATACACACATGCGTTCATGCTTTGATCACCTGTTGATCTGCAATCTGTCTAGTCTTCCATACTTTATCATATTTCTGATCTTCTTCAATATGTGCCGATTACAAAACTTTATATGATCTTTTTTCCATAATGAGAACACTAGATATAGTCATATACTTTAGTATAGTCAACTTTCCAATATTATCTTG
Organism: Chamaecyparis obtusa; assembly: GCA_027943335.1. Classification (NCBI taxonomy): domain Eukaryota; kingdom Viridiplantae; phylum Streptophyta; class Pinopsida; order Cupressales; family Cupressaceae; genus Chamaecyparis; species Chamaecyparis obtusa. The sequence goes on from BSBK01003901.1 coordinate 317,054, forward strand.
CCTTTATACTATTTTTCTTAAGTCAGTTATGACTTGAAAAATATTCCACAAGCTAGCCTAAAAAATGACCAACCTCATCAAAATCACCATCAATCATACCTAACATGTCAACGCAAAATGTAATACAAAATTTTATTACCAAATAATGACAAAAATCAACCACCTCAATCATCTGATCATCAGGAAACAATCAATAACTCAATCGGTTCAAAATAAACATATCACCAAAATACCAACTCACTCCAAGCATTGAGTTAATTATCATGATCGATAAACTAAACTTGAATGAGAAAAATATTTTCTCTAGTAATAATTAACCATCCAATGTTGTCTCTATCTTGATCACCACTCAAAATACTTTATGTTATTGTCTTCCTATTAACTTCTCAAAACACTTAGCTTATTTTTCTTTACCTATCCATCTAGTCAGTTGGTATCTATAATATATTCATCAAATATGGTAAAGTTTCCATCAATGACAAACTCATAAGCATAAACCACTTCGTATCAACTCCAAAATCCATCATAATGCCAACAATATCCCCCTTTGGAATCAAAGGAAAGACATAGTGAAAATAATCATCTCCTAAAAAATGTTCCACTTACCAATAAACCAAAAATATATTCATTATGAATAGACACAAAGAAACTCAGCTATAATAACCATCAAGATTTGAACTGCTATACACTACTCCTGCTTTGATCACTAAACTAGACCTTTATTTAATTTTATTTTCAGTACACTGATCACTCCACCTTTGATAGAAATGACAAAGGCACATAAAGGAACTTAAAAAGTAAAACCATCCTACCAATCACGGCCTTTCAAAAACATCTCTAAAATTGGTTTTGGTTGTCTCAAAAGAACTCTCCCATGACTTTTGCAAGTTTTCTATGGCATGAATCTGTCCAAGTAATATAGAAGCTAACTCCTCCATATGTTCAAGTATACTCATGACCCAAGTGTTACCTATGAATATTTAACATTTTATTGCATTACATCAACTATAGGAATCAAATAAGTCTGTAACTATAGTAAAGTAGTGATCATATTATCTTTTTCTACTTTTAATGTCTTGACCTTTTGATTTATAGCCTTAACGTGTTGTCTATAAGTGGTAGCTGAATGTGAAATGGGATCAAAACTAGCAATTAAAAACTTAACCTCCTATTGAGATTATTTTCTCTTTGGGTCCAAATCTTGGGTAAACAATGACAAATCAGAAACTTGAGAAAATAATTTTCCAACCTCTATTAAAGTTTCCTTCACTTAGTTCACATGAACTATACAAATTTTCCTTTATCTAAAGAAATAGTCTCCATTAACTTATCAATCCTCTTCTTTTCATAATCCACATTTACTCTATTCATGGTGGTGTCCTCCAAACTAGGGACTTTATTAGTGATAGTGTTGGTCAAAGTATCTATCTACTCAATTGTTGTAGCATTACGATAATAGTCAAATTTAGGTACAAGATCTACAATAATTTCTCTATCTGATTGAAGTAATTATTCATGTTTATTTTCAGCTCTAAGTTTATCCATTTTAACTTACAACTTTAGTAGCTTTGATATTATCATTAATTTACTAGGACTCATTTTGGTAACATCAATAGGTCCTTGTATGACCTCAACATCCTCATTTCTAAACTCATATTCAACTGATTCCTTGGGAATAGCCATAACCTTTCTTTTATTCTTGGAACTTAAAATATCACTTAGATCCAATTTCCTTTGTACTGAATGTGTTGCAACATCAATATCATGAGCTTCATATTTATTTCCAATATCACTTGTCTATCCAACTACATTAGTTTCAATAGGTATCAACACCTCTTCAGTCATGTCCTTATATTCTTCCTCTTTTTCTTCACATCTTAAACTTCAATAGTAGAATCTTGTTGTGGAGTATTAGAAGATATGTCACTAATAATTTCTTCAATCACTTTCTCAGTAGTGAAAATTTTGTCTTGTTGGTGTTTCTTTTTCCCCAAAGGTCAGCTTGGCATTAATATTGATAGGGCTAGTGTCACATTCACTCAACACTCCAAATCTAACAGGAAAAAGGGCCAACTGACAAGGATCAAAGAGAGATCCTTCTACACTTTGAGATCCACATCACTTAGGCAAGTGTACCTCATCTACACACTCATACAATTTGTGTCACACTACAGGCTGGTAGGTAACTGACTATGGAATGGTTCACAAACTCTTCTAGGTATCCTGTACCTCAATGATGCCAATATCTCATGCAATAGCCCAACTTGCATGGAGTGAGTATGAAAAATAGAGACCTAACCTATCAACAAGAAAGGGAAAAGGTAGAACTGAATGGAAATGATTTTAAAGTTGGGTTGAAGGGACCCCTAAGATACCCTAAGTTTTTCATAGACCAGTGCCTTATCCAATGGGCCACAGATTCAAATACATTATTGGAAGAGAAAGCTATGAAACAAGAACACAATATGATCAATGTGTTTATGCCTGACATTAATCACACACCATGACCAAAACTCAACTTAGTTCCCACCTATGTATTCAAATATGTTATTACCCATCAAAGGATTTTGACCCTCCTCTTAGAAGAGACCTATGAATAGACAATACATTAACCAACATCCACTGGAAGACATGCATGACCTATCCTTGATATTTCAGCTCATACATACATGAATACTAACCCTGAACTAGTTATCTCTATGAAGACAACTCCACCCACAAGCTCTTAGGCAATGCAAGGTAGAAAAACTAAACATCCTTGATGCATGACTAATGAGTTCAGAATTCAAATGGAGATAGCTTGACAACAGTAAGAGTATATTAACTTCTCATACATAGGACAAATCTATTACAATATGTATTGTGTTCTCAGAACCAACAAGAGAAAGAGGAACACTCTATATGAAAATAAGAAGAGAAAAATCTACAGGAAAAGGACCCTTCACTTGGAACCAATTCTCCTCAAAGATTTTCAGAAGAAGGAACCCTTACAAAATCAAACAAACTACAATTTATACCATTGGTTACCTTGGAATCTCAAATAGTAGGATGCAACAAGCAACGGGTAACCAGGGTAAAATTAAGTCTACAACAGCCACTAAGTACAACAAGAAATGAGAATTTGTAGAAAAGCTTGGAAACCTGGGAAGAAATTAGGTGTATAATTGCATTGGTTTCCTCACCACAAGCTAACTCAGACCACAAGTAGAAGTGATTTCTTGCTATAGGAAGAACAACTTCAATGCGAGAGCCAGTCTGAAGACTTTGCACATGCAAAACATAGAGATCTCTGGCATCAATCAAAACCTTAGCCACCCGTGCCAAAACAAAATTTCACTACATTTAAATTGACAAGACATCTCAAGTAGCCAAAATTGGATCAGAACGGCCACACAGATCCTCTTCATCATTATCACAACTACCACCAAGCTACCGCACTCATCGCATATGGCCAAACTATCGAAAGACCCTACAAAACAAAGGTTGTCGCATGATCACATAGCTAGAAACTAGGCTATGTGAACATGTGACACACCACTAAGATTCATCACCAGGTACAAAATCACCATGCCACCAATCAGCAGGACCCTCGGGCCAGATCACAACACCTACTGCCATCAAACCAGTCAAATTTAGTGAAGAAACCATAAATTTTTGTACACCCGGTTGTGAAAACCATCTACAAGTTTGAAATCAAATGCAACGGCTAATTGGCAAAATTTAAAACATGGCCGTCGATCTTTTCCACTTTCCTAGCAAATTGAGCGGTCATATTTAACCTCACAACAGTCATGGGCCCCACGTGCTTTACATCACTTTGAAAATTGTGGCCCCACTTCATAACTCTACAACTGTGACAGCATCAATGGTCGCATGATCACATAGCTAGGAAATGGGCTATGCAAACATGCGACAAGCCTCCACGTCACTGAATCACCAACCTCACTTTATCTAGCAAACTAGCCACTGAAGATCTTCTGCCAGTTCGCGAGACACTATCCACCATCACTAAAAAACTTACTGATCACATGACCACTATTCACTGAATCACCAAATAAATTGGGGCACTCCCAAAACATTACGTGAACCAACGAACAGGAAGAAAACTTATTAGGACCACCAAACCACTTAGACCCACACATGGGCCCACCCTTTTTGTCACATGTCACACCACCATTCACTACAATTGTCGAGTCACCTGACACAAGACCCACCGCCAAGAAAAGCCTTACCTTTTGGGAAGATCGGACGGTGGGTGCATGATCACATGGGGTGAGAATATTCCATGTGATCACATGCTGACCGTAAATCTTAAATCTCTGACTCCGGGCCCCGCAACAAAATGCCACCACACTACCGCAGACACATGTCAACTAGTCACATGATTGCATAGCCAGAAAATGGGCTATGCAATCATGCGACAGCCAACCAAAGGCCACCACATCAGCACTGTCTGACACACAAACCCACCTAGACCCATGGCACACCCACACTGGAAAATCCAATGGCTGCCATAAAAGCGTAAGTGATAAACACCGTGCATCTTTACCATGCGAACTTATGTTGACCACTGATCTTATCCAAACTTTAACCACACCGGGCAATGGGAAGAACTGGGACCCACATGAATAGGTGGCAAGTGGTCGCATGATCGCATGTTAGAAAAGTCTAACATGCGGCCATGTGATAGCCAATCATTTTGAAACCTTTGAAGACCTGAGCCCACCAGACAGTCAAACTTGCGCAATTAGAGAATTCCAACAAATAGGGTAGAAGTACAGGGTCAAAAACACATAGGGCTTTCGGCAGAAAAGATCAAAAACACACAAGGTTTTCAACATCAAAGATACATGCACAAAAGCTGGCAGGCACAAGGTTGAAAATAATGAGGGTTTTCACACAGACTGAAAACATCATGGATTTTCAAAAATACTATGGGTTTTCGACACTGTGGCAGATTCTAAAAACATTTCCTGCAGACCTTGAAACTTGAATAACTTTCTAGGTTTTGCGATTTAGCATGTGTGTTTTGGACTAAAACAAGGTGACAACATGAAGAACATAGGGTAGGACACTTTCACAAAAAACATTTGCAGGGAAGAGGCCATTTTCATAAGATTTTTGCACGAATAGGAAAATGGACTAATAGTGGCTCTAGTTGGGGATGCATGGCTCTTGTAGGCATGGCAAGAATTCAGATCTCTAGGAAAAGTAGACCACCCACTGGAAAAACACAAAGACCTCAAAAAATAGAGGGAACAAACCAGGAAAGAAACACACAACAGGAAAGGGAAAGATATACAAAGTGTACATTTTAAAAAAACCTGCAGCAACAAACATGAGTTAATTCCTACCTCTGTCAAAAATCTGATTTTCATTTCTTCCTTCATGAGGCACACCAGAAATTTTTTTTTCATTTGTCTCCATAGGCATGTCAACATGTTCAACCAGTATATCAGGAAGAACAAAGTAGCTTTCTTCACAGTGCATGTAAAAACTTTTGACACTCTCTCCATCTTGCTCACTATGAAGATACAAATTAGTATACCCATGAACAACACCATTAGATAAGAACCTATTCTTCTCCACTGATTCATGTATGCCATCAATTGGAAACATAAAGAACTCATACTCTACCTACTAAAAGGCCTCATCTAGACCCTATCTTTGCATTTCCACAAGTGTAATCGATTGGACCTCAAATGAATAATCAGATTGATACCCACATATGGAAAATGGGCATCCTGATTCAACTGAATCTGAGACCTCCACATGTTCTTCAAACAAAAGATTGATAACTCCATGCAATACACCTTGTTGAACATCATGACAAAAAATAGGCTGATAGTCAAATTCTTCATCATATAAAGCATTAGAAAACACTTTAAAATCAGTACCCATCTCAACCTCATGGAGACTCATAGCACATGAAAAAAAATTAGAACCATATGAAGACTCACTGATATCACATTTAATTATTTTTTCTTTATCTTCATACCTTGAGGATGAATCATCCTCAGCATCTTCACTATCCAAAGAATGTTCACTTCCATCATCACTTTCCTCTTCCCATGTTGCATCTGACTCATATGAAGACACCACACCCTCACTGTCTTCATCACTCTCAACATCACCACTTAAGGACATGACCCTAAGTGCATGCTCAAGCCAAAGGCTATCATCACTAAGTATCCAATCTCTAACACATATATAATACCCTTCCCACAATGCATCTGACCAATCGGTTGACTCATGAAAATAAAGCTCCAAGAATAAACCAATAAACTCAGATTCAGGAAACTCAACATCATCAGGAAGCTCATCATATGCACCACAAAATCTATCATAGAAAAAAGCTATGGATAGATCTTGTCTGCACCCCGCTCTCAATCTTACCAACTTTATGCAATCCCTAAGGATGCCCTCCTCAAGGAAAGCCAGCTCCTTCTTCAACTTATCCATTAAACTTAATGCAATACTTCCATATAATTTTGCAAAGCTGCAATAGAGAACTTGAAGTATGAAAACCTCTAATCACACCTTATCCTTTTCCTAGTACTTGACCACTTAACAAGGAGACATTTTAGATCTTTGAAAAATACTTGGGAATCTTGTAGCAGAAGACCTTTGGCTTGAAGCGGGTCAGATCTAGAGCTCACCATGCAGCTCTATCAAATTTTGCAATGTAGAGCTGCCACCTCCTTGCAGAGGAAAAATGTTTCACTGATTTGTGTATCTCTTCCAACCAACCAAAACTCACCAGGATAACATGCACTATTTATCAGAAGATGCACTAATCAAACAAAGACAAATCAGAGCTGCCACTCACAACTAGGTGAGAAAATATTAGCAAATGCTTTGTTTTTGTATTTGACACTTTCCAATGGTCCCTAGCAGAGTCACCATCTTGTTGGTGTTTCTTTTTCCCCAAAGGACAGCTTGGCATTAGGATTGATAGGGCTAGTGTCACATGCACTCAACACTCTAAATTTGATAGGAAAAAGGGCCAACTGACAAGGATCAAAGAGAGATCCTTCTACACTTTGAGCTCCACATCACTCAAGTAGGTGTACCTCATCTGCACACTCATACAATTTGTGTCACACTACAGGCTTGTAGGTAACTGACTATGGAATGGTTCTCAAACTCTTCTAGGTATACTGTACCTCAATGATGCCAATATTTCATGCAATAGCCCAACTTTCATGGAGTGAGTATGAAAACCAGAGACATAACCTATCAACAAGAAAGGGAAAAGGTGGAACTGAATGGAAATGATTTTAAAGATGGGTTGAAGGGACCCCTGAGATACCCTAAGTTTTTCATAGACCGGTGCCTTATCCAATGGGCCACTGAGTCAAATACCTTATTGTAAGAGAAAGATATGAAACAAGAACACAATATGCTCAATGTGTTGATGCTTGACATCAATCACACACCATGACCAAACCTCAACTTAGTTCCCACCTATGTATTCAAATATGTTATTACCCATCAAAGGATTTTGACCCTCCCCTTAGAAGAGACCTATGAATAGACAATACATTAACTAGCATCCACTAGAAGATAAGCATGACCTATCCTTGATATTTTAGCTCATACATACATGAATACTAACCCTGAACCAGTTATCTCTGCGAAGAGAACTCCACCCACAAGCTCTTAGGCAATGCAAGGTAGATAAACCAGACATCCTTGATGCATGACTAATGAGTTCAGAATTCAAATGGAGATAGCTTGACAACAGTAAGAGTATATTAACTTCTCATACATGAGAAAAATTTGTTACAATATGTATTATGTTATCAAAACCAACAAGAGAAAGAGGAACACTCTATATGAAAATAAGAAGAGAAAAATCTACAGGAAAAGGACCCTTCACTTGGAACCAATTCTCCTCAAAGATTTTCAAAAGAAGGAACCCTTACAAAATCAAACAACCTACAATTTATACCACTAGTTACCTTGGAATCCCAAATAGTAGGATGCAACAAGCAATGGGTAACCAGGGTAAAATTAAGTCTACAATAGCCACTAAGTACAACAAGAAATGAGAATTTGCAGAAAATCCTGGAAACCCAAGAAGAAATTAGGTGTACAATTGCATTGGTTTCCTCAGCACAAGCTAATTGTGACCACAAGTAGTAGTGATTTCTTGCTGTAGGAAGAACACCTTCAATGCCAAAGCCAATCTAAAGACTTCACACATGCAAAACATAGAGATCTCTGGCATCAATCAAAACCTTAGCCACCCACGCCAAAACAATAGTCCACTACATTTAAATCAGCAAGACATCTCAGGTAGCCAAAATTGGATCAGGACGGCGGCACAGATCCTCTTCATCATTATCACAACTACCACCAAGCTACCACACTCATTGCATATGGCCAAACTACCGAAAGACCCTGCAAACTAATATTTGTCGCATGATCACATAGCCAGAAACTAGGCTATGCAAACATGTGACACACCACCAAGATTCATCATCGGGTATGGAATCACCATGCCACTGATTAGTAGGACCCTTGGGCCATATTGCAACACCTACCACCATCAAACCAGTCAAATCTGGTGAAGAAACCATAAATTTTGGTACACCCGGTCGTGAAAACCATCTGCAAGTTTGAAATCAAATGCAATGGCTAATCGACAAAATTTAAAACATGGTCGTCAATCTTTTCCCCTTTCCTAGAAAATCAGGTGGTCATATTTAACCTCACAATAGTCATGGGCCCCACATGCTTTACATCACTTTGAAAACTGTGGCCCCACTTCATAACTCCACAATCATGACACCATCAGTGGTCGCATGATCACATAGCTAGGAAACAGGCTATGCGAACATGTGACAAGCCTCCACATCACCGAAACACTGGCCTCACTTTATCTGGGGAACCGACGACCAAAGAACTTCCACCAGTTTGTGAGACATTGTCCACCATCACTAAAAAACTTAGCGATCATGTGACCACTATTCGCTAAATCACCAAATAAATTGGGGCACCGCCAAAACATTACACGAACCAGTGAACAGGAAGAAAACTTGTCAGGACCACCAAACCACTTAGACCCACACATAGGCCCACCCTTTTTTCCACATGTCACACCACCATTCACTACAATCACCAAGTCACCTGACACAGGACCCACCACTGAGAAAAGCCTTACCTTTTGGGAAGATCGGACGATGGGTGCATGATCTCATGGAGTGAGAATATTCCATGCGATCACACACCAACCGTAGATCTTAAATCTCTGACACCATACCCTGCAATGAAATTCCACCACACTACCATGAACACATGTCAACTAGTCACATGATTGCATAGCCAGAAACTGGGCTATGTGATCATGTGACAGCTAACCAAAGGCTGCCACATCAGCACTATCTGACACACAAACCCACCTAGACCCATGGCACACCCACACCAAAAAATCCAATGGCTTCCATAAAAGTGTAAGGGATAAACACCGTGCATCTTTACCATGCAAACTTACGCTGACCACTGATCTTATCTAAACTTTAACCACATCGGGCAATGGGAAGAACTGGGACCCACATGGACAGGTGGCAAGTGGTCACATAATCACATGTCAAAAAATTCTGACATGCGGCCATGCGACAACCAATCATTTTGAAACTTTTGAAGACCTGGGCCATCCATACAGTCGGACTTGTGCAGTTAGAGAATGCCAACAAATAGGGTAGAAGTGCAGGGTCAAAAACACACAAGGCTTTCAATGGAAAAGATTGAAAACACACAAGGTTTTCAACATCAAAGATATGCACACAAAAGCTGGAAGGCACAAGGTTGAAAACAATGAGGGTTTTCACACAGACCGAAAACATCATAGATTTTCAAAAATACTGTGGGTTTTTGACATTGTGGTAGATTCTGAAAACATTTCCTGCAGACCTTGAAACTTGAATAACTTTCTGGGTTTTGCGATTTAGCACATGTGTTTGGACTGGAGCAAGGTGACAACATGAAGAACATAGGGTAGGACACTTTCACAAAAACATTTGCAGGGAAGAGGCCATTTCATAAGATTTTTGCACAAACAGGAAAATGAACTAACATGTCTAATCTTATCTCTTTAATGGAAGTTGTGTGGTATAAAATTGGTATTCAATTGGAATATAGCCAACACTTAATAAAATATTAACTCAAGAATTTATCTACAAGAGTTAAAAACAAATGAACAACTAAACTCTCAAAAACATCTTATTTCTTCCTAGTTGAAGCAAGTCTAATCCTTTTGTAATGCTCATTAGATTAGCATAAAGGATTAGTGTCTTGAATACTCCAAAATGGGAGATTTTATTCATGAATGAGATGCAATGCTTTCATTCACAATTCCTAGATGATCTTAAACATACAATGCAATGCTATAATGAAGCCATAGTGCAATATTAAGTTAACAACAATAATTATAATATGAAACAAAACTAGATAACAATGCAAGATTATTAGATAGAAAATGAGCTAAACTACAAATGCAAGAGAGCTATGAATGCAAGAAACTATGATGAAATAAATTAAGAACTTAAGAACTCAAAATAGCATAATAAATCTAGAATGCACAAAATGATCAAAGATGGAATCCTAGAATGTACGAATGGAACCCCTCGAGCTGAGGAAGAGTTTTCTTTTAAAGAAAGTGCCACAAGAATGAAGGGTGGAGATTAAGAGGAACAATATGTTACCTGTAGAGATGAGTGGTGAGAGAGATCAATACTTGTGATAGAATATAGGAATTTTGATTGGTCAAGCTTGATGGAGAATAAGGCAAAATAGAAAATCCCCTTTTAATTATCATTTAATAAAGATTAAGTTGCATAATGTGTTCTTTTAATAAAAGTGTTAGGACTTTGTATTAAAAGGAAGTTTTTGGCAATTGAATGATTTTTCAAGTTTTAGTATTAGAAATTATTTAATTATGCAAGGGGGATTAAATCCAAGTTGCTTACGTAATTATGTCTAGTAAATTATGCCTTTAAAATTTAGAATTTTTTTTAAGGAAAATTAATTGAGATTAGGGGCTTAGGTTTTACTAGATAAATTTTAGGTGATTACATTTTCCCCTTTTTAGATTGATATGGGAGCAACACATTTATTCAAACAATAAATTGTAGATAAGTTAGAGAATAACCTGATATGAAGGGATGATACTTTCTAATAAGGATAAACTAACTCCAAACTTGATTGAATGAAGATAGATTGAAGATCAGCTCCAGACTTGATTGAGCGAAGACTAATGAGCAAGAGAAGAGTATCCAATCTAATATGATGTAATGAGACTGAATGTTTGTCCAAAGATAATGACAACTACCCAGCTTGATATGAAGTTAGGAACTAATCAGTGTTAAAAATCTTGAGATAATTTCTTTGACAAGGATTCTAAAGAACCCAATCACCTGATTGAGAGATAATACTAGATTAATATGAGTCTTGATGAACCTGATATGCCACAAGAATGATGCTAGATTGATATGGGTCCTGACAAACTTGACAATCCCTAAGTGATCAAATATCTATACCTCTCTGAATTACCTAATATAAAGCAATGAGATCACTCTTAGAGAGATATAGAGAATCTCAACTTGATATAGTTTGTGATAAAGATGAGATGCCCCAAGCCATGAATCTTGAATTGATTTGTTGATTAGGTTTGATTGTAGAAGAAGATTTTCTATATTGCCATGCCCCCTCAAGATCAAAATTAAACAAAGGTAAAGAGTCCAATGAAAGATTTGACTGATTAAAAGTGCTAATTAAGATTAGAATCAATCAAGATTAGTTTACCATCATATTCAGAATATGTTAGAGAGTGATTTGAGCTATTTTGAGGTCTTGTTGACCAAACTTGATAGAAGTTTGACCAAGGTTGACAAGGTTTGACCATATTGAAATCACTTGGATGTGATATATTTGAATTGGATTAACCTCAAGAATGAGAGAAATGAAGGTGGAAGAGAGTGAGAAGGGATAGCATTAGTGGTCAATTATGTTTGCCCAAGAAGGGTTCACTTTGTAATTTGACTAGGTAACCAAACCTGAATTTTGATTTTGATCTTGAAAATTAATTTTGGATGTCAAAATTAGCTAGGGATTCAATTTTTATGGCATTCCAAGAACTTTAAATTTTAGGTTAAAATCTATAAAAGGGGCCCAGAGGGGTCATTTTCAAATCATTTTATATATTGGACTTTGAGAGTCCAAAGCCTTCTAGAGAGTGAAAGATGTTGATTCTAGTCTTTAATCACCATTTTTCACTTTAGAGGCATCACAACTAGCCTCAATCATATGTTGCACCAGTAAGTAGTTGATCCCAGCTTTTGATTTTGAAAATTTTAATTAATTTTGTCAAAAAAATCTTGTGTTTTAGGTCTATCAACTCAATTTATCATGCGATGAAATAGTTTCACTAGACACCTTTCTAGTTGTCATTTTACAATAAACTAGTTTCATTAATTTTATCACATAGTTGTTTTTCTTTATCGTACAATCAGTACCCTTGCATCATACAATACGGGTAGCTTCATTATATTGAGTAATTGTATCGTACTGCTTTTTGAGTTTCATCACAAAATAAACTAGAGTTTTCTTGTTTCATTGTATGACCCAATTTTTTAGTTTTTGCCTTTTTTTTTAAATGCTTATTTCTTCATAGCTGATTTGTAGCCTTGTAGATGTGCTTAGTAATGAATTTTTTATACTTTGATACTCTTTATAGATAGATTTTTCTGATGATTAGGGTTGATTACTGATGCATTTTCTTGTGTTCCATTTTGTAGCTGCAATTTCCTGACCCCCATTTTTGGTGTGCATATCTACAGGCCTTGAGATTAGTTCATCATTTTTCACATTAGGAGTTGGCCTTCCTTGAGTATTATGGGTTGGGGAAGCTCATCACCATCCTTGATATACATGTTAACCACTGGTTGATGACCACATTGGCTAAGTACTTTCATAGTAAGCATACAAATTTTCATTTGCCTACTGGTGATATTACTATCACCCTTGAGGATGTCTATCAGATCCTTAGATTACTGATAGCTGGGGAGTTGGTTTTCTATGATTAGGATCTAATAGAGGGGATTGTAGCATTGAAAGAGTTATTTTTTACGATACTATCCTAGACTAGAATATCACCTTGGACGACATGCTCAGACAGTATGGCCAATTATTATCTATTGGTGTGTGTACTTATGGAGTTGATCAAATGTGTCATCACACCAAATCATAACTGGTAGGGGTTTTAGTGTAGTTGGAGTTGTATCTTGTACGAGATGTTGAGAAAAGCACATAGATTCAACTGGGGGGCATGTCTACTATGCCACATGTATTGGGAGCTCCATTAGATTGTGTATTAGTATAGATAGAGCATGGTAGTTGGCCTTAGGTTACAGGAAAAAAAAGACCATGGAGAGAGAGAGAGAGGGTTACTAGGATCAGTGGGATATGTTGTAGTTGTAGAGGAAGGACTATTGGAGGAGGAGGGAGAGTGACTGGTGAGATGGAGGGTGGACCAGGGACACCTCCTGATGAAGGGTGCTCCCCTTAATACCACAAACACAAAATAGAAACAAAGAAACAACAATAATTTGCAACAACAGAAAATGGGCTTCTTATTATCTCCACAAATGTAGAATTACAAATTTCAGAATTACAATATGCAAAGCCACATGGGCATTCCTTTTACAATATTCTATAGGACAAAGCCTCAAAACATCACCTAGATCTACCCAAAACTGCTTCGAACTTCCTAAGACAACACTACAACCCTCCTTATATAGGCAATTTTCCAATACCTAGGAAGGTTCCAAAATTTTAGCCAATAAGGTCGACCAAACTTGGAATTATTTTATTTTTCATTTTATTACATCATAGTCAGCTCAAAACAACTTTTGAAATGCAAATAGAAATTTTGAAGGAAAATCATTTTTCACCATTTCAGGTGACCCAACTTTCGGAGACCATAAGTCATCACCCATTGACCCAATTGACTATTATAACCCCATTTCAGAAAGGGCCTGAAGCACTCTACAATGCCTAAATTAAGAAAGCTTCATTCACTTGAAGTTTTGACCTCATCCGAGGCCTCTAAAGCCTTCAAAATTGAGTTCAAAGTTTTTGTACCCTGCTGCCAATACCAAAAATTTTCAATATCTTCAAAAGTAGACTTGATCTAGCAAAGAAGCTTTACTAGCAGGTTGATATAACCAAAATGAACCTCTAGGGAAGAAAATACACCATTTTGAGCATGAATAGAAAAATTACCAAAAATAGAAGCTCTGCACAAGATAGCCCTTATTGAAAGGAAACCAGAAATATTTTTGGGTGATGCAAGATTGCTCTTACACCCAAGATGCTCATGCATCAGACACCCAGGGTAATTTGAGAAGTGACCCTATCATGACTTAGGTGTGAAGAGGAAAACCAAGATGGTTAACCTCCTCCTTTGTCAGCCATGATGAGTTTTTAATAGGTCATCCTTTCCATTTGACCAGATATTCTTCATATGTCATGTTCCTTGTGCTTTTGCCAACATGCCTATCTTGAATGTCCTCAATCTCCTTGGTAGCTGAAATAGTTGCTAGAATAATCCATTGTGCTGTCGTGATCTCATCTTCAACACATCCTTCATGATAATCTATCAAATCTGAAATATTAAACATTGGTGAAATATTTAGCTCTGCAGGCAAGTCAACCTCATATGCATTTCCTGAATCATGCTTCTTCAATATCTTACATGGCCCAAACTTCTTCATTTTCAACTTGTTATATGTACCAATTGGAAATCTCTCCTTCTACAAATGAACCATGACTTCATCTCCAACCTAAAATTCTTTATGCCTTCTTTTCTCATCTGCCTTAGCCTTATACTACACATTCATCTTGGTAATGTGCTTCCTCACTTCCTCATGGATGTTCTTCAAATTTTCTACAAAATCCTCGGCTTCAGCACTACTTATTTCTCCTTTATCTATCTTCCTCAACTTAGATGCATTTGTAGGACTACTTCCATATACAATCTGTGGATGATGTGATGAACTAAACTTCAAATCTATCTTCAACAATTCACTTTCTGCTAGTGTCATTCTTTGTGCTGCCTTATTTAGCATCCTGGCTCCTCGAATCAAGTCCATCTGATGACTAATCTTTCTTACTGGTGGTAATCTATTAGACACATTATCAGATACAATATCCTGAAACTCATTCAATAATTCTACAACTTCTACCGGTACATCTTCTACTTCCTCTCTCCTAGCATTCAAAATTAAGGTAAAACACATATACTCATGCCGCATACCATCTAAGAAATTTCCTTTATTAAAAAAATCTATTCTTGCACTACCACATACCTTTTCTTCTATGTCATTCAATGGCTTTAGCTTATGTCACACTCCATCCTTTGTCAGTGAATATGTATTTTCATGACCATCATGTATAGCACATCTATCAAACGGCCATGGTCTACCCAAGAACATATGACATGTATCCATAGATATGATATCACATAGTACCTCATCTTGGTACCTGCCGATCTTGAACTTCACTAGGCACTGTTCACTAACCATGACCTTGTGGTCATCCTTCATTTCTCCTATTTTTCCTTCCTTGGCATTGAGGATATTCAAATTCCCTATGACCTTCTTCCCCAAAGTGAAAACATGTTCCATAGAAGCCTCCTCTTCCAGATCCTTGTCCTCTTCCTCTTCCTCTCTGATCTCTATTATTGTAATCATGGAAATGATTGAAATTATCTCCTCTCTAATTTTGATTGTCACTGGCCTCATCCTAGTTTTTTGGATCTTCATTTCGATCTCCATATGACCATCCACCAGATCTTCCATCATGACCTCTTCTGCTTTGTCTACTCTCAAACTTCTTGTTTAGCTTTTCCTCTACTTTTAGGGAAAACTGGTATGCCTCTTCAATATTGTTCATTTGAACCATATTCAACTCCTTTTGAATGCTCGGCCTCAACCCATTAAGGTAATGGGCAACTTTCTCCTTATCAGCTTCTGCATGTCTGATTCTGATGATGATTCGATAGAACTCCTTTGTATACTCCTAAACAGATCTTCCTGCTTGCTTCAAAATTTGTATCTTCTTCAGTAGGTCAAGCTCATAATCAACATGAATGAATTACCACTTCAATTTATCCACCATTCGATTCCATCTTGTGATTTAATCTTTCCCTCTTCTATTTCGCTCCAATTGAATCTCTTTCCACCAAATCTTCACATGACCCTTCAGTCTAGTCTTCATGAATTTGACCCTTCTAAGATCTTGAATATCTTCATTCTCAAAATATTCTTCACATTCATTGATCTAGTCGATCAATTCTTCTAGGTTAAGATTCCCTAAAAATGTAGGAACCTCGATCTTAGGTCTTTTTCCGATCTTGGAAATGGCCTAGAAAAGCCTTTCTTCCTCTTGATTCAAAACCTTGACTTCTAATTCTTGATCACAATTTCCTTCTTTGGCTTCATCCTCACTTTCATCTCTGACATTAAGATTCATTCCTTTGTGAATCTCTTCTTGCAATGCTCACACTTGTATCTGGAGTTCTCTAACCTCCGGTGTCATAGCACCACCTCTTCCACCATGTTCACTTCGTGGAGGCATTTTCACATGTATTGTTGAAACCCTAACCATGACCCTTTTGCAAACTGCCTCACACTTAGTGATCTGTTTACACAGAAACCCTAATCCATGGTCTTGTTGCAAACTACCTCATAGTCGGTGATCTATTTACACACTCAAGAACTCCCACTCTGATACCACTTGATGAAGGGTGCTCCCCTTAATACAACAATCACATAACAGAAACAAAGAAATAATAATTTGCAAGAATAGAAAATGGGATTCTTATTATCTCCACAAATATGGAATTACAAATTTTAGAATTACAATATGTAAAGCCACATGGGCATTCCCTTTATAATATTATGTAGGACAAAGCCTCGAATCATTATCCAGATCTACCCAGAACTGCTCTGAACTACCTAAGACAACACTACAACCCTCCTTATATAGGCTGACCAAACTTAGAATTATTTTATTTTTCATTTTATTACATCATAGTTGGCTCAAAACAACTTTTGAAACCCAAACAAAACTTTTGAAGAAAAATCATTGCTCACCATTTCAGGTGACCCAACTTTCAGAGAACATAAGTCGTCACCCGTTGACCCAATTGACTATTATAACCCAATTTTAGAAAGGGCATGAAGCACTCTACAATAGCTAAATTAAGAAATATTCTTTCACCCAAAGTTTCAACCTCATTCAGGGTTTCTAAAGCCTTCAAAACTGAAAAGTTTTTGTACCCTTCTGCCAATACTGAAAATTTTCAATATCTTCAAAAGTAGACTTGATATGGCAATGAAACTTTACTCGCAGGCTGATATAACCAAAATGAACCTCTAGGGAAAAAAATAGACCATTCTAAGCATGAACAGAAAACTTACTAAAAATAGTAAATTTCCAAAAATAGAAGCTCTGTAAAAGATAGCCCTTATTAAAAAGAAACC
The DNA here is from genome assembly GCA_027943335.1 of Chamaecyparis obtusa. Lineage (NCBI taxonomy): Eukaryota > Viridiplantae > Streptophyta > Pinopsida > Cupressales > Cupressaceae > Chamaecyparis > Chamaecyparis obtusa. Next base: position 334,603 of record BSBK01003901.1, read on the forward strand.
AAAAATATTTTTGGGTGATGCAAGATTGCTCTTACACCTAGGATGCTCCTGCATCAGACACCTGGGGTAATTTGAGAAGTGACCCTGTCATGACTCAGGTGTGAAGAGGAAAACCAAGATGGTTAACCTCCTCCTTTGTCAACCATGATGAGTCTTCAATAGGTCGTTCTTTCCATTTGACCAAATATTCTTCATATATCTTTTTCCTTGTGCTTCAGCCAACATGACTATCTAGTATGTCCTCAATCTCCTGGGTAGCTGAAATAGTTGTTGGAATAATCCATTGTGATGCCTTGATCTCATCTTCAACACCTCCTTCATGATACTCTATCAAATCTAAAATGTTAAACATCAGTGAAATATTCAGCTCTGTAGGCAACTCGACCTCATATGCATTTCCTGAATCATGCTTCTTTAGTATCTTACATCACCCAAACTTCTTCATTTTCAACTTGTTATATGTACCAATTGGAAATCTCTATCCACAAATGAACCATGACTTCATCTCCAACCTGAAATTCCTTATGCCTTCTTTTCTCATCTGCCTTAGCCTTATACTACATATTCATCTTGGTAATGTGCTTCCTCACTTCCTCATGGATGTTCTTCAAATGTTCTGCAAAATCCTTAGCTTCAACACTACTTATTTCTCTTTTATCTATCTTCCTCAACTTAGATGCATTTCGAGGACTACTTCCATATACAATCTGTGGATGATGTGATGAACTAAACTTCAAATCTATTTTCAACTCTCCACTTTCTACTAGTGTCATTCTATGTGCTGCCTTATTTGGCAAAATGGCTCCTAGAATCAAGTCCATGTAATGACTGATCTTTCTTAGTTGTGGTAATCCGTCAGGCACATTATCAGATACAATATCCTAAAATAAATTCAATAATTCTGCAACTTCTAAAGGTACATCTTCTACTTGCTCTTTCCCAACCTTTGGAATTAAGGTAAAACACAAATTCTCATACCGCATACCATATAAGAAATTTCCTCTATCAACAAAAGCTATTCTTGCACTACCACATACCTTTTCTTTTATGTCATTCAATGACTTTAGCTTATGTCGCACTCCATCCTTTGTCAGGGAATATGTATTCGCATGACCATCATGTACAATACATATGTAAAACTTCCATGGTCTACCCAAAAACATATGACATGCATCCATAGATATGATATCACATAGTACCTCATCTTGGTACCCATGGATCTTGAACTTCACTGGGCACTGTTCACTAACCATGACCTTGTGGTCATCCTGCACCTAGGCAACCTAATATGGATGTGGATGTTTCTGCCTCTTGAGCTTCAAATTTATCACCATCTCTTCTGAAACCAAATTATAGGTACTACCACTATCATTAATCGCATCATAACAATTACCCTCACTCTCGCACCTAGTGTGAAATAGACTCTTCCTTTATTCAGGTTCATTCTCACCACTCAGCAGGACTCTTCTGTTAATCAACATTTCTCCTCTTTCCAAATCTTCAGAATGTGATGATCCGGCATCTTCATCAACATGTGCAACTCTAGACTGGCCTTCATTTCTCATATCTATCCTTCATTGGCATTGAGGACATTCAAATTCCCTATGACCTTCTTCCCCAAAGTGAAAACATGTTCCATGGAAGCCTCCTCTTCCAGATCATTGTCCTCTTCCTCTTCCTCTCTGATCTCTATTATTTTGATCATGGAAATGATTAAAATTATCTCCTCTCTGATTCTGACTATTACTAGCCTCATCCTACTTTTTCAAATCTTCATTTTGATCTCTATATGACCATCCACTAGATCTTCTATCATGACCTCTTCCGCTTTGTCTACTCTCAAAGTTCTTGTTCAACTTTTCCTCTACTTTAAGGAAAAACTAGTATGCCTCTTCAATACTATTCATTTGAACCATATTCAAGTACTCTTGAATGCTTGACCTCATCCCATTTAGGTAATAGGCAACATTCTCCTCATTAGCTTTCGCATGTCCTATTCTGATGAGGATTCGATAGAACTTCTCCATATACTCCTGAACAGATCTTCTTACTTGCTTCAAACTTTGCATGTTCTTCAGTAGGTCAAGCTTATAATCAATAGGAATGAACTACCACTTCAATTTATCCACCATTTCATCCCATCTTGTGATTTTATCTTTCCCTCTTCTATTTCACTCCAATTGAATCTCTTGCCACTAGATCTTTGAATGACCCTTTAGTCTGGCCTTCATGAATTTAACCCTATCAAGATCCTTAATATCTTCATACTCAAAATATTCTTCACATTCATTGGTCTAGTTGATCAATTCATCTGCGTTAAGATTCTCTGAAAATATAGGAACCTCGATCTTAGGGCTTGTCCTAATCTTGGAAATGGCCTGAAAAAGCCTTTCTTCCTCTGGATTCAAAACTTCAACTTCTACTTCTTGATCATCATTTCCTTCTTTGGCTTCATCCTCACTTTCATCTTTGACATTAAGAATCATTCTTCTATAAATCTCTTCTTAAAATGCTCACACTTATCTTCGAAGTTCTCTAACCTTAGGTGTCACAGTACCAACTCTTCTGCCACATTCCCTTTGTGGAGGCATTTCACCTGTCTCACTGAAACCCTAACCACGACCCTAGTAAAAACTACCTCACATTCAATGATCTATTTACACTAAAACCTTAACCCACGGTCCTGGTGCAAAATGCCTCATAGTCAGCAATTTGTTTACACACTCAGGAACTCTCGCTCTGATACCACTTGATGATAAGTGCTCTCCTTAATACCACAAACACATAATAGAAATAGAGAAACAACAACAATTTGAAAGAACGAAAAATGGGCTTCTTATTATCTCCACAAATGTAGAATTACAAATTTTAGAATTACAATATGAAAAGCCACATGGGCATTCCCTTTACAATATTTTGTAGGAAAAAGCCTCGAATCATTACCCAGATCTACCCAGAACTACTCCGAACTGCCTAAGACAACACTAAAGCCCTCCTTATAAAGGTAATTTCCCACCACCTTGGAAGCTTATAGAATTTTAGCTACTAAGGCCGACCAAACCTAGAACTATTTTATTTTTTGTTTTATTACATCATAGTCAGCTCAAACCAACTTTTGAAACTCAAACATAAATTTTGAAAGAAAATTATTTTTCTTCATTTTAGGTGACCTGTAATGCCCCACCAGGCAACCCAAGAGGACAAGACATAAAACCTCTATAAAATTGCAAGTAGTGAATTTTTTTAATTTTTAATTATTTTAATTTTATTTTAACTAGAATAATATTCATCATTACACTTCATATTTCTAAAAGAAGAAATAATTTTCTACTACTTGAATGTAAGATTTATACCACTTAAGTCCTCCCGGGTTCCCTAACGTTGCTACTAAAGCAACATCATATAAACCATTTACATGCATAAGATATTTACGGAATCATGAGCTTAAAAGATCTACATTCATTTTAATGCACCAAGTTAAATGTCCCTAACTTATTTCTTATATTAAACATAGGTTAATCATCCAACATCATTATTCCTTTTATCAACTCATTCCATAAATTCATATTGATTTCATCTACATCTACTATCCTTTATATCACTTTTCTTTTATAATTTAGGTAAGATATTAATATTCATTAAGGTAGGCATTATCCTAGGTATTTCATTAACATGAACCAAGTATTAACATTATAATCAAGTTACTATTTTATTGCATTGTTTCATAACCATTCATTGTTAATAATTCCAATCACTAACCTATCATTTCTCAACAATTTCCTTGGATCTTTTCATCAAGAGAGAATACATCATTTTTGTGATACATCATTATATATAACTATATTTAAGATTATTTCCTTTACATATGGACAACATAAGAGGATAGGAGAAATAACATAAATACTTTCTTTTAATGCTAGTAACATGTCCAATATTTCACATTCTTTTTCCTTTCTTTTACCTAGAACTACCCATTCCCTTAGCATTGCCTTCAATTGAGATTACATCAATACTACAAGACTCCTTTTAAGAGATTAAAATTACATGAATATAGATACATAAGTACATCTCAACATATTAAAATATCTAATAAAAAATCTTCAACTGTAGATTTGGAAAGGAATATGTGCTAGGATCATCCAAAGAATCACGATCAATACCTCGATATAAATATTAACCACCCAACCATGTGGAACCAATAGGCCCACTCCCCTGAGCTAGGAGATAGAACCAAAGGCCCATACAAGAGGTAACAACTAGGAAATTCCTAAAGTGGTGATAAAATTTACCCAAAGTCACAACACAAAAGAAAAGACAAGAAGACCACAAGGACTACCAGAGGCATGATCAAATTTGGTAGAGACTCTAAGCTACAAGCTAGGTGAGTGTCATCACATAGCCCTCACCCCTTGGGTTGTCCTGGTACTAGCCACTCTTGGCCCCGGCCCCCAAATAGGCACATGCGGAACCGAATGCCTCTTGTAGAGACAAGGTCATCCAGTCGTACCTACGCATAGGTACCTTCTCCCACTCTCATCCTTAGTCTTTACTAGCACTAAAGGCATGGGCGAGGCACAATTAATCTTGATTAGTGTGTAATTTCTCATTCCAATAATCTCCCATTCCCAATTCATTTATTTAGGTTATCACTTGATTAAATAACTCATAGTAGGTTATCCTGGTACTAGCCACTTAGGGCCTCGGCCCCTCACTATGAGCCACTCACCTAGTGTACTTAGGTTCCCTAACATACATATAAAAAAATCACAAGAACATAATAGATTCATCATCAAGAATTCATATCAATTCCATAACAACATTTGATTGAGTTTAGGAAAACATATGTTGTCCCTAGTCCACTTGACAACCCTAAACCCAATATGACATTCAGAATGTTCCAAACATATAAGAAGACATCAAAGTTATATTATAAACATATTAAGAGTATAAATAGATCTTATTAACCAAAAAACAAATTCTAATAGCCTCTGGTAACCCTACGAAACCTTAAAACTTAATGATGTTCTTAAACTGAATTATTTCAAGAAAGGATTAAATGCAAAGAATAGTCATCATAGAACAGTCATACATATCTTCCACAAAACAAATAATAAAGGAAATCTCTTTTGTGGAGATTTAGATAACATAATTATGGACTCTTAATTTTATTTTTAGGAAGATCCAATGGAGGGAAAGAAAGTTATGACTTCTGGTTTAAAAGAAAAAAATTCTGGTTAGGGTTCAGACCCGCCTTCACTAAAATGGTTGTAATTTTCACAAAACATAATTAAAATTGACCAAAATAATTGGAAATTAAATATAAGACTTAGGAGAATCTTTGATATCAAATTCAAACTTTTATATGATCATATCAGCCTGTAGCATACGAATACATTTGAAAGAAAATTCGGAATCAAGAATGGACAGGCATAGTATGCCAAAATGTCAAAAATAAAGCATTAATTCAACCCTAAAAATAAAATCGGAGAGATACCCATTTGAGATCTATGAATTTTACTTCTAGAAAATCAATTTAGTAAAACCCTAGATGCAATTTAAATTATTATAATAATAGATCTCCAAAAATGGGTTGCTAAAAACCCTAGGAAAGCACATGTCAATTCTTACAAATAAAAACTCAAAACTTTAAAATAACCACAGAAATGAAAATTACAGATATAATAAATAATGATAATATATAAATAGATTCATAATCTATCAGACACATAAAGTAACTAAAATATTCAATCCATACCTCATGTCCTACGAAGGTTGAATCGAAGAAGGAAGGAAATAAAAGAGAAGACAATTACAAACTTGAGATGCATCCTTCAAACCCTATCCACTTTCAGAAATATCCATGAAAGAAAGAAATAATTCCACAGCAAAGAATCCCTCTCTCAACTACTGAAATTCTCACAAAAATATCTCTCTCCCAAAAGCAAAGATAACCAAAAATTCTTAAAGACATATGCTTACAAACTCTCCCTCACATCTCCAAGTTTTCTCTCCAAAATCTCCATGAAAAGTAAGGCCATCCTCTCCTCAATGCTTCAGCACCAAAATCCCCTCTCTTAAAATGATAAATTAGTGCATATAAATAGATTTCCAAAGGTTGAGAGGAAAAGTAACCAACTCCCAACTAACTCTTAACTAAAGGGTATTATAAAATAACTTAATATCATACAACTATATTACTCAAATATACAATAAAAGATTATTTGTATTCATTCATACACATATGTAATATTATCCTAACATATATGCATATGCCATCATTAATTAGATCAATATCTATATATATAACCTATCCACATTATTAATAATTAACAATTGAGAATAATATACCTCGCATTATTTAATATTTAATTATTAATAATATTATACTTTACATTAATCCCAAAATATACACCATCAACAATATCTACAATAATTAACATATAATCACATATAAATTATATATATATAAATACATATATGTGTGCACCCATATATATATTTCTATATATATATATATATATATATTTATATTTATATAGATACATGCCAAATACCAAACACTATACTCTATAAGATTATGAAGTAATAGATCACAATATTATTACCTATTTATAATTACTATACGATATAACACTGAGGTAGAATAAAATCACATGCCTCAAAATAAATCTAATCATCCAAAGAGGCCATACAAATCATCTATGAAACATATCGAGAAAACCATAAGATCAAACAAGGTCAACCAAAGTCAACAAGGAAAGTCAAGCCAAACTCCTGAAACACAACATAGAAAGATTAACTAAGAATCATACCAAGAAGGAGAAATAAATAAAATGAGTAAACAACTCATACAACCAAATGAATTCAAGTGGCCACAAGGCACTAACTACAACCATGCCCAACCGGGTGCATTGGATCTGAATTTTTGACCCAAAAGTTGACTGACAAAGAAGGAACCCTAATATTCCCAAATTGGAATAATGACAAAGGAAGACTCATGTAGGGGCCTTAGTACTATCTCCATAACAACAACCATCAAGGATTTGAGGGCATGCTCAGACCTGTGAAGCCAGGTGAAGTCGATGCCCGGTACCTGCAAGCCTGCATCACAAAGAAGAAATACATATGCATGGATATACATATAAAATAAAACATTTCAGACAAATGACTAGGATCGATACATCATGTGGACCTCAGCTATGTGAGTAACTATGACTTCATCCTGAATCATGAAAATACATCATGTATATATATACACTCAAAGCATGTAGCATCATCATAATGAATGTTAGAATCTCAAGCATTGTGTTAGTCTCTTATCAATACTAATAATAAATCAACATAATCAAATCATCAAGTGAGATACAAGATTCATCCAAGGTAACCTTAATAGAAGAAAATATAAATAACCACTTATATATATCTATCAAGTACATATCATATAACATCCTAACTATGTTCATAAAGGTCTTGTAGGTACTCAATACATACATGGAGATAAATACATACAAAAATGATACCTTTAGATAGTATGTCTGATATTAGAATCATTGAGTACTAGCTTATTAAATTATTATAAATAACTATAGGAATAGATCAAACAAGTATCATGTACAACTTAAGCTGTAAGAAAACATCGAAGGATCTTAATTCTTTCAAAAACACAAAACTTATATTAGGGTTAGAGGGGTATTACATCCTCCCCCACTAAGATTTGACTTACTCCTGGAAGTCGGGAATGTGAACTATATATCACACATTATCTAACAGAATTATATTATTACTATTCTAGATCCTAATTTAATGACTGCACACATTCTTCTCCTATCAAGAGTTTTGGTAAATCCTATATTATTACAACTTTACTGTAGATTAACTCAATTCAATTAGTAATGACTTTCAAAAAGAATTACCTATGTGATTCTATCACTTTATGCAGTAAGTTTGTTAACAAGATACTTGAAATTACATCAAAATTATTGTTATCAAGTCGAAACTCTAAGGTATTCATGTTTACTCACTAATATCAATATATTATGAAATTGCATATTTTACCAAATGAGATTATCACTTCCTTTCACAATATCAAAGTTCCTATCTATGGTAACTAGTATAAAAAGAAAGAAAGAATTTATGATATATTTTCCCTTTTGAGACATAATCTAACCCTACATAATACAACCTATGAGACCTTATTACAAATAAGGTCCAAAATTCATGTTCCTTACAAGCTATGACTACCAAACATAGAGAGGTATATAACATTTATATTTGTTATGATCATGAAGGGAATACATCAAATAATTTTTATTTACTTTTGTAATCATGAAAATAAAATAATCTAGATACTTGAAACTTACCATTTGCATTAACACACAGTTTTATAAGAAATATTACTTTCCATCAAAGCTTTAAGTAGAATTCCAATGACATAGGACACACAAATTTTACAATATACATATTCTAAGTCATCTTTTATAATAGTTGTAGTGCTTGATTTCCAAAAGCACATTCACACCCTAGAGGAGATCTAAACAATTTACAATTTATTGCACCATTATTCATTAAGTTGGGATCCCTTCTTAAAGCTTACTATTTATATATGCACTTTTCCCTAATTTGCATGTGAGGAGGTTTCCATATAGCATTTACTTAAGAGTTATTTCAAATTCTTTATTTCATAATGATCATAGATCCATCAAGAGAGAAAGAAGTATACGAGTCCTACTACTATAACCACAACATCTAAATTAATAACATTAACTACTGTACATAACTTTAATTTATACCCTTTACCTATTTGAAACATTACCCTCATACACTTTAAAATTTTGAGATAACATCAGTTCTAAGTAGAAATTGAGTAAGGTACATTTCTATAACATTTATTTACCACAACAACTCCTTATTCATAGTTGTTCAATCACTTAATGTTGTTAATTTTTTACTGCTATGGTGTTGATCACAATGTATACAAAACATGAATTTGTTTCCAAAATACCCATCTAGGATCCTAACTATTCACTAGGCATTTTGCAAGACTTATATTTAATAAAAACAACTTCCATCATTAATACAGATAATCCATCATCGCACATACTCTTCCCTAGAATTTCTTGATTATGTTATCTTAAATCCTTTTTGTGCAATTTAATAAGATATGCAGAAAGGATATAACTTCTTACCAAGATAGGGATAAAAATTCCTCTTCCTAAATGAAAATGTGAATTATAGCCTATGATAAAATCTTGGGGACATAGGTCCTTCACCCAAGGGTTTCCTAATTGAGTATTTACAAATTTTTCCTGATATATTATTTCCTTGTCTAAATAATTTTAGTCATGCAAAACTTATTTCTTAAGAGGGGAGAGAGAAATGCATATGATAGTAAATTATTTGTTCCTAATTTATTTATTTATTTATTATTATTTTTTTTTTCACTTCTTTCCTAGGTACATATTATTAGCCATTGAATCTAATTATTTCCCTATCATTCCTATCAAGTACTACCACAATCATTTCATTCTTTAAAGATCCAAAAAAAAATCTATTTCTAAGATACCTTGAGTAGGATAAAATTCAACTAGGTATTTGTAAGAAGATAAAGTGCACAACATTATATTATAGATAGGATCAAGGGGTAATATTATCTACTACCATAATTAAGATTCAAAACATTTAGTATCCTTTAACTTTTGACCCTTCTAGAGATACCAATACCTTTCAAGAAAACAAACACAAGTCTCAAAAATTCTTCGCCATTCCATTAATATTATAGGAAACATCCACTTAACACATCATCGATCTCATTATGCAAAAACATAAGTAATTGTTAGAATATAACTCAATCATAGAGGAATGGGTGTGCCCTTGTAAGACAATACAACATTAGAACATGAAAGGTAGCCTTCGTTTCCTAAGATTCAAGTTTTAGCATAACAACATAATCCAAAAAGAGACAAAGTTAAGATACTCAAGGTTATGCATAGGTGAGCTATGAGACCCAGAGTTCCCAGTGTAGAAACCTAGTGCTCTGATACCAGATGTAATGCCCCACCAGGCAACCCAAGCGGACAAGACATAAAACCTCTATAAAATTGCAAGTAGTGAATTTTTTTAATTTTTAATTTTTTTAATTTTATTTTAACTAGAATAATATTCATCATTACACTTCATATTTCTAAAAGAAGAAATAATATTCTACTACTTGAATGTAATATTTATACCACTTAAGTCCTCCCGGGTTCCCTAACGTTGCTACTAAAGAAACATCATACAAACTATTTACATGCATAAGATATTTACGGAATCATGAGCTTAAAAGATATACATTCATTTTAATGCACCAAGTTAAATGTCCCTAACTTATTTCTTATATTAAACATAGGTTAATCATCCAACATCATTATTCCTTTTATCAACTCATTCCATAAATTCATATTGATTTCATCTACATCTACTATCCTTTATATCACTTTTCTCTAATAATTTAGGTAAGAGATTAATATTCATTAAGGTAGGCATTATCCTAGGTATTTCATTAACATGAACCAAGTATTAACATTATAATCAAGTTACTATTTTATTGCATTGTTTCATAACTATTCATTGTTAATAATTCCAATCACTAACCTATCATTTCTCAATAATTTCTTTGGATCTTTTCATCAAGAGAGAATACATTATTTTTGTGATACATCATTATATATAAATATATTTAAGATTATTTCCTTTACATATGGACAACATAAGAGGATAGGAGAAAATAACATAAACACTTTCTTTTAATGCTAGTAACATGTCCAATATTCCACATTCTTTTCCCTTTCTTTTACCTAGAACTACCCATTCCCTTAGCATTGCCTTGAATTGAGATTACATCAATACTACAAGACTCCTTTTAGGAGATTAAAATTACATGAATATAGATACATAAGTACATCTCAACATATTAAAATATCCAATAAGAAATCTTCAACTGCAGATTTGGAAAGGAATATGTGCTAGGATCATCCAAAGAATCACGATCAATACCTCGATATAAATATTAACCACCCAACCATGTGGAATCAATAGGCCCACTCCCCTGAGCTAGGAGATAGAACCAAAGGCCCATACAAGAGGTAACAACTGGAAAATTCCTAAAGTGGTGATAAAATTTACCCAAAGTCACAACATAGAAGAAAAGACAAGAAGACCACAAGGACTACCAGAGGCATGATCAAATTTGGTAGAGACTCTAAGCTACAAGCTAGGTGAGTTTCATCGCATAGCCCTCACCCCTTGGGTTGTCTTGGTACTAGCCACTCTTGGCCCCGGCCCCCAAGTAGGCACATGCGGAACCGAATGCCTCTCGTACAGACAAGGTCATCCAGTCATACCTACGCATAGGTACCTTCTCCCACTCTCATCCTTAGTCTTTACTAGCACTAAAGGCATGGGCAAGGCACAATTAATCTTGATTAGTGTGTAATTTCCCATTCCAATAATCTCCCATTCCCAATTCATTTATTTAGGTTATCACTTGATTAAATAACTCATAGTAGGTTATCCTGGTACTAGACACTTAGGGCCCCAACCCCTCACTATGAGCCACTCACCTAGTGTACTTAGGTTCCCTACCATACATATAAAAAAATCATAAGAACATAATAGATTCATCATCAAGAATTCATATCAATTCCATAACAACATTTGATTGAGTTTAGGAAAACATATGTTGTCCCTAGTCCACTTGACAACCCTAAACCCAATATGACATTCAGAATGATCCAAACATATAAGAAGACATCTAAGTGATATTATAAACATATTAAGAGTATAAATAGATCCTATTAACCAAAAACAAATTCTAATAGTCTCTGGTAACCCTACGAAACCTTAAAACTTAATGATGTTCTTAAACTGAATTATTTCAAACAAGGATTAAATGCAAAGAATAGTCATCATAGAACAGTCATACATATCTTCCACAAAAAAAATAATAAAAGAAATATCTTTGGTGGAGATATAGATAACATAATTATGGACTCTCAATTTGATTTTTAGGAAGATCCAATGGTGGGAAAGAAAGTTATGACTTCTGGTTTAAAACAGAAAATTCTGGTTAGGGTTCAGACCTGCCTTCACTAAAATGGTTGTAATTTTCACAAAACATAATTAAAATTGACCAAACCAATTGAAAATTAAATATAAGACTTAGGAGAATCTATGATATCAAATTCAGACTTTTATATGATCATATCAGCCTGTAGCATATGAATACATTTGAAAGAAAATTCGGAATCAAGAATGGACAGGCATAGTCTGCCAAAATGTCAAAAATAAAGCATTAATTTGACTCTAAAAATAAAATCAGAGAGATACCCATTTGAGATCTATGAATTTTACTTCCATAAAATCAATTTAGTAAAACCATAGATGCAATTTAAATTATTATAATAATAGATCTCCAAAAATGGGTTGCTAAAAACCCTAGGAAAGCACATGTCAATTCTTACAAACAAAAACTCAAAACTTTAAAATAACAACAGAAATGAAAATTATAGATATAATAAATAATGATAATATATAAATAGATTCATAATCTATCAGACACATAAAGTAACTAAAATATTCAATCCATACCTCATGTCCTATGAAGGTTGAATCGAAGAAGGAAGGAAACAAAAGAGAAGACAATTCCAAACTTGAGATGCATCCTTCAAACCCTATCCACTTTCAAAAATCTCCATGAAAGAAAGAAATAATTCCACAGCAAAGAATCCCTCTCTCAACTACTGAAATTCTCACAAAAATGTCTCTCTCCCAAAAGCAAAGATAACCAAAAATTCTTAAAGACATATGCTTACAAACTCTCCCTCACATCTCCAAGTTTTCTCTCCAAAATCTCCATGAAAAGTAAGGCCATCCTCTCCTCAATGCTTCAGCCCCAAAATCCCCTCTCTTCAAATGAGAAAGTAGTGCATCTAAATGTATTTCCAAAGGTTGAGAGGAAAAGTAACCAACTCCCAACTAACTCTTAACTAAAGGGTATTATAAAATAACTTAATATCATACAACTATATTACTCAAATATACAATAAAAGATTATTTGTATTCATTCATACACATATGTACTATTATCCTAACATATATGCATATGCCATCATTAATTAGATCAATATCTATATATATAACCTATCCACATTATTAATAATTAACAATTGAGAATAATATACCTCGCATTATTTAATATTTAATTATTAATAATATTATACTTTACATTAATCCCAAAATATACACCATCAACAATATCTACAATAATTAACATATAATCACATATAAATTATATATATATAAATACATATATGTGTGCACCCATATATATATTTCTATATATATATATATATATATATATTTATATTTATATAGATACATGCCAAATACCAAACACTATACTCTATAAGATTATGAAGTAAAAGATCACAATATTATTACCTATTTATAATTACTATAGGATATAACACTGAGGTAGAATAAAATCACATGCCTCAAAATAAATCCAATCATCCAAAGAGGCCATACAAATCATCTATGAAACATATCAAGAAAACCATAAGATCAAACAAGGTCAACCAAAGTCAACAAGGAAAGTCAAGCCAAACTCCTGAAACACAACATAGAAAGATTAACTAAGAATCATACCAAGAAGGAGAAATAAATAAAATGAGTAAGCAAATCATACAACTAAATGAATTCAAGTGGCCACAAGGCACTAACTACAACCATGCCCAACCGGGTGCGTTGGATCTAGGTTTTTGACCCAAAGGTTGATTGACAAAGAAGGAACCCTAATATTCCCAAATTGGAATAATGACAAAGGAAGACTCATGTAGGGGCCTTAGTACTATCTCCATAACAACAACCATCAAGGATTTGAGGGCATGCTCAGACCTGTGAAGCCAGGTGAAGTCGATGCCCGGTACCTGCAAGCCTACATCACAAAGAAGAAATACATATGCACGGATATACATATAAAATAAAACATTGCAGACAGATGACCAGGATCGATACATCGTGTGGACCTCAGCTATGTGAGTAACTATGACTTCATCCTGAATCAGGAAAACACATCATGTATATATATACACTCAAAGCATGTAGCATCATCATAATAAAGGTTAGAATCTCAAGCATTGTGTTAGTCTCTTATCAATACTAATAATAAATCAACATAATCAAATCATCAAGTGAGATACAAGATTCATCCAAGGTAACCTTAATAGAAGAAAATATAAATAACCACTTATATATATCTATCAAGTACATATCATATAACATCCTAACTATGTTCATAAAGGTCTTGTAGGTACTCAATACATACATGGAGATAAATACATACAAAAATGATACCTTTAGATAGTATGTCTGATATTAGAATCATTGAGTACTAGCTTATGAAATTATTATAAACAACTATAGGAATAGATCAAACAAGTATCATGTACAACTTAAGTTGTAAGAAAACATCGAAGGATCTTAATTCTTTCAAAAACACAAAACTTATATTAGGGTTAGAGGGGTATTACATGACCCAACTTCCGGAGACCATATGTCATCACCCGTTGACTTGATTGACTATTATAACCTCATTTTGAAAAGGGAGAAAAGTTCTCTACAACACCTATGTCAAACAAGCTTTATTCAACCTCATCTAGGGCGTCTAAAGCCTTCAAAATTAAGTTCAAAGTTTTTGTACCCTGCTGCCAATACCGAAAATTTTTAATATCTTCAAAAGTAGACTTGATCTGGCAATGAAATTTTACTAGTAGGCTTATATAATGAAAATGAACCTCCAGGGAATAAAATAGGTCATTCTAAACATGAACAAAAAACTTACTAAAAATAGTAAATTTCCAAAAATAGAAGCTCTGCACAAGATAGCCCTTATTGAAAAGAAACCAAAAATATTTTTGGGTGATGCAAGATTGCTCTTACACCCAGATTGCTCTTGGATCAGACACCCTTGGTAATTGGAGAAGTGACCCTATCATGAATCAAGTGTGAAGAGGAAAACCAAGATGGTTAACCTCCTCCTAAGCTACAAGCTAGGTGAGTGTCATCCCATAGCCCTCACCCCTTGGGTTGTCCTGGTACTAGCCACTCTTGGCCCTGGCCCCCAAGTAGGCACATGTGGAACCGAATGCCTCTCGTACAGACAAGGTCATCCAGTCGTACCTATGCATAGGTACCTTCTCCCACTCTCATCCTTACTCTTTACTAGCACTAAAGGCGTGGGCGAGGCACAATTAATCTTGATTAGTGTGTAATTTCCCATTCCAATAATCTCCCATTCCCAATTCATTTATTTAGGTTATCACTTGATTAAATAACTCATATTAGGTTATCCTGGTACTAGCCACTTAGGGCCCCGGCCCCTCACTATGAGCAACTCACCTAGTGTACTTAGGTTCCCTAACATACATATAAAAAAATCATAAGAACATAATAGATTCATCATCAAGAATTCATATCAATTCCATAACAACATTTGATTGAGTTTAGGAAAACATATGTTGTCCCTAGTCCACTTGACAACCCTAAACCCAATATGACATTCAGAATGTTTCAAACATATAAGAAGACATCTAAATGATATTATAAACATATTAAGAGTATAAATAGATCCTATTAACCAAAAACAAATTTTAATAGTCTCTGGTAACCCTACGAAACCTTAAAACTTAATGATGTTCTTAAACTGAATTATTTCAAGCAAGGATTAAATGCAAAGAATAGTCATCATAGAACAGTCATACATATCTTCCACAAAACAAATAATAAAGGAAATCTCTTTTGTGGAGATTTAGATAACATAATTATGGACTCTCAATTTGATTTTTAGGAAGATCCAACAGTGGGAAAGAAAGTTATGACTTCTCGTTTAAAACAGAAAATTTTGGTTAGGGTTCAGCCCTGCCTTCACTAAAACGGTTGTAATTTTCACAAAACATAATTAAAATTGACCAAAATAATTGAAAATTAAATATAAGACTTACGAGAATCTTTGATATCAAATTTAGACTTTTATATGATCATATCAGCCTGTAGCATATGAATACATTTGACAGAAAATTTGGAATCAAGAATGGACAGGCATAGTATGCCAAAATGTCAAAAATAAAGCATTAATTCTACCCTAAAAATAAAATCAGAGAGATACCCATTTGAGATCTATGAATTTTACTTTTATAAAATCAATTTAGTAAAACCCTAGATGCAATTTAAATTATTATAATAATAGATCTCCAAAAATGGGTTGCTAAAAACCCTAGGAAAGCACATGTCAATTCTTACAAACAAAAACTCAAAACTTTAAAATAACCACAGAAATGAAAATTACAGATATAATAAATAATGATAATATATAAATAGATTCATAATCTATCAGACACATAAAGTAACTAAAATATTTAATCCATACCTCATGTCCTACGAAGGTTGAATCGAAGAAGGAAGGAAACAAAAGAGAAGACAATTCCAAACTTGAGATGCATCATTCAAACCCTATCCACTTTCAGAAATCTCCATGAAAGAAAGAAATAATTTCACAGCAAAGAATCCCTCTCTCAACTACTGAAATTCTCACAAAAATATCTCTCTCCCAAAAGCAAAGATAACGAAATTTTTTTAAAGACATATGCTTACAAACTCTCCCTCACATCTCCAAGTTTTCTCTCCAAAATCTTCATGAAAAGTAAGGCCATCCTCTCCTCAATGCTTCAGCCCCAAAATCCCCTCTCTTCAAATGAGAAAGTAGTGCATATAAATATATTTTCAAAGGTTGAGAGGAAAAGTAACCAACTCCCAACTAACTCTTAACTAAAGGGTATTATAAAATAACTTAATATCATACAACTATATTACTCAAATATACAATAAAAGATTATTTGTATTCATTCATACACATATGTAATATTATCCTAACATATATGCATATGTCATCATTAATTACATCAATATCTATATATATAACCTATCCACATTATTAATAATTAACAATTGAGAATAATATACCTCGCATTATTTAATATTTAATTGTTAATAATATTATATTTTACATTAATCCCAAAATATACACCATCAACAATATCTACAATAATTAACATATAATGACATATAAATTATATATATATAAATACATATATGTGTGGACCCATATATATATTTCTATATATATATATATATATTTATATTTATATAGATACATGCCAAATACCAAACACTATACTCTATAAGATTATGAAGTAATAGATCACAATATTATTACCTATTTATAATTACTATAGGATATAACACTGAGGTAGAATAAAATCACGTGCCTCAAAATAAATCTAATCATCCAAAGAGGCCATACAAATCATCTATGAAACATATCGAGAAAACCATAAGATCAAACAAGGTCAACCAAAGTCAACAAGGAAAGTCAAGCCAAACTCCTGAAACACAACATAGAAAGATTAAATAAGAATCATACCAAGAAGGAGAAAAAAAAAAATGAGTAAACAAATCATACAACCAAATGAATTCAAGTGGCCACAAGGCACTAACTACAACCATGCCCAACCGGGTGCGTTGGATCTGGGTTTTTGACCCAAAGGTTGACTGACAAAGAAGGAACCCTAATATTCCCAAATTGGAATAATGACAAAGGAAGACTCATGTAGGGGCCTTAGTACTATCTCCATAACAAAAACCATCAAGGATTTGAGGGCATGCTCAGACCTGTGAAGCCAGGTGAAGTCGATGCCCGGTACCTGCAAGCCTGCATCACAAAGAAGAAATACATATGCATGGATATACATATAAAATAAAACATTGTAGACAGATGACCAGGATCGATACATCGTGTGGACCTCAGCTATGTGAGTATCTACGACTTCATCCTAAATCATGAAAACACATCATGTATATATATACACTCAAAGCATGTAGCATCATCATAATGAAGGTTAGAATCTCAAGCATTGTGTTAGTCTCTTATCAATACTAATAATAAATCAACATAATCAAATCATCAAGTGAGATACAAGATTCATCCAAGGTAACCTTAATAAAAGAAAATATAAATAACCAATTATATATATCTATCAAGTACATATCATATAACATCCTAACTATGTTCATAAAGGTCTTGTAGGTACTCAATACATACATGGAGATAAATACATACAAAAATGATACCTTTAGATAGTATGTCTGTTATTAGAATCATTGAGTACTAGCTTATGAAATTATTATAAACAACTATAGGAATAGATCAAACAAGTATCATGTACAACTTAAGCTGTAAGAAAATATCGAAGGATCTTAATTCTTTCAAAAACACAAAACTTATATTAGGGTTAGAGGGGTATTACATGACCCAACTTCCAGAGATCGTAAGTCATCACCCGTTGACTTGATTGACTATTATAACCCCATTTTGAAAAGGGAGAAAATTTCTCTACAACACCTATGTCAAACAAGCTTTATTCAACCTCATTTAGGGCGTCTAAAGCCTTCAAAATTAAGTTCAAAGTTTTTGTACCCTGCTGCCAATACCAAAAAATTTTAATATCTTCAAAAGTAGACTTGATCTGGCAATGAAATTTTACTAGTAGGCTTATATAATGAAAATGAACCTCCAGGGAATAAAATAGGTCATTCTAAACATGAACAAAAAACTTACTAAAAATAGTAAATTTCCAAAAATAGAAGCTCTGCACAAGATAGCCCTTATTGAAAAGAAACCAAAAATATTTTTGGGTGATGCAAGATTGCTCTTACACCCAGATTGCTCTTGGATCAGACACCCTAGGTAATTGGAGAAGTGACCCTATCATGAATCAAGTGTGAAGAGGAAAACCAAGATGGTTAACCTCCTCCTTTGTTAGCCATGATGAGTCTTCAATGGGTCATCCTTTCCATTTGACCAGATATTTTTCATATGTCATGTTCCTTGTGCTTTTATTAACATGACTATCTAGTATATCCTCAATCTCCTTGGTGATGTCCAATGTTGCTAGAATAATCTTCAAGGATGACATCCTTAATAGTTGCTAGAATAATCCAATGTGATGTCGTGATCTCATCTTCAAGACCTCCTTCATGATACTTTGTCAAATCTAAAATGTTAAACACTAGTGAAATATTTAGCTCTGCAAGTAACTCAACCTCATATGCATTTCCTAAATCATGCTTCTTCAGTATCTTACATGGCCCAAACTTCTTCATTTTCAACTTGTTATATGTACCAACTAGAAATCTCTCCTTCCACAAATGAACCATGACTTCATCTCCAACTTGAAATTCCTTATGCCTTCTTTTCTTTTCTGCCTTAGCCTTATACTGTGCATTCATCTTGGTAATGTGATTCCTCACTTCCTCATGGATGTTCTTCAAATGTTCTACAAAATCCTTGGCTTTAGCACTACTTATTTCTCCTTTATCTATCTTTCGCAACTCAGATGCATTTTTAGGACTACTTCCATATACAATCTGTGGATGATGTGATGAACTAAACTTCAAATCTATCTTCAACTCTTCACTTTCTGCTAGTATCATTCTGTGTGCTTCTTTATTTGGTAAATTGTCTCCTAGAATCAAGTCCATCTGATGACTGATCTTTCTTACTGATGGTAATACATTAGGCACATTATCGGATACAATATCCTTAAACTCATTCAATGATTTTGCAACTTCTATAGGTACATCTTCTACTTCCTCTTTCCCAGCCTTTGGAATTAAAGTGAAAAACATATGCTCATGCTGCATACCATCTAATAAATTTCTTCTATCAACAAAAGCTATTCTTGCACTACCACATACCTTTTCTTCTATGTCATTTAATTTCTTTAGCTTATGTCACACTCCATCCTTTGTCAGGAAATATGTATTCGCACAACCATCATGTACAACACATCTGTCAAACTACCATGGTCTATCCAACAACATATGACATGCATCCATAGATATGATATCACATAGTACCTCATCCTGGTACCCGTTGATCTTGAACTTCACTAGGAACTTTTCACTGACCATGACCTTGCGGTCATCCTGCACCTAGGTAACCTAATATGGATGTGGATTTTTTGCCTCTTGAGCTTCAACTTTATCACCATCTCTTCTGAAACCAAATTATCATTACTACCATTATCAATAATCACATCACAACACTTACCCTCACACTTGCACCTGGTGTGAAACGAGCTCCTCCTTTGTTTAGGTTCATTCTCACCACTCAGCAAGACTCTTATGTTAATAAGTATTTCTCCTCTTTCAGCATCTTCAGAATGTGATGATCTGGCATCTTCATCAATATGTGCAACTCTGGCATAGCCTTCATTTCTCTTATATGTCCTTCTTTGGCATTGAGGACATTCAAATGTCCTATGACCTTCTTCCCCATAGTGAAAACATGTTCCACAAAAGCCTCCTCTTACATATCATTGTCCTCTTCCTCTTCCTCTCTAATCTCTATTATTTTAATCATGAAAATGATTGAAATTATCTTGTCTCTGATTCTAAATGTTACTGGCCTCATCCTTCTTTTTTAGATCTTCATTTCGATCTCCATATGACTGTCCACCAGATCTTCCATCATGACCTCTTCTACTTTGTCTACTCTCAAACTTCTTGTTCAACTTTTCCTCTACTTTTTAGGGCACACTGGTATGCCTCTTTAATACTATTAATTCAAACCAGAGTCAAATCCTCCTGAATGCTCAGCCTCAACCCATTAAGGTAATGAGAAACTTTCTCCTTATCAGCTTCTTCATGTCCTATTCTAATAAGGATTTGATAGAACTCTTCTATATACTCCTGAGTAGATCTTCTTGCTTGCTTCAAACTATGCATCATCTTTAGTAGGTCAAGCTCGTAATCAATAAGAATGAACTACCACTTAAATTTATCCACCATTCAATCCCATATTGTGATTTTATCTTTCCCTCTTCTATTTCTCTACAATTGAATCTCTTGCCACTAGATCTTTGCATGACCCTTCAATCTGGCCTTTGCAAATTTGACCCTATCAGGATCCTCAATATCTTCATACTCAAAATATTCTTCACATTCATTGATCCAGTCGATCAATTCTTCTGGGTTAAGATTCTTTGAAAATGTAGGAACCTCGATCTTAGGCCTTTTCCAGATCTTGGAAATGGCCCAGAAAATCCTTTCTTCCTCTTGATTCAAAGCTTTGACTTCTTCTTGATCATCATTTCCTTCTTCGGCTTCATCCTCACTTTCATTTCTGACATTTAGATTCATTGCTCTATGAATCTCATCTTGCAATGCTTGCCACTTGTCTCTAGAGTTGTCTAACCTCAGGTGTCATAGCACCAGCTTTTCTGACATGTTCCCTTTGTGGAGGCATTTTCATGCATATCATTGAAACCCTAACCACGACCCTGTGTAAAACTGCCTCATAATCGGTGATCTATTTACACTAAAACCCTAACCCACAGTCCTCGTGCAAATTGCCTCATAGTTAGTGATATATTTACACACTCAGCAACTCCCACTCTAATACCACTTGATGAAAGGTGCTCCCCTTAATACCACAAACACATAATAGAAACAGAGAAATAACAACAATTTGAAAAAATAGAAAATGGGCTTCTTATTATCTCCACAAATGTGGAATTTCAAATTTTAGAATTACAATATGCAAAGCCACATGGGCATTCCCTTTACAATATTCTATAGGACAAAGCCTCGAATCATTACCCCGATCTACCCAAAACTACTCCAAACTGCCTAAGACAACACTACAACCCTCCTTATATAGGCAATTTTCCATCACCTTGGAAGGTTGCAGAATTTTAGCCAATAAGGCTGACCAAACCTATAATTATTTTATTTTTCATTTTATTACATCATAGTCAGCCCAAATAACTTTTGAAACCCAAACAAAAATTTTGAAGGAAAATCATTTTTCACCATTTCAGGTGACCCAACTTCCAGAGACCATAAGTCATCACCTGTTGACCCGATTGACTATTATAACCCCATTTTGAAAAGGGTGCAAAGCGCTCTACAATAGTTAAATGAGGCAAGCTTCATTCAGCTGAAGATTTGACCTCATCCAAGGCCTCTAAAGCCTTCAAAACTAAGTTCAAAGTTTCTTTACCCTGCCGCCAATACCAAAAATTTTCAATATCTTCAAAAGTAGACTTGATCTGGCAATGAAACATTACTGGCATGCTGATATAACCAAAATGAACCCCTAGTGAAGAAAATAGACCATTTTGAGCATGAACAAAAAACTTACTAAAAATAGTAAATTTCCAAAAATAGAAGCTCTGCACAAGATAGCCCTTATTCAAAAGAAACTAGAAATATTTTTGGGCGATGCAAGATTGCTCTTACACCCAGGATGCTTCTTCATCAGACACCCAGGGTAATTTGAGAAGTGACCCTGTCACGACTCAAGTGTGAAAAGAAAAACTAAGATGGTTAACCTCCTCCTTTGTTAGCCATGATGAGTCTTCAACAAGTCATCCTTTCTATTTGACCAGATATTCTTCATATGTCTTGTTCCTTATGCTTCTGCCAACATGACTATCCAGTATGTCCTCAATCTCCTTGGTAGCTGAAATAGTTGCTGGAATAATCCACTGTGTTGCCCTGATCTCATCTTCAACACCTCCTTCATGATACTCTATCAAATCTAAAATGTTAAACACTGGTGAAATATTTAGCTCTACGGGCAACTCGACCTCATATGCATTTCCTGAATCATGCTGCTTCAGTATCTTACATGGCCCAAACTTCTTCATTTTCAACTTGTTATATGTACCAACTAGAAATCTCTCTTTTTGCAAATGAACCATGACTTCATCTCAAGCCTAAAATTCTTTATGGCTTCTTTTCTCATCTGCCTTAGCCTTATACTATGCATTCATCTTGGTAATGTGCTTCCTCACTTCCTCAAGGATGTTCTTCAAATATTCTACAAAATCCTTGGCTTCAGCACTACTTATTTCTCCTTTATCTATCTTCCTCAACTCAGATGCATTTCTAGGACTACTTCCATATACAATTTATGGATGATGTGATCACCTAAATTTAAAATTTTGACTTCAACTGTTAACTTTCTGCTAGTTTCATTATGTGTGCTACCTTATTTAAAAAACTAGATCCTGGAATCAAGTCCATCTGATGACTGATCTTTCTTACTGGTGGTAATCCATCAGGCACATTATCAGATATAATATCCTAAAACT
The DNA here is from genome assembly GCA_027943335.1 of Chamaecyparis obtusa. Lineage (NCBI taxonomy): Eukaryota > Viridiplantae > Streptophyta > Pinopsida > Cupressales > Cupressaceae > Chamaecyparis > Chamaecyparis obtusa. The sequence continues at coordinate 357,858 of BSBK01003901.1, forward strand.
CATTCAATAATTCTCATATTCTCATGCTGCATACCATCTTAGAAATTTCCTCTATCAACAAAAGCTATTCTTGCCCTACCACATACCTTTTCTTCTATGTCATTCAATGGCTTTAGCTTATGTCGCTTTCCATACTTTTTCAGGAAATATGTATTCATAGAACCATCATGTACAACACATCTTTCAAACTGCCATGGTCTATCCAACAACATATGACATGCATCCATAGGTATCATATCACATAGTACCTCATCTAGGTACCTGCTGATCTTGAACTTCACTAGGCAGTGTTCACTGACCATGACCTTGTGGTCATCCTGCACCCAGGCAACCTAATATGGATGTGGATATTTTTTCCTCTTGAGCTTCAACTTTGTCACCATCTCTTATGACACCAAATTATCAATACTACCACTATCAATAATCACATCACAACACTTACCCTCACAATTGCACCTAGTGTGAAATAGGCTCCTATTTTGTTCAGGTTCATTCTCACCACTCAGTAGGACTCTTCTGTTAATGAACATTTCTCCTTTTTAGCATCTTCAAAATTTGATGATCTAGCATCTTCATCAACATGTACAACTCTGGCATGGCCTTCATATCTCCTATCTGTCCTTGCTTAGTGTTGAGGACATTCAAATACCCTATGACCTTCTTCCCCAAAGTGAAAACATGTTCCACATAAGCCTCCTCTTGTAGATCCTTGTCCTCTTCCTCTTCCTCTCTGATCTCTATTATTCTGATCATGGAAATGATTGAAATTATCTCCTCTCTATTTCTGACTAATACTGGCCTCATCCTACCTTTTTGGATCTTCATTTTGATCTCCATATGACCGTCCACTAGATCTTCTAGCATGACCTCTTCCGCTTTGTCTACTCTCAAACTTCTTGTTCAATTTTTCCTCTACTTTTAGCGCAAACTGGTATGCCTCTTCACTACTGTTCATTTGAACTAGATTCAACTCCTCATGAATGCTTGGCCTCAACCCATTAAAGTAATGGGAAACTTTCACATGTCCTATTCTGATGAGGATTCGATAGAATTCTTCTGTATACTTTTGAATAGATCTTCCTTCTTGCTTCAAACTTTGCATCTTCTTCAGTAGGTCAAGCTCATAATAAATAGAAAAGAACTCCCACTTCAATTTATCTACCATTCAATCCCATCTTGTGATTTTATCTTTCCCTCTTCTATTTCACTCCAATCGAATCTCTTGCCACCAGATCTTCGCATGACCCTTCAGTTTGGCCTTCACGAATTTGACCCTATCAGGATCCTCAATATCTTCATACTCAAAATATTCTTCACATTCATTGATCATGTTGATCAATTCTTTTGGGTTAAGATTCCCTGAAAATGTAGGAACCTTGATCTTAGGTCTTTTCCCAATGTTGGAAATAGCCTAGAAAAACCTTTCTTCCTCTTGATTCAAAACTTTGACTTCTACTTCTTGATCATCATTTCCTTCTTCGGCTTCATCCTCACTTTCATTTCTGACATTTAGATTCATTCCTCTGCAAATCTCTTCTTGCAATACTTGCACTTGTCTCTGGAGTTGTCTAACCTCAGGTGTTATAGCACCAACTCTTCTGACATGTTCCCTTCATGGAGGCATTTTCATGCATATCACTAAAACCCTAACCATGGCCCTAGTGCAAACTGCTTCATAATCAGAAATCTGTTTACACTAAAACCCTAACCCATGGTCCTTGTACAAACTGCCTCACAGTCAGCTATCTATTTACACACTTAGGAACACCCACTCTGATACCACTTGATGAAGGGTGCTCCCTTTAATACCACAAACACATAATAGAAATAGAGAAACAAAAACAATTTGAAAGATTAGAAAATGGGCTTCTTATTATCTCCACAAATGTGGAATTACAAATTTCAGAATTACAATATGTAAAGCCACATAGGCATTCCCTTTACAATATTCTGTAGGACAAAGCCTCAAATCATTACCTTGATCTACCCAAAACTAGTCTAAACTGCCTAAGACAACACTACAACCCTCCTTATATAGGCAATTTCCCACCGTCTGGGAAGGTTCCAAAATTTTAGCCAATAAGGCCGAACAAACTTAGAATTATTTTATTTTTCATTTTATACCATCATAGTTGGCTCAAACCAACTTTTGAAACTCAAACATAAATTTTGAAGGAAAATAATTTTTCTTCATTTCACGTGACCCAAATTCCAGGGACCATCAGTCATCACCCTTTCACCCAATTGACTATTATAACCCCATTTCAGAAAGGGCACAAAGCACTCTACAACATCTAAATCAAGCCAGCTTCATACAACCGAAGTTTCAACCTCATCTGGGGCCTCTAAAGCTTTCAAAATTGAGTTTAAAGTTTTTGTAACCTACTGCCAATACCAAAAAATTTCAATATCTTCAAAAGTAGACTTGATCTGGCAATGAAACTTTACTGGTAGGCTAATATAACTATATACACCTAAAAATGGTCATCTAGACTATTACTCCCTTTTGCTAAAATCATCAATTGCTTGTTCTTGATCAAATCCTAGTCCTATCATTTATTTGATTATTTTCTATGGGCTAACCATCTTATCCTAAGTCTTTATTTATTAAAATGAATATTTCCTCCCCTTTTATTAAATAAAAAGCCCTACTTTTCTTCTTATCCTAAGTTTCACAAATAAAGTATTTAATTCTTATTTATAAAGAAAAATAAAATAAAAAATAAAAGAAAAGCACTTTTTGTCTCACATGGACATAAAGTAAATGCTCAACATAAAGTAAATGCTTCTAATTTTCCTATTGGAGGATATTTGTGCACAAGGATCAAGCTTCTTTTTTTCTCCACCGTTGATTAAATCTTTTGCCTCTTAATCTCCATGGGCCATTGATTTTTCACCTCCTATAAAAGAAGAGCTCTCTTCCTCATTTGCACACACAAATTTTTATGTTATTGTTATGCTACAGGTTTTCTAGGCCATCTTGGAGCTTTTGGAGATATTCTTCCATCTAAGGTTTGAAGATTTGGAGCATTGTTGGCATTCATCTTGGATCTTCATCAATACTCTATCTTTTTGTCTTCATTCTTGCATCATCATGGCTTTCTTGCTTCATAGTTAGATTTCATTTTCATGCATAGTATTTGCATTTTCATAGCTTCATTCTTAGCTTAGATTTCCTTTTATGCAATAGATTAACTTGCATTGTCATATAGATTTGCTTTGCATTGCATACATTTGGCTTCATTGGAGATATTGGAATTCTTTCCCTTGTCTTCCTTGAATCTCCCATTGCATGGTTTACTAGCAAGGTTATAGGCTTAATAGCTCTAGCTGAGAGCATTCTTAAAAACCCTTGCACTCCATGCCTAGGGAGCTATGGATCAATTTGTGAGGGCTCATTCTTGAGTTTTCTTGCATGTAAGGATTTATAGAAGTGTGAAAATATTTTAGCACACAATTTTGGCACCCACCATGGGGCAACCCACCTCTTGCATGCTGGTTTTGATTATTTTTGGACCTAACCCTTGTGCCGATTTGTTTGGAGATGAAAAACCCTAGATTTGAAAGATTTGATCATATCTCTCAAACAGATTGGTATTTTGGTCTGAAAATTTTTTTGCAAGTTGGTGACATATGAAAGAGGCTCGAAAAAAAAAATTAGATTTTTCAGAGGTAATTTTTATTTTTTATGATATTTTCTTTATTTTTTATAAAAAATCAATTTTTGACACAAATCAACATATTTTTTTGAAATTTTTACATTTCTAGAAAGGTCTTGAAATTATATAGGGGGTCCATTCACTATGTTTTTAATTTAAAAATTATATCATAGCTCATTTGGTCAATTTATTAAAACTGATCTATTTTGGTAAAATAAGTCTCTAGGGCACAAATGAGGAGATTTTTCTGAAATTTTTACATTTTTGGAAAGCTCTCTATTTTTTGATAGAGGTCTCTTTTCTGTATTTTGGGTTTAGGGTCCAAATTCATGTGGTAAAAATCAGATCTTGTTGACTAGGTTAAATACAAAAAAAATAAAATTTTGTGATGGGTATGCACTTATTTTTCATTGTTCAATGCATGATATGAGTTATCATTTGGATTATTTTCTGGTTATCATTGCTCATAACAATTTATTTTTAGATCTAACCCTAGGGTTTTCATAAGTTGGATATACATTGCATATCTTGTTTGCTTGTTTTCTTGTCTTGTTCATTTGAAGGTGCATGACTTGCTTTCATGAAAAATGCTTAAAACAAACAAAAAAAGGGTGAAATCTACTAAGCGCGTTGCGTTGGACTTGAGGTATTTTGTTACAACTCTAAAACATTTGGATCTTGGGATTAAAATTGAATCTCTCATATGTTTGGCTTGAGTGTTTACATGCTTTCATAAAACACATTTCAATTGATGCTCTTAATGGGAAATGAATGAACATAGATTTGTTTTCATACAAGTTTGTGTAAGTGAATGTTTGTGTTTAAACCTTAAGTAATTCTTGGTTTCAATATCAAATATCTCATTGAGTGATTGAGGGCATGGACTCATTCTTTGTTTACATAAGGAGTTAAATGCACCACTTTGTAGACTCACTCTATGTTTGCTTGGAAAGTTAAATATTCCATTGATTCAACCCTTTGTCATTTGTGAGTAGTATTGATAAGCAACTTTAGATTACTTGTGATTGATCTAGATTGCTATCTTAGGTTATTGGACTCACTAATCTGCTGGCCCATCATTTCCACCCCGTAGTTGCAAGATCAGCACTACATTAAAGGGGAGGGGTCTACAGGAAAGAAGCGTTAATTGCTCCACTAGGCAACCCTTTTGTGCTTTTTGGAACTCACTTATTTTCTAAGGTGTGGACTCACTTTGAGTTGATGTGAGGAGTTAAATGTTTCACTTTTGGGCTCACTTTGAGTTGATGTGAAGAGTTAAATGTTTCACTTTTGGACTCACTTTGAGTTGGTGTGAAGAGTTAAATGTTCCACTTTTGGACTCGCTTCACATTCTCTTGAAGGGTTAAATGTTCCACTTTTGGACTCGCTTCACATTCACTTGAAGGGTTAAGTGTCCCACTTTTAGACTCACTTTGCATTTACTTGAAGAGTTAAGTTTTCCACCTTTAGTGCTCTAAATATTTTTGATAGTGAATTAGTTTATTTTTATTTTAGAAGGCCCACTTGTGGACACACCACCTCAAGGGATGACCTTAACTCCTGTGTTCCGGTAGAGTATAAATAGCGGGTGGTGAATCAAAAGACACCTCTCTTGGGAATTGAGTTTGATATCACTCTTGGCTAAGCCTCAAAGAACTTTATACCTTTGAGAAGTGGAGGAGGAGATTTGGGTTACCGTCTCCCCCCAAGCTGTGTGATTTTGGATTCTTCTCATCTACGGATTTGGGCCTCACGTACCTTATGTATATCGAGGACTCCCTTTAGCAAAGCTATGTATATCCTTGTAGACAACTTGATAAGGTATTTTTGTGTTCTAAGTGCCTACTAAAACATTTTCAAGAACATACACAAGTAGAATCTTTAAGGAGTAGATATACTAAGTCACTATTCTTGTTCATGTGCAAGGTTGCTTTGCCCCTTGCTCATTGTTTGAAGACAACTACTTGCTTGAACTCCTTGATTGTTGTCTTATGTGCTTGATCCATGATAAAAATCTATTGATATACTTGATCTTTTAAAATGCTTCAAAACTAAGATTTTTATGTTCATTGGTCATAGAGTCGTATGACTCTGCAACAATGTCACCCAGAACCTTTTTTACTGTCTTGTTGCTATTGCAATCTGGAGCTGCTAAACTTGCATTTTAACCTATCGTAGAGTGTCTTTTTTTGTTCTTACCTGAAGCTAGTCTATTATCTACATGCTTAGACTTGTTCTAGACTGAAACAAATGAGCTAAAACTATTGGATTTGAGCTTAACGAATGCTACTCTTGATCACTTGTCACATCACGATTACCTCTCTAGCTACTTGCTTATTGAGCTTCTTGCTCACTACTTGACTTTAGTTAATTGATTGTTGTAAGTGCTTGAGCACTTTTGACAAGCCATCTCTCTATTATTCTACTTTGAAAAGTGATCTTTATTAGCTTTGCTTATCTCAAATCTAAGAAACTTTGTCTCATTCTATTAGTCAACCAACATCTCTTTTCATGCTGGACAACTCAGTCTCAATTTGAGCAAGAGAATCATCCTCTATTCAATTATACATAGCTACCTTCTCCAACTAGATGCTCATGAGTGCCCATTAGCAACAATAGTTCTAGTTCTGACCAATCTAAGGATTCTAAGGCTACCCCGTGGTACAAAGGAGGTTTCCTCTTTTTGACATTCAAGACCCCCAAAAACATAAATAGTGTCTCACTCACTTTGACGGAACAAGAAAAATTTCAACTCTTGCAAGAACACTTTGAGCATAAGGATAACCAAGCACACTTAGAAAAAGAACACAATCAACAAAGGATGGATGCTACTAGGCACATGGCTTATAGAGGGACATTTCATGAGCAACCTAAGACTAGTAATCATGAGCATAGATCTCTTTTCAATGGCAACAATGGCAACAACACGCCACCAAGATCTCCTCCAAGACCCACTTTTGGTATGCCTTCTTCACCTCATAGACCTCCTCCCTCTCAACATGAGGTAGAGACTGATGGTGAGATTTCTAGTGAGGATCTTATGAGATTTGAACAAGATGTGGTCTCTCAACGAATGATGCATAAGCTTTTAGAGCGTAACGACAATCAGTACTTTCAATATATGACTTCTAGAGGATACAAGCTTCCTCCCAGCTATAATATTAGACAAATTGTCCAACAAAGAGTACCAACTGAGTTGGAAGTTCTTCAAGAAGAATTACGTCAGACAAATCAACACCTTACCCAAATGGCATTAGAAAGAGAGCCTCCAAAGGTCTCTTTTGTAGAATCAATTTGTGCTCTTCCTTTTGATAAAGATCTATACATGGTCCCATTTCCTAAGGATATTGGGGTTCCTAAATATGACAAGTATGATGGAAATGGTGACCCTGATGACCATGTGCATCATTTTTATGCTCTTAGTATGGACTTTCTTCATGAAGACACATATCTTCTATGCTTATTCCCTCAAAGCTTAAGAGGCCAAGCTTTAGAATGGTTTGCAAAATTGACACCACCTCTTAAGAATTTTGATGAGTTCGCTCAGCGATTTACCCAGCAATACTCTTACAACATCCAACAACCTGTCACTGTGATAGATCTCGGTAATCTAAGACAACATCAAGGTGAGTCATTTGCAACTTACTTACAATGTTGGAGGTCATTGTATTCTTGATATCCTTGTTAGTTACCTGAAAGAGAAAAGATTGACATTTTCATCAACACACTTGTGCCTGAGCTATTTTATGATCTAAGGAAGCAACTGTTCTCCTCCTTCCATGACATGGTTTAAAGTGCATATCAGATTGAGGATGTAGGTATAAGAAAAGGGGATATTTTTATTAATAAAGATGCTAAAGGCAATGGTAAAGACAAGGACAAACCTTGGAATAAGAACAAGTATGTTGTTAATGATGGGGTTGTTGATGCTCCTAAAGTTAAAGAGCCTGCTTTCAATCTTTCCAATGCTATCTATGCAGCAAAACAACAAGAAACTGCCAACACTCATAGTGCTCCTAAACCTCAATATGAAAATAAGCCTAAGAAGTCATTTTGAAAGCGAGTCTATACCAAGTTGGCAGAACCTTACGATGTAATCCTCAAGACTTTGGTTGATAATGGATATCTTACACTTCCTGATAAACCTGGTAACTGGGATCTGATAAATAAGCCTGATTGGTGGAGAGAGGATCATTACTACCATTATCATAGAAATAAGGGACATCCAACAGACAATTGTTTTAGGCTTAAGGATCATATTCAGGATCTTATTGAGAATGGTACAATCTCCATTGATGGCTTAACTAAAAATTCTGATCACACAGCTTTCAAAGATCCTCTACCTAAGCATGATAAGGGGGAAACCTCTCAAGCACATAAGAAGAATCATGATGCTAAGATAAATTACACGTATCCTTCTAATACACTTGTGATCAACATGGTAAAGCCCATTGAGAGTGTTCTAATGAGGAGGTCTCAAGATGATAATAAAGCCAATCATGGTAAGCCAAAGTTGATCTTGCAAACACGTGATAGTTCATCTTCCCAAAGTGAGACACTGAATGCTGTTACTAGGGGGCAAGCCAAGATTGTCCTTAAAACTATGCAAAATCCCAAGCAAGCTTTACCTTCCAAACAAGTGGCTCCTTCAGCCATCCCTAGCTATGATCTTGTCCAACATTTGCATAAGACACCGACTCAGATATCAATCCTTGAGTTGCTTCGATTATCCCCTTCGCATAGAGAGATTATTGATAAGGCTCTACATACAACATGTGTTCCTAATGACATTGATCCAGATCAATTTCAGGCTATGGTCAACCACATTTCATCTCCACTATCTCTCTCCTTTTCTATAGAAGATGACATATCTATTGCTCACCTGCATAATCTGGCTTTACACATTGAAGTTCTAGTCTACAATACCCGAGTCCGCCGAGTCCTAATAGACAATGGTGCAGGGTTAAATATTGTTTCTTTCAATGTCATACAACAGTTGGGTTTGTCAGAATTTGCTATGGATTCTAAGAAGAAGATTACTATAAAAGCTTATGATGAAGTGGAAAGATCTTCCAAAGGTCTTGTCACGTTGCCTGTCTGAGTGGGACCTATCACAAAAGATATTAAGTTCCAAGTATTGGATGTTCCACTTGCATATAACATTCTTTTGGGTCATCCTTGGATCCATGACATGCCGGCTATTCCTTCCACTTATCATCAGTGCGTCAAATTTCCATACAATGGCACTGAAATTGTGATTCTTGGAGACCATACTATTGCTATTAATGCTCTTGCTCCTACTAAAAAATTTGTTCCTCATAATGAACCTACTGATGATCCTAGTACATCTCTAGTTCCTGCTAAGAAATCATTTAAGATGATGAGCCTTGGTATGGGTGAATATAAACTGGATTCCTTTGCTTCTATACCTATTTCTCCTAGGTCATATGGGAAACCTTCCACTTCTGCTATGGTGATCCTTGAAGCCGAAAGAGAAGAACAAGTTGTTCATAAGTGGATCTCTAGAGAAGATGCCCGAAATACTCCCATGCTCAGTAATTCAGACACATATATAGATGAGTCACCAATACACACTATGGCTCACATGGGAGATGATCTTCCCTCTACTTCACTTCTTTGGGGAGAAAAATGTATATCTACTGATGATATGGATGTTGATATGGTTCATTCTTGTAGTAACCATCCCGACGTGGTTGATGGGTCTTGTGTGGGATCTAATGAGTTTGTTCCTTGTATTGCCTTAGTGGACCACGCTGGTTCTTCTATGACAAGTCTAGATCTAGCTACTTTTGGAGCTTACCCTATAGGCTCAACCTCTCTTGTTACCAAAGATGACATCCCTCACATAAATGCTATTGAACTAGTCACTTCATTTCATCTTGCATCAACACTTGTTACTTCTTCCACCAGCGAACTAGCCACAAAAAAGATTGAATCAGCAATCAAACGTCACAGTCATCAAGTCAAAAGAAAAGAGCAATGGTCAGATGGTGAAAACCACATAGTGGTGGTATCCGCACCTAAGAAAAGTAAAAATAAAAATCTGCTAAAAAATAATGATTCTCAAATAAAAGATGACAAGCTGATTCTCTACAAAAAAATGGTGCACTACTTCAAGCATGATCTCATATCTATTATATTTCAGCCTATTCCTAAAGCTGAGAACAAAGTTGCTAATGCCTTGGTTGCTTTGACATCCATCTTACAAATTGAAAAGCATAAATTTTTCTTCAACTTCCTAGTGGATGAATTACGCTATCCTGCTCACAAATCTTACAATCCTACCATCTTTTCATATCTTCCACCTCATATTCCTCTTGCAAATCCACCATGCCATTCCTTCCGCCATCCCTTACACTTTTCCTTTGTCTCTAGTGACTTGTATAGGAAGGGTCTAGATGGAACTCTCCTTAAGTGTCTAGAAATAGAGGAGTCAGAAAAAGTGCTAATTGAAATCCACGATGGCATATGTGGATAACATTCTAACAATCCTTCGCTAGCTCAGACATTGCTTAGGGCTGGTTATTATTGGTCAAACTAGTTGAGACCTCCTATCATCATAGTTGTAGCATTTGGGCCTGGGGCCTATTAGTTCTCTACATTAGAGGAAGTAGATTCTTGATGCCCATTTCTGTCTGGGGCATCCTTTGTACATATTTTATGATCCTGAAAAAATACCAAAAAAATTCATATATGATGTTGAAAAAATCCTAAAAATCATAAAAAGTACTGAAAAAATGAACATTCTAGTGAAAACCTAGTAATAGGCGCTTTGATGTCTCACCAAAAAAATAAAAAAATTCAAAACATCAAAAAAAAAATTGAAAAAGTGCCTTGGTGAAAACCTGGAAACAGGCTCCTTGGTAGCAAAAATACAAAAAAATTATAAAAAGTCTTGAAAAAATTGCAAAAAAATCTATCAAGTGGTGAAAACCTGGAAACAAGTGTTGCTTGAGACCCTTTACACCTATGTCTATCAGTCTTGCATGGCGCTCTTTCACTCCACTTCTCTCTTTGCCTCTCTTAACCTGGAATTAACTCTTGTCTTAGTCTAGGGGGCATCTGTTGTTTTGAGCTTATCTTGGGTCTCTTTGTGCATCTGGATTTCTTAGGCACCTCGCAAATGGTGTTTTTCAACACCACCCCAACAGTGTTTTTCAACACTACCCTTGCATCAAGTGTTTCTTAACACTTATCAGATATCCTTCCCGCTGTCTTGGATGATGCAATATTTCTCACTGGCAGATGTGATACTCAAAGTTTGACTCTATGACCAACACACACGCAATTAAACAATCAACTTGCTGAGATTTGTTTGACTTTATTTCTTTGCATGCTGTCTATGATGATTTCTTTGCTAAGTGGTCTCTCCTTGAGAAGTTTTTGATGATGCATAGTTAGAAGACTGAGGGTATGAGAACATGTTTTATTTCTTTATCTTCTTGTGGGTATATTTTGTTGATCCTAACTGTCATGAGCATTTATGCTGGTCTTACTTGATACTATGGACCTACAAGGTATTATCCTTGACTATTTTGCAAGTGCATGCTTATAGTCATCTTGACTTTCTTGTGTCTCGATGCGAGCATAATCTTTCTATATCAAACTTAGGTAATCTCACTGCACTAGTCATCTTGACCTGCATGTCTTTGATGCCTAGGTGGGATTCCCACATTTCTATCTGATATAGATCATATTCAGATCCACATAGTTATGCTAGTGTGTATTGTATGATCTTGCGATGCTACAAATAATGCTCAATGATGAATATTAGATGTCTATTGTCTTTGTGACCTTTCAAGTAAACCACTTTTCATGTAGCTTGCATTCTTAAGTTCATGTTAGTTAGTTTTGCATCTTGCATATGGAGAGAGCTCTCCTTTATCTTTCATGGACTTGTTAATCAACTACGCTCACCTTTTGCTTCTTCCCTACCATGTCTTTCACTTCTTGTCTTTCATATCACATCATTTTCCTTTTATTTCAGGATCCAAACTGAAATCCGAGTTCACCTTGATCACCCAAATCATCTTTCTCCTTCTTTCACGTAGTTGGCTAACCTTTTGAGGCCTGATCCTTCGATCTTCACTGGGGCATTCTTCACCTCTTCATCCCCATCTCTTTCAAACTTCCAGTCTTTCATTCACTTTCAAATCCCAAGCTCAAACTCCTCTCTCCGTGGTGTTTACGGGTTGAGGGAGTGATAGGTTCATGCCCCGTGTCTCATGTGTGGGGCATACCCTCACTGCTTGATGGTTATTCTATTCTCTTTCTTCGATTATGATTTCTAGTGATTTGATCATGTTGCTCTTACTTCTACATTCCCTCCACCTGGATTTCTCTTTCGATCCTAAGGGGGTAGACACATCATATATTATTGGTTATCTCTTTCCTAAGTGTTTAGTACTGTCGCTACCAGGCTGACCATGCAGGATTTTCTATCTCTCTACACTTCATTCTTTGGAGTCAGATCGCTATTTGCTTGCCTTCTTGGCTAATCTATTCTTTGACGTAATGTGTTCTCAAATTGATCACACATTAGTCAAAGAGGGGCAAATGTATACACCTAAAAATGGTCATCTAGACTATTACTCCCTTTTGCTAAAATCATCAATTGCTTGTTCTTGATCAAATCCTAGTCCTATCATTTATTTGATTATTTTCTATGGGCTAACCATCTTATCCTAAGTCTTTATTTATTAAAAGGAATATTTCCTCCCCTTTTATTAAATAAAAAGCCCCACTTTTCTTCTTATCCTAAGTTGCACAAGTAAAGCATTTAATTCTTATTTATAAAGAAAAATAAAATAAAAAATAAAAGAAAATCACTTTTTGTCTCACATGGACATAAAGTAAATGCTTCTAACTTTCCTATTGGAGGATATTTGTGCATAAGGATCAAGCTTCTTTTTTTCTCCACCATTGATTAAATCTTTTGCCTCTTAATCTCCATGGTCCATTGATTTTTCACCTCCTATAAAAGAAGAGCTCTCTTCCTCATTTGCACACACAAATTTTTATGCTATTGTTATGCTACAAGTTTTCTAGGTCATCTTGGAGCTTTTGGAGATATTCTTCCATCTAGGGTTTGAAGATTTGGAGCATTGTTGGCATTCATCTTGGATCTTCATCAACACTCTATCTTCTTGTCTTCATTCTTGCATCATCATGGCTTTCTTGCTTCATAGTTAGATTTCATTTTCATGCATAGTATTTGCATTTTCATAGCTTCATTCATAGCTAAGATTTCCTTTTATGCAATAGATTAACTTGCATTGTCATATAGATTTTATTTGCATTGCATACATTTGGCTTCATTGGAGATATTGGCATTCTTGCATTTGTCTTCCTTGAATCTCCCATTGCATGGTTTACTAGCAAGGTTATAGGCTTAATAGCTCTAGCTGAGAGCATTCTTAAAAACCCTTGCACTCCATGCCTAGGGAGCTATGGATCGATTTGTGAGGGCTCATTCTTGAGTTTTCTTGCATGTAAGGATTCATAGAAGTGTGACAATATTTTAGCACACAATAACCAAAATGAACCTTCAGGGAAGAAAATAGACCATTCTGAGCATGAATGGAAAACTTACTAAAAATAGTAAATTTCCAAAAATAGAAGCTCTGCACAAGATAACTGTTATTGAAAAGAAACTAGAAATATTTCTAGGTGATGCAAGATTGCTCTTACACCCAGGATGCTCCTGCATCACCTCCTAAGGAAATAATGGAAGTGGAGGCCACTAGAGGGTGAGGGGGAGGTGATGGAGGAGGAGGTGATGACAGATGCATCATGGGATGAGGTAGTACAAGATAGTAGTGTTTAGGAGATTACATGACATAAAGAATATCTTGTAGTGTCTAGGACACAATAGGTAGTGATAGAGGTACAACTAGTGGATGGGGATAGGAAAGTGTAGGATCTGCAAAGTGCATGGGACTAGATCTAGCAGATGACCACCTATCAAGAATCTTGAGCCTCTTGTTATTATGCCTTATACACTAGGACGGTACTAGCTGCAGCTAGGGAAACATCATATACTCAGTTCACAACATAGTCAAAGGGAACCATGCTGGCACCAACGCCCATGAGAGCGGATGCCTCTCCTACTTCACCCTGAGATTAGGTAGAGGGAGGGAATCAGTCTTGATTTCCTCTTTCTCATCTTATCCCCTTCTCATATTTTTATATACTCATCACTATATCCGCATTGAGGATGCACCAATTTTGTACTTTAGATAGTTTTTGATATATATATGACAAATATTATTTTCATTACAACTGTTGTCTCTAATTTTTATGTTTTCTATCTTTTCTCATGATATATGATTGTGTATACTTGTTATTAATGGTTATCTTTATGTTCATGTCAATATATCTCATGTTAGACTTATGTTACTCATTCCCATGTTGAAATAGCTTTACTCTATGCTTATGCTACTAATATTGCACAGTAGATGTGATGATCCAACATTTTTACTTTCATGTTTTATATCATGTATGCTTAAATATGTATTTCTTGTATCCTATTGTTCTTTTCCATTCATAGATACACATGTGATAATGAAAAATTAGCAATTTAGGCCCCTTTCATGATGATATAAACCTTGATTCTCATAGATACTAGTTGAAGTCAACAAAATATGGTGGATTTGATCATGTCATTAAAGGGAAAGGAAGGATGGATTAAGGGGATCAAGACCCAAGACAATAAAGCAACCCTAGAATGAAATGCATCCTAAGAAATAAGTCAAGTCACTATTCCTATAGCTATTAATTTATCATCATTTGAGCATTTAGGGACACTAGGGTCAATACAACCTTCACTGGTGTGAGAGTGACCATGAAGATATGAATATGACCTTATCAAATAGATGTAGGAAATAAATGTAAGCATAAAGGAACAAGAACCGAGATGACCTAAACTTTGTTTCCAGTTTAATATTTTAAGTTTCCACTTGTACGCAAGCATAGGCTATCAAGGTAACCATGAATTTCATCTTACATGGAAGACACAAACAATAGGGAAGGAGATAGTTTCAACCATACCTAAGTATCTATATAAAGTGGGTTGAGGTATGTGTGGAGTTCCAATCATGATGAAGGATCTTACCATAGATACCCATTTTATTAAACAACTTAGGATCATTGAAACCACCCCACAAGAAGAAATCAAATAAAAATGTTATGCCCCTAGTCATGAGTCTCTTAGTCATGTAGACAACATTGAGCGACTTTAGAAGAAATAAGAAGTGAAATTTAATCATAATAGATAGCACATAAGAAAATAAGTTCAACATAACTCAATCATTTCAATTTTGTAAGGTTCATGTTTGTGATGGGTGTTTATCAAAAACCTTTGTTGATGAAGGGTGCTCCCCTTAATACCACAAACACATAACAGAAATAGAGAAACAACAACAATATGCAAGAACAGAAAATTGGCTTCTTATTATCTCCACAAATGTGGAATTACAAACTTTCAGAATTACAATATGCAAAGCCACATGGGCATTCCCTTACAATATTCTTTAGGACAAAGCCTCGAATCAATACCCAGATCTACTACCCAGAACTATTCTGAACTGCCTAAGACAATAATACAGCCTTCCTTATATAGGCAATTTTTCACCGCCTGGGAAGGTTCCAGAATTTTAGCCAATAAGGCCGACCAACTTAGAATTATATTATTTTACACTTTATTACATCATAGTTGGCTCAAGATAACCTTTGAAACCCGAACAAAAATTTTGAAGAAAATTATTTTCCGCCATTTCAGGTGGCCCAACTTCCGAAGACCATAAGTCATCACCAGTTGACCCGCTCAGCTATTATAACCCCATTTCGGAAATGCCACGAAGCGCTCTACAGGCTTGACCCGTGCAAGCGCCCGTCACCCAAATTTTCAACCTCATCCGGGGCCTCTAAAGCCTTCAAAACTGAGTTCAAAGTTTCTGTACCCTGCTGCCAATACCGAAAATCTTCAATATCTTCCAATATACACTTGATCTGGCAATGAAACTTTACTAGTAGACTTATATGACCAAAATGAACCTCCAAGAAAGAAATCAGATCATTCTGAGCAGATATGAAAATTACCAAAAATAGTAACTTTCCATAAATAGCAGCTCTGCACAAAATAGCCCTCATTGAAAATAAAATAAAAAAATAGAAATATTTTTGGGTGATGCAAGATTGCTCTTACACCTAGGATTCTCCTGCATCAGACACCCGGGGTAATTTGAGAAGTGACCCTGTCACGACTCAGGTGTGTAGAGGAAAACCAAGATGGCTAACCTCCTCCTTTGTCAGCCATGATGAATCTTCAATAGGTCATCCTTTCCATTTGACCAGATATTCTTCATATGTCTTGTTCCTTGTGCTTCTGCCAACATGACTGTCCAGTATATCTTCGATCTCCTTAGTGTCTGAACTAGTTGCTGGAATACTCCACTGTGCTACTGTGGTCTCATCTTCAACACCTCCCTCATGATACTCTATCAGATCTGAAATGTTAAACACTGGTGAAATATTTAGCTCAGTAGGCAATTCTACCTCATATACATTTCCTGAATCATGTTTCTTCAATATCCTACATGGTCCAAACTTCTTCTTTTTCAGCTTATTATATGTACCAACTGGAAACTGCTCCTTTCGCAAATGAACCATGACTTCATCACCAACCTGAAATTCCTTATACCTCCTTTTCTCATTTGCCTTAGCCTTATACTGTGCATTCATCTTGGTAATATGCTTCCTCACATCCTCATGGATGTTCTTCAAGTGTTCTGCAAAATTCTCAGCTTCAGCACTACTTATTTCTCCTTTATCTATCTTCCTCAATTCAGATGCATTTCTTGGACTACTTCCATATACAATCTGGAATGGTGATTTACCAATGCTCCTATTGATAGAATTATTGTATGCAAATTCTGCCTGTGGTAAAATCAAATCCCATCCTGTTGGCTTATCTCCAACCAAGCATCTTAGCAAATTTCCCAAGCTCCTGTTCACCACCTCTGTCTATCCATCAGTCTATGGATGATGTGATGAACTAAACTTCAAATCTATCTTCAACTTCTTCCACAATGTACGCCAGAAATATCCAACAAACTTAGTGTCCCGATCTGAAACTATGGTCTTTGGCAAGCCATGAAGTCTCACTACTTCTCTAAAAAACAATTCTGCTACATGAACAGCATCATTAGTCTTCTTGCAGGGAATAAAATGTGCCATCTTTGAAAATCTGTCAACTACCACAAAAATTGAATCATGTCCCCGCTGAGTCCTCGGTAAACCAAGAACAAAGTCCTTGCTGATATCCTCCCAAGGCTTCTCTGGTACAGGTAATGGCTGATACAATCCTGTATTCTGCTTCACTCCTTTCGCCATCTGACATACTCTGCAACTCTGTACAAACTTCTTCACATCTTGCTGCAACTGTGGCCAATAATAATTCTCACTAACCAAACCAAGGGTTTTATCACGACCAAAATGTCCAGCCAATCCTCCACTATGCTTCTCCTTGATGAGATTCTCCCTCATAGAACTTCGTGGAATGCACAACTGACTCCCTCTGAATAGCATATCATCCTGGATGATGAAATCCAACCATTTCGTCCTGTCTAGAGTAACAGGTTCTGTACAAGCTTTCCAAGCTTCACCAAAATCAAGATCCTCTGGATACAAATTCTTGAGTTCCTTGAACCCAACCACTTCAATCTACATTTCTGTCAGCAATAGTTTCCTTTTGCTAAGAGCATCTGCAACCCTATTAGACTCTCCACTCCTGTGTTTCAAAACAAATGTATAACTCTGCAAAAACTCAACCCATTTCAAATGCCTTTGATTCAATTTTCCTTGACTATTCAAATATTGCAAAGCTTGATGATCAGTATACAAAACAAACTCCTTAGGAAGTAGATAATGTCTCCACTTCTTTAATGCCTGAACTATAGCATAAAATTCTTGATCATAAATAGAATATTTCCTCTTGGCATCATTTAACTTCTCACTGAAATAAGCAACAGGTTTACCTTCTTGGCTCATAACAGCTCCTATTGCAGTACCACTAGCATCACAATCTACTTGAAACACCTTATTAAAATTTGGAAGTGCTAAAACAGGTTGTTCTGTAACTTTTTGTTTCAATAATTGAAAACTCTTTTCTGCTCCTTTAGTCCACTTAAACTCTTTTCTATCCCCTCTCATTGTTTCAGTCAAGGGTCCACAAATACTGCTAAAATTTCTGATAAAATTTCTGTAAAAGCTAGCTAGACCATGAAAAGATCTTACCTCAGTAGCACTCCTTGGAGTAGGCCATTCAAGGATAGCCTGTACCTTCTCTGGGTCCATTTTCAGACCTTCTGCTAAAACTACAAATCCCAAATACACTAACTCTTTCTTCACAAAACTGCACTTCTTCAAATTAATCAACAATTTCTCTTCTCTCAACTTCTCAAATATCATACGAATATGCATCATATGCTCATCCAATGTCTTACTAAAGATCAAAATATCATCTAGGTAAACAATGACAAACTTACCCAGAAATTCTTTTAGAACCTCGTTCATGAGCCGCATGAAAGTGCTCGGTGCATTGGTTAGCCTAAAAGGCATGACTAACCACTCATATAGTCCTTCCTTTGTCTTGAAGACAGTCTTCCATTCATCTCCTTCTCTGATCTGAATCTGGTGATATCCACTCTTCAGATCTATCTTTGAGAAATACATAGCTCCACTCAAACAGTCCATAATATCATCTATTTGTGGCAATGGAAACCTATACTTGATTGTGATCTTGTTTATTGCTCTGGAATCTGTACACATCCTCCATTCTCCATTCTTCTTTGGTGCTAATACCGCTGGTACAGCATAGGGACTCAGACTCTCATGGATCAATCCTTTCTGTAACAGTTCATGTACTTGTCTGTTCAACTCCTCACTTTCTGCAGGTGTCATTCTGTGTGCTGCCTTATTCGGCAAACTCGCTCCTGGGATCAAGTCCATCTGATGACTGATCTTCCTGACTGGTGGTAATCCATCAGGCACGTTATCAGATACAATATCCTGAAACTCATTCAACAAATCTACAACTTCTACAGGAACATCTTCTACTTCCTCTTTACCAGCTTTTGGAATTAAAGAAAAACATACATGCTCATGCCTCATACCATCTAGGAAATTTCTTCCATCAACAAAAGTTATCCTTGCATTACCACATACCTTTTCTTCAGTCTCCTTCAATGGTTTTAGCTTATGCCGCACTCCATCCTTTGTCAGGGAATAGGTATTCGCATGACCATCATGTACAGCACATCTGTCAAACTACCATGGTCTACCCAACAACATATGACATGCATCCATAGATATGATATCACACAATACCTCATCTTGGTATCCACCAATCTTGAACTTCACTAGGCATTGTTCATTGACCATGACCTTGTGGTCATCCTGTACCCAGGCAATCCGATATGGATGTGGGTGTTTCTATCTCTTGAGCTTCAACTTTGTCACCATCTCTTCTGACACTAAATTGTCAGTGCTTCCACTATCAATGATCACATCACAACATTTACCTTCACACTTGCACCTGGTGCGAAACAGGCTCCTCCTTTGCTCAAGTTCATTCTCACCACTCAACAGGACTCTTCTATTAATCAACATTTCTCCTCTTTCAGCATCTTTAGAATTTGATGATCTGGCATCTTCATCTACATGTGCAACACTGGCCTGGCCTTCATTTCTTCTGTCTATTCTGCCTTGGCGCTGAGGACATTCAAATGCCCTATGACCTTCTTCTCCATAGTGAAAACATGTTCCACGGAAGCCTCCTCTTCTAGATCCTTGTCCTCTTCCTCTTCCTCTCTGATCTCTATTATTCTGATCCTCGAAGCGATTGGAATTATTTCCACATTGATTCTAACTGCTACTGGCCTCATCCTTCTTTTTCAGATCTTCATTTCGGCCATCATATGACCGTCCACCAGATCATCCACCGCGACCTCTTCCATTTTGTCTGCTCTCAAACTTCTTGTTCAGCTTTTCCTCTACTTTTAGGGCAAATTGGTATGCCTTCTCAATACTGCTCATTTGAACCAGATTCAACTCCTCCTAAATGCTTGGCCTTAACCCATTAAGGTATCAGGCAACTTTCTCCTTATCAGCTTCTGCATGGCCTGTTCTGATGAGGAGTCGATAGAACTCCTTTGTATACTCCTGAATAGATCTTCCTGCTTGCTTCAAACTTTGCATTTTCTTTAGTAGATCAAGCTCATAATCAATAGGAATGAACTGTCGCTTCAATTTATCCACCATCCAATCCCATCTTGTGATTTTATCTTTCCCTCTTCTATTTCGCTCCAATTGAATTTCTTGCCACCAGATTTTCGCATGACCTTTCAGTCTGGCCTTCACAAATTTGACCCTATTAGGATCCTCAACATCTTCATACTCAAAATATTCCTCACATTCATTGATCCAGTCGATCAATTCCTCTGGGTTAAGATTTCTAGAAAATGTAGGAACCTCAATCTTAGGTCTTTTCCCAATCTTGGAAATCATCCGAAAAAGTCTTTCTTCCTCCTAGTTCACAATTTCAGCTTCTCCTTCTTGATATTCTTCTTCGGCTTCATCCTCACTTTCATCTCTGACATTAAGATTCATTCCTCTACGAATCTCTTCTTATAATGCTCGCACTTGTCTCTGCAGCTCTCTAACCTCAGGTGTTACAACACCAACTCTTCCGCCATGTTCCCTTCATGGAGGCATTTTCGCGATGCGCGCTGAAACCCTAGCCACGGTCCTAAGTGCAAACTACCTCACAGTCGGTGATCTATTTACACACTCAAGAACTCCTGCTCTGATACCACTTGATGAAGGGTGCTCCCCTTAATACCACAAACACATAACAGAAATAGAGAAACAACAACAATATGCAAGAACAAAAAATTGGCTTCTTATTATCTCCACAAATGTGGAATTACAAACTTTCAGAATTACAATATGCAAAGCCACATGGGCATTCCTTTACAATATTCTTTAGGACAAAGCCTCGAATCAATACCCAGATCTACTACCCAGAACTATTCTGAACTGCCTAAGACAATAATACAGCCTTCCTTATAGAGGCAATTTTTCACCACCTGGGAAGGTTCCATAATTTTAGGCAATAAGGCGGACCAACTTAGAATTATTTTATTTTACACTTTATTACATCATAGTCGGCTCAAGATAACCTTTGAAACCCAAACATAAATTTTGAAGAAAATTATTTTTCTCCATTTCAGGTGGCCCAACTTCCGAAGACCATAAGTCATCACCAGTTGACCCGCTTGGCTATTATAACCCCATTTCAAAAATGCCACGAAGCGCTCTATAGGTTTGACCCGTGCAAGCGTCCATCACCCAAATTTTCAACCTCATTCGGGGCCTCTAAAGCCTTCAAAACTGAGTTCAAAGTTTCTGTACCCTGCTGCCAATACCAAAAATCTTCAATATCTTCCAATATACACTTGATCTGGCAATGAAACTTTACTGGCAGACTTATATGACCAAAATAAACCTCCAAGAAAGAAATCAGATCATTCTGAGCACATACAAAAATTACCAAAAATAGTAACTTTCCATAAATAGCAGCTCTACACAAAATAGCCCTTATTGAAAATAAAATAAAAAAAATAGAAATATTTTTGGGTGATGCAAGATTGCTCTTACACCCAGGATGCTCCTGCATCATTTGTTCTTGTGTCAAAGCATGTTTATGATGTGAAAGTGCAGGATGTGATATGTGTTAAAAAACAAAGTGATGTCCAGAGAGGTAGCATTGAGAAACACTATAGGATTGGGGTGTTGAGAAACATTGATTTGTGTGGTAGTCAAAAATTTTCTATTAGGAAAGACTGGTATGCTGACTCTAGTTAATCTCAAGAGATTGATCAAGTTGTAAAGCACTAACAACTCACATAGATAGCTAACGATTGTCACCAAGTGAAAGATAAGAACCAAGGACAAAACTAAGACCAACTCTAGTCTAGGACAATGCAAGGAGACAAAAAGAGAGAGATGGATGCAAATAAGGCTAATGAAATCACAAGAGCTCAACCATGCATTGATAGATAGAGAACTAGTTACAAGTGATGCCTATTTGCTAGGTTTTCACCACTTGGAATTTTTTTTTCTCTTTTTAAATTTCTCTTTTTTTGGGTTTTTTTTCGGGTTTTTTTGGTAGATTCATCAAGGAACCTATTTGCCATGTTTTCACTAGGATGATAATTTTTTTGAAGGCTTTATATTCTTTTTAGTATTTTTTCATGATCAAAAGTTACTGTACACAAGGCAAAATGTCTAGTTGTAGAAACATTTTAGGTGGAGAGCATTAATAGGCTCTAAGATAAATTCACCTTCTGGGTTAGGTAGCTAATAAGATCTAGAATTGAATGTTGCAGTAATGACAAAAGGACCCAACCAATTAGGTTCAAATTTTCCTTTTTGTTCTCTATGTTATTGATTTTATGGAGTCTCTTCGAATAAAGTCACCAACCTGAAAGTCATGATGATGTACCTTTTTGTTTTAGCCTTTAGACATTCTCTTTTGGTAGACCCTCAGATGGTCAAGTGCTTCCTTTCTGCATTCATCAAGTAATTATGACTCTTGAATTCAATAAATTCTAGAATCTTCATATGTGACTAGTCCATGTAGCAATACCCTAAGTGAAGGTATTTTGACTTCCATTGGTAAAAATGCTTTAGAACCATAGAATAATCATAATTATCTATCCCCTATAGCTATTTTGATTCTTGTTCGATAAGCCCATAAATTTGAATTCATTTGCAAGTGCCAATCATTTCCTAATTTGTTAATTTTTTTGTGCAAAATCTTAAGGATTATCTTATTTGAATATTTTTCTTGTCCATTCCACTAAGGATGGTATATAAAAGAGAAATGATGTGTGATGTGATATTTAGTGCATATCTCATCAATGTATTTGTTTTTGAATTTTCCCCCATTATCCATGATAATTGAGGAGGGGATTCAATATTTGCAAACTATGTAGTTGAGTATGAACATGGCCACTTGTTTTCCATGGCCTTGATAAGAGGTACAACCTCAACCCACTTAGTGAAGTATTTGGTAGTTGTAATAATGAACTTGTTCTTATTTAAGGATGAAGGCTATATTTGACCAACAAGATCAAAATTCCATTGTTGGAACAACTAGTGAGTGATAAAGGGAAATAATACCCTTGCAAGAGAATGAATCAAATTTCCATGGAACTGGTATTTTCTATAGGTCTTAGCATATTGAATGGAATCTTTCTCCATGGTAGGCCAATAGTAACCAGCTTTGAGAAGATTATTTTCTAAGGAAAGATTATTCTAGTGAAATCCACATACACCCTAATGATTATCCCTAAGTGTTATTTTAGACTCCTCACGCTCTAGATGTATATGGTGCAAGGGAGGATAGGGAGAGGGGCCAAAGGCACACCCTTATTGGAGATTCGCTAGCAAGCCAGTGCTGACTATATGTTTTTCATTTATGACAACATATGGTGAGTAGCATGCATGGAAGACTTATGCAGTAAGCTTTGAGTATATGTTGCATGGACATGTTATCAACATGATATCATGGACACAGAGGTTACCTATTAGTACATATAGTTATATAGCATCTTGCCTCGGTAGTGTTCCTCACAGAGTTACAAACAATGTTTGATGAATGATTGTCAGTATAGTAATAATGGAGCCTTGTGCATTTGGATATGTGATGGAGACATGTTAGTGATGCTACATTCATGGATGCAGAGTCTGATGATTAGTAGAAGTGAAGTTATGTAGTCACTTTTCAATAGTAGTATTTTGTCATGTTTATTCAGAAGAGCTGACAAAAATTTTATTTGTTCTAGAGTAGTGCCTATCATTTTGGTATGTGCCCTTGGATTAATTCTTGGAGAAGAGTTAGTAATGTTTGGTTAAGAGTGCATGATGTAATTTAGCTTAAAGAGAAAAATCCAGTTATTTTGGTAGAGTTGACAGTGTGTAGTGTGCATCTACAATTATCATTATTAGATAGGTCCCAAAATGTGTTGCGTGCTTAGTTGAGCTAACTAAATTATTATTGGAGTTTTTTAGGACTTCTCCAATATGATTTCAAGGATTTTCTAATAGGACAACTTGATTTTATCATTTAGAGGAAATATATTTATAGGCAGTCATTTGTATTTTCTATAGTGTGGTTAAAAGTTGATACTGAAGAGCAGAGCAGAGTGTGTGAAGTGTTGAGCTATTAGAAGAAGGTCTATGTGACCAAGTAAAGTATTTGTGCTATACATTGGAACTGATCCAAAAAATAGGTCAAAGCACACTTCACCAAGATCCATATATAGTGTGTATCTATTATTTAGAAGGTTGTAGCGTTCACTCTTTGAGCAGTGTTCTCTTAGACAATGCATCCTCACCCCTAATAGGGTTAATTGTAAAAGAATCCTAACAAGGTCTGACCCTTGACTAGTTCTACTATACTAAACATATTGTAAATCAAATCCTAACAGGGTTAAGGATCTTCTAACAAGGATCATAGTACACTAGTACAAAATATTAGTGGGTGTCAATTTCCACTAGGGTTTTTACCTATTTGGGTTTCCCCGTAACCAAAATATTGTTGTTGTGTTCAAGTGTTCTCTCATTATGTTTATGCTAATATTTAATCATACTTAATTGGATAAAGAATTGAAACTTGCAGATAACTGATTCACCACCCCCCCCCCCTCGCCCGCCCCCCCTCTCAATTATCTCTTGGGACTATTCCTAATAATTGGTATCAGAGCCAAGTGCCTCAGAGAGAAATTTTAATAGCTTGAGGTTGATCAGATGGAATTCTTCAAAAAAGAAAGTCCTAAGTTTGATGGAGAGAATTATCTTGACTAGAAGAACAAGATGGTGACACATTTACAATGCATTGCTTTTGAATTTTTTGGTGTAACTATCAAAGAAGTCAATATCCCTACTTTATAAGACCTTGCAAAGGATGATGCTACTAAAAAGAAAAAGGAATTTTTTCATCACAATGCAATAGCCAAAGAAGCCCTTATCAGTGCCCTATCTAATAGTGAGATTTTAGAAATAAAGAAAGTAGATACAACCCACAAAATATGGAAGTACCTAGAAGACATATTTGAAGGAGACAAACAAGAAAAGGATGCGCGTAGAAAAAATTGGAAGAAAAGATACAATGCATTAGAGATTCTACCTGAAGAGAACATCAGAGCTTACAACCAAAGGATTAATGAAGCAGTTGTAGGAATTAGGAACAATGGTGGAGAGATTTTGGAAGAAGACATTATGGACAAATTGATGACCACTCTCACAACAGAATATGAAAACAAAATCAATATACTTGATGAGACCATGCAACTTACATCAAATTTCAAAAGAGAGACCTTTATCAACAAAATTTTAGCTTTTGAGATTTCAAGATTGAAGACAGAACCTAAAAGTGAAACAACCTTCAAAGCATCAGTCCATGGTAAGAAATCTGCAAATACCTCTAGTAATTTTGATGATGATGATGAAGAAAAAACACTAAATGATTTCATTGCTATGATTGCTAAATGACTAAAGAAAGGAAAAGGAAAATATGAAGGTCAATTTCCATTCAAATGCTTTTAATGTAATAAGATTGGTCACTTTTCTTCTAAGTGTCCTACAAGAGTTAAAAAGTTCAACAATAACTACAAGCCTAAGTATACAAAGGAATGTTACTATGCTGGAGATGGAGTATCAGATGAAGAATCAAGAGAAGAGGAGATTGGATTCATTTCTCCTGAAGATGAAAATAATTCTCAAGAGTTAGCTTTGATCTCACAAGAAGACATCAGAACAAATTGGATCATTGACAGTGGTTGCTCACATCACATGATAGGTGACAAAGATAGATTTGTTCATTTGGATAGATACAAAGGAGGCATGGTCGGATTTGGAGATAACTCTCCTAAACCTATCAATGGTAGAGGATCCATCACCCTGGATGGAAAGAATAACATTGATGATGTTCTTTATGTTGATGGTTTGAAACATAGCCTATTGATTTTTGGGCAGTTGCTTGACAAAGGCTATAGATTGGAGTTCAATGGAAACAAGTGTATCATTAACAACAAGGAAGGAGAAATAATTTCTTTAGGATCAAAAACTAAAGGTAATGTTTTTTAGCTTAATCTAGAAGCAAGTTGTTTTGTTACTAAAGTAGATGGTAGTTGGCTATGGCACAAAAGACTATGTCATATCAACTTTGATAATATAGATAAGATCAGTAATGTTAAGGCAGTTAGAGACCTACCTTACATAGCAAAGATAGTTGATACTATATGTAGGGAATGTGTAATGGGAAAGAATGTGAGGAATTCATTTAGGATCAAGCATAATTCAACAGAGAACAAGCTGGATCTGATTCATACAAACCTTTGTGGACCAACTCAAACAAGATCATACTATGGTGAAAGGTATTTCATTTTGTTTATAGATGATTATTCTAGAATGATGTGGGTTACGTTCTTGAAAGATAAGTCAGAAGCATTTGAGAAGTTCAAAATATTCAAAGCTAAGGTTGAGAATGAATCTATACTTAGGATAAAATGTCTAAGGTTGGATAGAGGAGGAGAATTTACCTCTCACATATTCTATGAGTACTGTGAAGAACATGGCATAAAGAGAATGTTAAGTGCACCTAGAAAACCTTAGCAGAATGAGATTGTAGAGAGAAGGAATAGGATCATCCTTGACATAGTGTGCACCATCATGATTGAAGGAAAAATTGCACACACCTATTGGAGAGATGTAGTCAATACAATAGTCTATACAATCAATAGAATACAATTAAGGCCTAGTGCTGACAAGACACCTTATGAGCTATGGTTTGGTAATGTTCCCATAGTGAAATACTTCTGAATCTTTGGAAGCAAGTGTTACATCAAGAGGGATGAACTAGTAGGCAAGTTTGATGCAAGAAGTGATGAGGGTATTTTTCTTGGTTACTCTTGTGGTCCCACAAGCACGCTCCCCTTTCTATCCTTTTGGCCTTAGGGGCCCCCCTTCTACTTTCTACTCATTTCACTTTTTATCCTTGGTTGTCTGTTGTCAGTTTTCATCATTTTGGGCCTTATTGCCCTTTTGTGTTTTTAGATGTTTGAAAGTACAAAAAGGTCAGAGGAGTGAAAGATGAGTGCCGTTTAGTTTTTGGCCTTCTTGGCACCAATACCCTTTTTAGACTTATCGAAGGTCTGAAGTTTCGGAGGTCTGACCCCATGCGGGAGTCAACCTTTTAGAGTTTCAGCCTTCTTGGCAGTCTGACATCCCTAAAAGGCTAAAATTCTGATCACCCTGGGTGATGACGTTACCCATCGGGGTGGCCTATATAAGGAAAAAAGGGTTTTAAAACACTCACTTTCACACTTTCTTTTCCACCTCTAGCCTATTTTTGCCTCTCGCTACCTTTTTCACCATCTTGGTCTTCTGTCTTCACTATTCATCCTTGGGTTCATCATCTTCTTGGTTGGTGCTTCTTCCCTCTTCCTTCATTTGTTTATTTTTTCAGTCTTACATTAGGGTCCTATCCTTTTAGTCTTTTTGACCTGTCCCAGTTTTAGGGTTCATGTCTTTTTAGCCTTTTTGGCCTTGCCTTTAGGTTTAGTTTGTTTTGGGATTAGCCTTTTTTGGCCTTGGGGATCACCAAGGCTTTCACCTTCCATCCCCTTGGTGAGTTTGTGGTCAAACTCACCATTGGACTCATTTTCGAGTCTGACTATGAAACCCTAGTTTTAGACCTTTGGGGTCTGAAAGTTTCGGCACCGGCGTGGAGTTTCTTTTTGCTAAGTGTTGAGAAGATGTTGGCATTCTGGTGTTGTCACACAATGAAATATACTTTTTCTTAAAATGTCAAAACCTCCCACATTGCCAAGTGTTGAGTGCGGCTTTAGCTTTTTTGGCCTTTTGCACGCCAAAGGTTTCTCTATCTTGGCATCACCAAAAACTCTACTTCAAACCTACCAAGACATAGGCCTTCTCAGCATTTTTGGCCTTGTCGACCTGCGAGAGGTTTCTCACCTCCATCTCACTAAAACAAATGAAGGATGTTTTTTTAAGCTAATCCAATGGACCCCTTTTTCGGGGTTTTTGACCTTGTCGGTATTTCAGAGGTTCGACACCCCCAAAAGTTTGAAAGGTCAAAAATACCTTTTGTGGCCCCTTTTGAGATTAATTTTGGTATTGTAATTTTATTTCTAAGTTTTTTTTCCTACCATGTTACTAATTTATGTCTTGTCCTCTCTATAGATATGGTTGAAAAGGTAGTAGTATCATCAGTGATGAAATATCAATTCAAAGGCTACCATCCACCTTCCAAAGTGACCAACTTGCACGTAGGCATAACAGACACAGACATTGCAAACGTAAGATAGAATTACTACCTAAATAAATGTGCTCAGCTGGTAGGATGCTCAGAGGACTACACTTCATTAGTACACTACTCTTTTGTGAATGTGGCAGCTCACCCAATTTCCATTCAATCGGCATAACTAATCAATACATTAGCCAGCAACTATGTGCTTGATGAGTGCATGGTGAAGAATAGCATGGGTGAGGTAGTCTTGGACCTGAGGCCCAACAACATCGAGGATGTCTTCCATTTTTCTAAAGGGGTTGATAAGTTCTCCAATTTAAATATCAACAAGGGAATGGAGTTGTACAATAAAGACATGCAAAGGGCACACAAGATAGTCAATAATGAGTATCTGATGCAGCCTTTGCCCAAAAACAAACTGGACAAGATTTATATGAGAAGGGGATATATGCAAGAAGCTATCCAAGGGGCCATAATAATGATTAGCAAGGTGTACGGGCTATTGAGGTCTTCTCAACTAGAGCCATCGATGATCTTTTTGATCCAAAAGATAATAGAAAGGCAGGTGAGGTTCGATTGGACCTCTATTCTAAGTGACAATCTCGCTGAGCAACTAGTTCTGATTAAGACAAACCCCCATTTCTACATGACATCTTATGTCATGTACCTGCTAGCCACCAGGGTGAGTTACCCAGGATTAATCAAAGTTGGGGTAGTAAGAGAAAAGAGCACTTGGTCATTCACTCTATACCCTCAACTGGTAAGTAAAGATTTCTACACACATAATAGCCCAAACTTCAGACTAGTCAATGATGCTTTCATATTCACCATCATATGCTCCATTGAGGGAGACTATGCCAAAAATACTATCCATAGAAGTAGTAGCTAAAGTAAAGGCCCTTGGAGAATTCAACATATGGTTTCAGACCTTCACTTACATTCGAGTGGTAGGAAGCACCCCGGCACCAAAGAAGTTACCAAGATACCCTTCTGATAGGGTAGTTCTCTTAGAGATTGTAAGACACCTATTTGATGCACATGAACATATCAAGCACAAGAAGAAGCATTGTTGGGATTTTCCTATTTCCATTGGCCCCCACTACATGCTAGATCTGAAGGTCTGGAAGTCTTTGACTTAGGAATAGGATGAATTCCCACTATTAACTTACAATCTAGTAAGGCCTCATTTTGATCCTATCAGCACATACAACAACATAATGGGGAGGCACTATGTCCATGAACAACATATCAAGGACCATTGGGAAAATTGTGTGGATAATTATGAAGTAAGAGTCCGTGATTATTTTTGAATGAGTCTAGAGCTGGCGCAAGGTACCCTTTCATTAAAGATTCCACAAAAGGTGGTCGATGCTGACTCTGACAAAATTTTGGATTCCATATATAAAATAGATAAGGTGTTCACAATGGCCATCTTGAATGCAGAAGTAGATTGAGATGAAAATGATAGTATGGAATTCAAAGCCTGACATGTGGTTAAATTTACTAGATCATGGATTGTCTATCTTTTCCAAATGTAGTTGGTTCTGAGGAAATGACTCCTGGAGCAGCCCTCATGAGAGAAGAAGAAGAAGAGAGAAAAGGTATTGAAACCATAGTTCAAAGAGGCTGCTCCTTTAAAGCTAGAAATTGCATATCGGCATGAGTGCCCCACTACATATGGCCCAGCCATGCACTCCAAAAAGGTCAAAACCAAAATGACAAGGAGCATCATGCCACCATATATGCCTTCATCTAGTAGCCATGATTCACCCAACATGGCTAAGAAGACAAAGTTAAAGATCATAGGACCCAAGCCATCTGGAGTAATCAAGGGTCATGTCTACAAAAGAAAGAGAGGCTCAATGCCCACACAAATTGATACCCTGATAGAGGATGATGAAGATGAATTAGATGAAGTCCATCTTAGTAAGAGAACATGGTCTTTGGGATTAATGAAGAGGAGGAGAGTAAAGGAAAATGATCCTGAGAACATGGGAGGGGCTACTCGGGATGAGCCAGTGAATCTAGATGCTATTGGTGATGATGAGTTTGACCTCATGAATTTTGCAGGGCTACATGGTTTCAAAGGGTCTAAGCAAAAAGCTCCCACCCAATTCACAAAACTTTTTAGTGGCATGGGAGAAGACATCCAATGGGAATCTCAAGAACAAGTAGATGTTGAAATGGCTGAGGCCCAAAAGGAGACTGCAGAGCTAGATAAAGACTATTCTATTGGTATCACCCCTGAAGAATATTTAGTTGTAAAGGTCCCATTGGTTTCCTCCATTCCACCTCTGCCTCCACCTTGGCATCCAACTCCACCTTTAGTTCCACTTCAAGAGCCTCCCACTACTCCACTTTCTACTCTAGTACGAACTACTTCATTGCCTCAACAACCATCTTCATCCCATGTTCCCCTACCAACTTCACCTCCACTAGCTCATTCAACCACTCCCCATGTGTCTCCTACACCTCCCTCACTTAATATTCTTCCCCAATTTCACATTCCCTCACCACATGTCCCCAATGAATCAATTCCTCAGAGCTCACAGGAGACAGAGAAAGAAGCGGGAGTCACTAGTGAAGAGAAGATGGAAGAAGCTCATATAGGATCTGAGGAGCCAAATGATAAGGGAGAATCACAAGTAGAAGAAGAGACACATACTAAGGAAGAAAAAGAGAAAATATATGTAGAGGAACAAATGGCTAATGAGTAGAAGACATCTGACAAGGAGGACCACACATGGGAGGAAGGTGAACAAAACACTGGGAATGAGAAGAAAATAGGAGAAGAAGAAGAAAGTCGAGAGGAAATAGAATTAGTGCTTCCGACAACTTCTTCTACATTGGCTACTCTATATGATCCATTGACTACTTTCTCCAAGCCCACTTGGTTCACCAAAGAGGTACAGTCAAGAGTTAGAGTGTACACAGATGATGAGGTTGATATGACTACACTAGGGCATTCTTTCCACCAAACAACACCTGTTCCCTGAGCAAGAACAATGTCTTTTGTGACACAAGACCAAGAGGGAAGGTGGACAGCACAAGTGGTTGTTCCCATAATGGATGTTAGTACAAGTGAGATCACTCCAAATGACTATGTGTTGGAGGAGGTAGACTTGGGGGAACCCACCAGAGAAGGTAGAAAAACCTTGGCTAGTTTGCGATTGAAGCATGATCTTGGCTTCATGGATAAAGATGAATAAAGGATAAAAGCTTTGGTAGAGAAAAATAAGGCCATGAAGAGATTCATTTTGAAAACAACAAGTTGAATTGACTCAAATAACCTTGAGGCCTCATTACAAGAAATTTTGGAAAAGAGAGGGGAAGTAGGCACAAATGTTCCACATTCTTTTGTATAGTCTTGTGCCAATTGGAAGCTAGATTTTGAACAATTTGCCAGCCTTTCTCTCAAGAGGATTCTGAGGCCTTTCTAAACATTTTGGCAGGAATAACTTCCTTGATGGAATCCATGAGTGAGGAGAATGGCATAGAGGAAATGATCCTAAACTGGCAAAAGGTATTGGATGAGCTAACAATGATGAGGAAGGAACTCTTCCAAGTCTTGATGAAAATATATGAGGGCTCAGAATTGGATAGTTTTGAAGAATGGATTCAATAGATAGTAGTGGCATTGGCCATATTTGAAAAGGTTCTCAAAAAGTTAAATAAGAGAAGAGACAATAGCACGCTGTTTGTGAAAGAGTTGTAGTTCTTTGAGGATCTTGACTTGGAATTATTTGCTGAAGAAGATGAGAAGACTATGTATTTAGTGAATGATATCATCAATCAGTCATTAGGGATATTCCAAGGGGTGAAGTCTAAAGAAGACCTCCAACAGATGTTTTACCAGATAGAGGAAATTTAGAAAATACTATCTCGTGAAGAAGAGATAAAAGCTTTTGCAAAGGAATTGATTGACTTCTAAGATAGAAAATAAGAGATCCTTCAAGGGATCAAGATGCCAAATTTTGATGAAGTGCTGGAGATAGTGGATAGATTCAAGAAAAAACATCCACAAGTGCCTCCTAGTCAGTGAGCATTCAATCCTATTCCTACCAAATTTTGTGTATAGAAAATCCACTTTTGAAACTTAGCCATTTTTGCAAAGCCTAATTTTCAGCATTTCGGCCATGTGGGTTTTTCAGCCTCCGACAAGTTCGCAAGTCCAAAATTTTGAATATGAGTGACTTAGTACTTATTCAATTTTGGGTCTTGATTTTTTCAGACCAACTATCAGGAGTTGGGCATTTTATGGCATGTCCGAAAGTTAACTCCAGTTATCTCAGAGATCATTTTTCAGTCATCTGGGCTTCCTTTTGGAATCATTTGTGCATGATTTTGAGATCTCTTCTAGTTGGGTCCATGTGGAGAAGCCAAACATAAGGATGAAAGGCAGAAACATGAAGATTATCAAGTGCATGCATGAGTTCCAGCTCTATTTTGAGTTATCTAATGCATAATTTATTCAAAAATTTGTAATGCACGAGGTTTAATTCTATGCTAGGATAGTTTAACTAAGCTTTCAAAGTAGTTTCTTTATGCAAGCTTTAGTTTAGATTTACTTTCAAGTTTTAGTTGTAGCCAAACCCTAGCTGTGAAAATAAGAGCCTAGCTCTTTAAATTGTAATAAAATGATTTAATGAGGGTCGACTTGATTAATTAATACAATAGATACAATTGATGCTTCATTCATGGTGTGATTTATCTGCTATCTATGTGAAATTTGTCAATGTGTGAATTTCTTATTCTTTATTTCAAAGATTCAATTGGTTGTTTAATGATTTTAAGTCTGCGATCTATTAGTTCGGTGTTTTTTGGTATTGCATTGCTATGTTGTGATGAATTTCTGAGAAGATCATCCTTTGGTACTTGAAGATTAACTTTTCTCAAGTGTCCGGAGTGGCTTCATGATCTGATGAGTTTTGGCTTATCATACATCTGCATTTGTTTAATTCTGTTGATGATTGCATCCATTTAGCTAAAGATTATGATATGATCTGATCTTTGTTTTGTGGGTTTCTTCATCTTCTTGGTTATTTAATTTGCATGGTGGTGTGATGCTATCATATGTCCATTAGGTTTCTTTTTAGAAATTTCATTCAAATCTATTGTTACCCTACATCTTCTAGCCTTCCTTGCAAGTTATTTTTAGTAGATTAATTAACTTAGCATTGTTTTCATTCTTAAATCTGAAAATCATATAAAAAAAGAGAGAAATTTTGGTTTCCTAAAGTTTTTTTTGTAGTTTCCCTTGAGAGAAAAACTAGCAAAGGCCTCCTTGTTAACAAATTTACATTTTTCTTCCATTGATCCATCCAAGTTGTTGAGACCCAGCGAGAAGGAACCTTGAGATTAATTCCATCATTCTTCCAAGAGGGCAATTTGCTCATGTAAATTGCTAGCCATTGTCCTTGTGTAAAAATGACGCTCACCAAAAGTGGTGCTAGAAGGAGGGCCCTCAAAAGGGACACCCTGGAATATTGGATTGTTCTCTCCTAAGAGATTTCAATGAGTCCTTAGATCTTCACCCAACAAATGGGAGTTCCTTGAGCTTATAGAGTTTCACAGACCTCATAGAAACAAAACAAAGCATGAAGAGGATACTTATGATCATCTGAATCTTCCTCCAATTCCAACCATTGCTGCCCCGCCTACTGCTCCTCCACCACCAACCCCAATGGATTTCTTTGAAAATGCTCGAAGTTCACCACTGAACTTGCAAGGATAGCTCCATCAGCTATGCAAAAATCTAGAAAAATTATGTCCATGTTTCATCTACGGAGAATCTTGGATAGCGGAAGAACATGTTTGCGCATTCAAGGAGTTATGCAATCAAAAAGAGATTTTTCATCAAGATGTTGTATGCCACCCCTTACCCTACACACTAGGGGAATTTTCATATAATTAGTATCTAAATCTGCCACGAGGATCCATTGGTACCTGGGGGGAATTTGAAACAAAGTTCCTTAATCAATTCAAGCTATATGCGGATCTGAAAACTCTTCATCACCAGTTTATCTTGGTGAGAAAGGACCTCAATGAATCAATCGCTATGTTCAATCATCATTTTCACAAGATGTACCAGAAGCTTGAGGCTCCATACATTGTACTAGTTGGTGCTGCCATACAAGTGTACTTGCACAACTTAGACCCATTAACATCTATATTCTTGAAAAGGCTACCTCTGGGAGATATCAACACTTTGGAGAAAGTGTGCAATGAAGCTATCTTGTTTACCCAACAAATGGACCCACAAGCAGGTGGGAATTATGGTATTCCACCAGCATTGGGAAACGCTATTGCAATTGGTCCATTTGTAAAAAATAATCTATTAGGAATAGTCCCAGGACATAACTAAGAGGGGGGGGGGGGGGGGTGGGGGGTGAAGCGGTTATCTACAAGTTTCAAGTCTTTATCCAATTAAGTATACTTAAACATAAAGCATAAATATAAAGAAAGAAAACTTGAACACAACACCAATATTTGGTTATAGGGAAACCCAAATAGGTAAAAACCCTGGTGGGACTTGATACCCACTAATATTCTATACTAGTGTATAATGATTCTTTCTAGAAGATCCTTTACCCTATAAGGAGTATCTTTATAATATATTAAGTATAGTAGACCTAGTTAATGGTAGGACCCTATTAGGAGTCTTTTACAATTGTCCCTATTAGGGGAGAGGACGCACTGTCTAAGAGCTCACTGCTAAAATGGGAGAAGGCTACAACCTTCTAAATAATAGATACACTATATATAGATCTTGGTGAACTGAACTTTGGCCTACTCTCTAGATCAGTTCCAATGAATAGCACACATTCTCTACTTGGTCATATAGATCTTCTTCTGATGGTTCAACACTTTGTACACTCTGCTCCGCTCTACTTAATCAACCATGAACCACACTCAAGCAATCACAAATGACTGCCTATAAATATCTTTCCTCAAAATGATATAATCAAGTCATCCTATTAGAACCACCTTTAAATCATATTAAAGAAACCATAATAAACTCCAACAAACATTTTTTTGGCACTATTATGCACGCAACTCATTCTGGGACCTATCTAATAAAATAATTGTAGACGCACGCCACACACTGTCAGCTCTATAAAAAAAATTGGAACTTTCTTTGTAAGCTGAATTAACTTATGCACTCTTAGCCTAACATCAATAACACTTCTCCAAGCTTAACACCAATGGTGCATATCATCAAGATAGGTGCAACTCAAGAAATAATAAAATCTCTATCATCTTGTTAGCCATTTTTCTTGTATCCCTTAACTCTAAAAGAGAAATATGAAAACCAAACCCAGGGATCTTCATCTAGTAACATAAATCTACTTGTTCATGCAAACTAAGGGGAA
Organism: Chamaecyparis obtusa; assembly: GCA_027943335.1. Taxonomy (NCBI): domain Eukaryota; kingdom Viridiplantae; phylum Streptophyta; class Pinopsida; order Cupressales; family Cupressaceae; genus Chamaecyparis; species Chamaecyparis obtusa. The sequence goes on from BSBK01003901.1 coordinate 393,308, forward strand.
ACAAAAGACTAATTAATGAGGATTCAATCCTCCTTCTACTTTGAGTTCCACACACTCAGGTGGGTGCACCTAAAACATGATAAGATCTGCATACTTATAACTCACTAGCTAAAACCCTTTATGCAGATATGAAAAATAGTGGATAGTTCTCCGACTTATAAAACATGGGAATTTGACTCAACCAGTCTTATATAGGATCCCACCTATATGATCTACTAAGAACTAGGAAAATGGCCCATGTGACAACAAGGATAAACTCCTTCTCTTCGAGCTTTGAGCTCAGGCAGGCTAACCCAGTGATTCACTCTTCAAGGAATCATCAAATGAATTGTATTTCTTGAATACAATCAAACATGAACACTCTTAACAACAAGAAAGTAAAGTTGAATAAATTTTAAAGATTTGGATGTAAGTCTGGTGTAAACCTAGTGCCTTATCCTAGGGTGCAGAGTCAAATTGAGAAAACATCCACAAAACTTCATCAATTCAAAAACACCTGAAATCAATACCCTGCTTTACAGACTACCATTTTCACTGCAAACACATGATCATCAAATCTATACATTATTGAAATTCTCAAAGATTATCCATCCAGATTTACTCCCTCCTTGAAGGAAACTTATGAACAAACTCACAGTCTACCTTGTAAATGACAAATTGGACATTGCCTTACAAATCCAATTCATAAGAATCTCCAAAACATACAGAGACATCAGAATACTTGCAATGAGATTCCAGTCTTATTTCATTGATAAAATCTATTTGAGTACACTCAAATTAACATTACACTTAGGCTAAAATAGTATGTTCAGAACCAAACTTGCATTAATGGAACTTGCATTGGATTTCTCCCTAGGAGAACCAAAATTTAGAACCCTCTACGACACTCAGAAATTAGAATAAGAAGGAGAAGAGAAAACTCCAGATTCATCCACAAACTGACACTTGTCATCCTCTAAACCTCCTGCTGATGAATCACCTAGCTCTGAATTGAAAATTTGATCTGCATCATTCTCTCCTGAAAGCACCTATTTTCATCTCCTCAAACTGACTTATGAGTCACCGGATGCAACAAATGAGCTATTTTCAAAATATCTTCCTGGCCCCCTATTTCTTTCAACTACAAATATCTCAAAACCAATTAGACCTACACTAAAATTGACCTCAAAAATGGATTCCTCATTCTCTCACCTTTCCGGCAGTATATAATACTTGGTACTTGGGCAAAAAATAAAGCCCCCAGCCATTAATTTAGTCTTCCCATGCTCTGTAATTCTGAATGTTTGAATTTTTTATATAGTCAGAACTATACAATTTTATCATTTATAACTTTGATTTTTTGAATAATAAATGCATGGAAGAAAAGAATAAAATATTATTTTGAATGCCCCTGTCAGGACCCACATGCCATGTGGCAGGCCTGGATTGGCCGGCTTGCCACCCCACCACTACCAACTCATCAAGCATTGAATCGATGAATGAATTTTTACCTTACCGGAGTGCCACATGGCAGCCTGGCGCATGATCACAAGATAGTATTGTTGGTCTTGCGATCATGGGACCAGCCTTCTCTTTAAATCTACTAACAACCTTACTTAATGCAGTTTATTATATTCTATTTTTCTCTGACATTTCTATCAATCGAATGAAATCCAGGCAATTCAAATCAACTAGGCAATTTTCAATTTTTGCAAACAGAATGGGCCTGGAAAAGCTAACAAATGGATTGGTCAAGACCCAAAATCCTAGAGCATTGAAGTATTTTATGCATAGATCATAGGGACACAAACAGATTGAGATTAGGATCTCCAGGGTGCAAATTACAAGCTGACAAAGTACCACTTCCCAGTGACCTTCATACTTAGCAATTTCTGCATTTAGGATCTCCTAGAAATGAACTGATACAAACCCATTTCAATATGTGAAATGAAAGCTCAATCTGAAATAATGGGACATAAAAAAGGTATCAAATCATTCTCCACTCATTACAGGACCTGGAGACACCCTTTTCACATGTGCATTTTAGACCAAAAGGAGCACTTTAGCAAGCGTTTTACATGGTACCTCAAAACTACATTTTGAGTACCAACATTGGCTCTGTCTGGGGATGGCTGAGCATAAGATCAGCACAAAAATCTCAAAATCTCTTGGAAGAGAAAACCACCCCAAAAACTAACTTTCTCCCTATTACTCCAATTCTTTCTCCAAAACTTACTTCACCGGGTACCGACAAGCTCCTCAAAACTGGTTCCTCAAGTAGGCTCTTTTATTCAAAGAAAACTACACTACTACTGCAAGGAAAGCAACTGTACAAGTATTTACAAAACTTTTAACTGAAATCAATGCTTACCTCGGTCAAATAGATGATTTTCACTTCCATCCCACTCAGGCAAGCTGTAAGTATCATTCACATCTGCTTGATTAACAATAGGCACATTCTTCATCAGTTCAACATACAAAACATGGTCAGAAAACTCACCATTATCTGGTACGGGAAAGCTATCAAGATACCATGAGTACTGATCACTATGTGACATTAAACCATCACACTCTTCATTATCACTACCATGCTAAAAAGTGAAACATTGTAACTCAACATCATGGCTGGAAACATTAATTTTTTGATCATTAGTTTGCAGAATAGAATAAACCTTTTCTATCTCGTTACTTTGCAAACTAACACATAACCTTTCAAAACAAAAATCTGATTGCATAAATCTAGGAACATCTTGCTGACCACAAACTACATCAGCATCATTTAGAAGAAAACAAGCTTCATCAGTGAGTGACTTATTAGTCATTGGCAAATTTGAGGGTACACTTTCAGATTCACCACTTTCTTCAACATCAAAATGTGTACAAAAAACACAGTCAGCAAATTCATGCAAATCTGAACATGCACTAGTACACTCATCATCATACTCATCAAATATAACATTATCAAATTCATCACAATGAAATGCACTTGAGTCTTGCTGATTTACAATGGGAGAAAAGACATCAAAATTTGTTTCATCCATCATGCCATCATCTGAATTACTTTCATCAAAACTTATGTTAATCGGGCATGGAAATCTAGAAACAAACTTAGTACCATGCCTCTGAAATTCAGCATCCAAAAGACTTGAAATCTGCTCACTACTTATCCAGCACTGAACATCACATTTCACTTCCTCATTCTCACTACTGATGCTGCACATCTCTTCTCCTTCTGAAGCCGGGACTGAATTCATTTGTCTCACATTACCTTGTGTGAAGTAACTACTGCAGGAACTAGCATCTGCATTATATCCATATTTTTCATGTTCACACAAAACATCATTAGACTGAAACAAGGAAAAATTAGCATCATGCTGAGAAAAAGGGAAATCCACAAGCTCAAGGAAATTACTATCAACTGAATGTTTACTTTCCCCTCCTTGACATTCATAAATTTCATCATCAGCACAATAACCAGCACTATAACCATCATAGGACTCAACATCCCCAAATGAACTAGACTCAGCATCATTGAATTCAACATTTATGAAAGAATCTATCCAATCCTTAACATTTTTTAGTGCTTCATCCTTTAAGGAAGCAGTCCAACTAACTGATTCAGGCATTGAAAGTTCTAAGAACATTTCAGCGTACTAGGATTCATGAAATTCTAAACCCATAGGAAGCTCACTACATGCAATAAGAAACTTCTTATAATAAGACAGTGTAGATTCTTCATTTCTTTCTCCTATTGCACACCTTAAAATCAATACACAATTATGTTGAATCTTTTGATTTATCAAATGAAGTTCATTATTGTTACTCTCTAAATCTGACTGAACATTTTTAGATCTAGAAGCATCTTGACTCATAGCAACCGGAAACTCCATTCTAACACACTAAAAAAACAACAAAGCTTATCCTCGTGATAGTATTTCTATCCGATTTCATGCAATCACTGACTTCACATAACCTTAGCATACTTCTGATTTCTTGAAATTGAAACTTCAACCAGAATGTATGACAAACTTTGAAACAAATTTCCCTTTTACTTAGTGACTGATTCACCTATCAAGAGACTTTTATTATCGTATAAAAACTTGGGATTACCTGGATAAGATTTGCAACTTCTCCTTTTTTAATTCTGGAGACTCACTCCAACCAGCAAAGTCACATAATCCCTTTTCAAATTGCTGCAAATATAAATACTTCCAGGCTATTCATACACAAAGATCTGAACAAATTTCAAATTCTTTTTCTAACTCTCTTTCATAAAACTAGATTCAACTATTGATTTATCCAAGCAAGGAAACAAACGTCTTAAACTTGCTAATATTAAACATCAAATAACAACTGATAATCACAAATTACACTGGCACAACACAACTAGGATTCTCCAATTACAAACAGAGCTGCCACCCACAACATGTATGGGATTAAATTTCATAAACTAGTCTATAACAAGTAGAATAGACAGTATTACACAAATCTACTGTATATCCACGTTATATCCCCAGCAGAGTCACCAATTTGTTAGCCATTTTTCTTGTATCCCTTAACTCTAAAAGAGAAATATGAAAACCAAACCTGAGGATCTTCGTCTAGTAACATAAATCTATTTGTTCATGCAAACTAAGGGGCAAGAAAAGACTAATTAATGAGGATTCAATCCTCCTTCTACTTCGAGTTCCACACACTCAGGCGGGTGCACCTAAAACATGATAAGATCTACATACTTATAACTAACTAGATAAAACCCTTTATGCAGATATGAAAATAAGTGGATAGTTCTCAGACTTATAAAACATGGGAATTTGACTCAACCAGTCTTATATAGGATCCCACCTGTATGATCTGCTAAGAACTAGGAAAATGGCCAACGTGACAACAAGGATAAACTCCTTCTTCTCTTCGAGCTTTGAGCTCAGGAAGGCTAACCTAATGATTCACTCTTCAAGGAATCATCAAATGAATTGTATTTCTTGAATACAATCAAACATGAACACTCTTAATAACAAGAAAGTAAATTTGAATAAATTTTAAAGATTTGGATGCAAGTTTGGTGTAAACCCAGAGCCTTATCCTAGGGTGTAGAGTCAAATTGAGAAAACATCCACAAAACTTCATCAATTCAAAAACACCTGAAATCAATACCCTGCCTTACAGACTACCATTTTCACTGCAAACACATGATCATCAAATCTATACATTATTGAAATTCTTAGAGATTATCCATCCAGATTTACTCCCTCCTTGAAGGAAACTTATGAAAAAACTCATAGTCTACCTTATAAATGACAAATTGGACATTGCCTTACAAATCCAATTCATAAGAATCTCCAAAACACACAGAGACATTAGAATACTTGTAATGAGATTCCTGTCTTATTTCATTGATAAAATCTATTTCAGTACACTCAAATTAACATTACACTTAGGCTAAAATAGTAAGTTCAGAACCAAACTTGCATTAATGGAACTTGCATTGGATTTCTCCCTAGGAGAACCAAAATTCAGAACCCTCTACAACACTCAGAAATCAGAATAAGAAGGAGAAGAGAAAACTCTAGATTCATCCACAAACTGACACTTGTCATCCTCTAAACCTCCTACTGATGAATCACCCAACTCTGAACTAAAAATTTGATCTGCATCATTCTCTCTTGAAAGCACCTATTTTCATCTCCTCAAACTGACTTATGAGTCACCGGATGCAACAAATGGGATATTTTCAAAATATCTTCCTAGCCCCCTATTTCTTTCAACTACAAATATCTCGAAACCAATTAGACCTACACTAAAATTGACCTCAGAAATGGATTCCTCATTCTCTCACCTTTCCAGTGGTATTTAATACTTGGTACTTGAGCACAAAATAAAGCCCCTAGCCATTAATTTAGTCTTCCCATGCTCTGTAATTCTAAATGTTTGAATTTTTTATATAGTTAGAACTATACAATTTTATCATTTATAACTTTGATTTTTTGAATTCTAAATACACGGAAGAAAAGAATAAAATATTATTTTGAATGCCCCTGCCAGGAGCCACATGCCATGTGGCAGGCCCAAATTGGCTGGCCTGCCACCCCACCACTACCAACTCATCAAGCGTTGAATCACTGAATGAATTTTTACCTTACCAGAGTGCCACATGGCAGCCTGGCGCATGATCACAAGATAGTATTGCTAGTCTTGCGATCATGTGACCAACCTTCTCTTTCAATCTGCCAACCACCTTACTTAATGCAGTTTATTATATTCTATTTTTCTTTGACATTTCTATCAATTGGATGAAATCCAAGCAATTCAAAACAACTGGGCAGTTTTTAATTTTTGTAAACAAAATGGGCCTGGAAAAGCTAACAAATAGATTGGTCAAGACCCAAAATCCTGGAGCATTGAAGTATTTTATGCATAGATCATGGGGACACAAATAGATTGAGATTAGGATCTCCAGGGTGCAAATTACAAGCTGAAAAAGTACCCCTTCCCAGTGACCTTCATACTTAGCAATTTCTGCATTCAGGATCTCCTAGAAATGAACTGATACAAACCCATTTCAATATGTGAAATGAAAGCTCAATTTGAAACAATGGGACATAAACAAGGTATGAAATCATTCTCCACTCATTATAGGACCTAGAGACACCCTTTTCACATGTGCATTTTGGAACAAAAGGAGCACTTTAGCAAGCATTTTACATGGTACCTCAAAACTGCATTTTGAGTACCAACACGTCTCTTCTGAATAAAGATAGGAAACTATTATTGGTCAATAGCGACAGCATAACTTCACTTGAATTCATCATTAGACTATGTCTTCATAAATGAAACATCACTAACATGTCTTCAACATATATCCTAAGGTGCATGCCCATAAGACAACTATATAGACAACCATACACAGAACACTATCTGTAACTCTGTCAGGAACACTGCTAACACAAGCTGCTATATAACTATCTATACTTATAGTTAACCTTTTCACCCATGATATCATGCTGATATCATATCCATGCATCATATATTGAAGAATTACTACATAAGACTTCCACACATGCTACTTTCCATATGTTTTCATCAATGAAAAACATACAATCAGTACTAGCCTACTAGCAAATCTCCAACAATCTCCCCTTTTGGCATTGATGGCAACATGTGGAATGAAAAACCATCATCAACCCAAATGAACATTTCTTTTATAAAATTCTCCATTTCCTCTTCAAAAATTCCCCAAAGATGAATCCTCCATCTTCTACAATATTTTCTAGTATTCTCCATTTCCTCAACTGTATTGTTGTCATAATTGAATGTTGCTCCCCCTTAGTATATTACTCCTCTTTTTACTTTTTTTTTTCATGACTCTATATATATACTCCCCCTTTGACATCAATGGCAAAGGGAACCACTCATTTTAAGTATCGGTACTCCTCCTGAGGTAGAGTAGTCAACCTTCCATCAATCCTTGAGGACTGATGCCATTCCTGCTTCCTTCTAAGCATAATCAGGGAAGGGAATTACTCCCAACTTCCCCCTTAGATACTCAAAAGTATCCTTAGGCAAGAGCTTTGTGAATATATCTACCAACTATTCTTTAGTACTCACATAGTCCAACTTGACTTCTTTCTCTACCACTTTCTCTCTTAAGAAGTGATACTCAATCTCAATGTGTTTTGTCTTTGGATGCATCATAGGGGTTTTTGAGATATTGATAGTGCTAGTGTTATCATAGTGAATAACAATAGGATAATCAATCTGAATTCCAAAATCTTTTATCATCTTCTTTATCCAAACAATTGTAGAACAATTGAAGGATGCTGCAACATACTCCACTTCTATTTTTGACTACGAAATACAATTTTGTTTCTTGCTTGTCCAAGTGACAAGTCTATCACCAAGACACCCTGCTCCACTTGAAGTACTTTTTCTTTCATCAACACATCCTAGCCAATCTGCATCTTCATACACATGAAGCTCAACATTTACTAAATTAGGATACCATAGACCATAATCTATAGTTCCCTACAAGTATCTAAATATTCTCTTTACTACCATGAGGTGACTTTGTTTAGGCTCTACTGCAAATCTTCCAACTATACCAACTGCATTGGAAATGCCAGGTCTAGTCTGAGTAAGATAAATAATTTTACCAATCATAGACTTATACAATGTTATATCAACTACTGGTGAGTCATCTTCCTTTGTAAGCTTGCATCTAGTAATCATAGGGGTTCTTACTAGCTTGCAATCATCCATCTTGATTCTCTTCAGTATCCCTTTCACATACTTTGATCGACTAATGAAAATCCATTTTTCTATCTACTGCACATTTAATCCCAAAAAGTACTTGATAAGACCAATCATATTCATCTCAAACTCACTCTACATTTCTTTGGCAAATTCAACACTGAGTTTTTCATTACCTCCAAAGATAATGTCATCAACAAATATAGCTACAAGTAATAAACTGTAACGCCCCACCAGGCAACCCAAGAGGACAAGACATAAAACCTCTATAAAATGCAAGTAGTGAATTTTTATTTATTTATTTATTTATTTTAGCTAGAATAATATTCATCATTACACTTCATATTTCTAAAAGAAGAAATAATTTTCTACTACTTGAATGTAAGATTTATACAACTTAAGTCCTCCCGGGTTCCCTAACGTCGCTACTAAAGCAACATCATATAAACCATTTACATGCATAAGATATTCACAGAATCATGAGCTTAAAAGATCTACATTCATTTTAATGCACCAAGTTAAATGTCCCTAACTTATTTCTTTTATTAAACATAGGTTAATCATCCAACATCATTATTCCTTTTATCAACTCATTCCATAAATTCATATTAATTTCATCTACATCTACTATCCTTTATATCACTTTTCTCAAATAATTTAGGTACGAGATTAATATTCATTAAGGTAGGCATTATCCTAGGTACTTTATTAACATGAACCAAGTATTAACATTATAATCAAGTTACTATTTTATTGCATTTTTTTATAACCATTCATTGTTAATAATTCCAATCACTAATCTATCATTTCTCAATAATCTCTTTGAATTCTTTCATCAAGAGAGAATACATTATTGTTGTGATACATCATTATATATAATTATATTTAAGATTATTTCTTTTACACATGGACGACATAAGAGGATAGGATAAATAACATAAACACTTTCTTTTAATGCTAGTAACATGTCCAATATTCCACATTCTTTTCCCTTTCTTTTACCTAGAACTACCCATTCCCTTATGCATTGCTTTGAATTGAGATTGCATCAATACTACAAGACTCCTTTTAGGAGATTAAAAATTACATGAATACAAATACATAAGTACATCTCAACATATTAAAATATCCAATAAGAAATCTTCAACTGTAGATCTGGAAAGGAATATGTGCTAGGATCATCCAAAGAATCACGATCAATACCTCGATATAAATATTAAGCACCCAACCATGTGGAACCAATAGGCCCACTCCCCTGAGCTAGGAGATAGAACCAAAGGCCCATACAAGAGGTAACAACTAGGAAATTCCTAAGGTGGTGATAAAAATTTCCCCAAAGTCATAACACAAAAGAAAAGACAAGAAGACCATAAGGACTACTAGAGGCATGATCAAATTTAGTAGAGACTCTAAGCTACAAGCTAGGTGAGTGTCATCACATAGCCCTCACCCCTTGGGTTGTCCTGGTACTAGCCACTCTTGACCCCGGCCCCCAAGTAGGCACATGCGAAACTGAATGCCTCTCGTACAGACAAGGTCATCCAGTCGTACCTACACATAGGTACCTTCTCCCACCTCCATCCTTAGTCTTTACTAGCACTAAAGGCATGGGCAAGGCATAATTAATCTTTATTAGTGTGTAATTTCCCATTCCAATAATCTCCCATTCCCAATTCATTTATTTAGGTTATCACTTGATTAAATAACTCATAGTAGGTTATCCTGGTACTAGCCACTTAGGACCCTGGCCCCTCACTATGAGCCACTCACCTAGTGTACTTAGGTTCCCTAACATACATATAAAAATAATAAGAGCATAATAGATCCATCATCAATAATTCATATCAATTCCATAACAACATTTGATTGAGTTTAGGAAAACATATGTTGTCCCTAGTCCACTTGACAACCCTAAACCCAATATGGCATACAGAATGTTTCAAACATATAAGAAGACATCCAAGTGATATTATAAACATATTCAGAGTATACATAGATCCAATTAACCAAAAAAAAAACATTTTAATAGCCTCTGGTGACCATACGAAACCTTAAAACTTAATGATGTTCTTAAACTGAATTATTTCAAGCAAGGATTAAATGCAAAGAATAGTCATCATAGAACAGTCATCCATATCTTTCACAAAAAAAATAATAAAGGAAATCGCTTTGGTGGATATTTAGATAACATAATTATGGACTCTTTATTTGATTTTTAGGAAGATCCAATGGTGGGAAAGAAAGTTATGACTTCTGGTTTAAAATAAAAAATTTTGGTTAGGGTTCAGACCTGCCTTCACTAAAACGGTTGTAATTTTCACAAAACATAATAAAAATTCTCCAAACCAATTGGAAATGAAAGATAAGACTTAGTAGAATCTTTTATATCAAATTTAGACTTTTATATAATCATATCAGCCTGTAGCATATGAATACATTTGATAGAAAATTTAGAATCGAGAATGGACAGGCATAGTCTGCCAAAATGTCAAAAATAAGGCATTAATTCGACCCTAAAAATAAAATCAGAGAGATACCCATTTGAGATCTGTCAATTTTACTTCCATAAAATCAATTTAGTAAAACCCTAGATGCAATTTAAATTATTATAATAATAGATCTCCAAAAATGGGTTGCTAAAAACCCTAGGAAAACACATGCCAATTCTTACAAAGAAAAACTCAAAAATTTAAAATAACCATAGAAATTAAAAGTAAAAATATAATAAATAATTATAATATATAAATAGATCCATAATCTATCAGAGACATAAAGTAACTAACATATTCAATCCATACCTCATGTCCTACGAAGGTTGAATCGAAGAAGGAAGGAAACAAAAGAGAAGACAAATCCAAACTTGAGATGTATCCTTCAAACCCTATCCACTTTCAGAAATCTCCATGAAAGAAAGAAATAATTCTACAACAAAGAATCCCTCTCTCAACTACTGAAATTCTCACAAAAATATCTCTCTCCCAAAAGCAAAGATAACCAAAAATTCTTAAAGACATATGCTTACAAACTCTCCCTCACATCTCCAAGTTTTCTCTCCAAAATCTCCATGAAAAGTAAGGCCATCCTCTCCTCAATGCTTCAGCCCCAAAATCTCCTCTCTTAAAATGAGAAAGTAGTGCATATAAATAGATTTCCAAAGGTTGAGAGGAAAAGTAACCAACTCCCAACTAACTCTTAACTAAAGGGTATTATAAAATAACTTAATATCATACAACTATATTACTCAAATATACAATAAAAGATTATTTGTATTCATTCATACACATATGTAATATTATCCTAGCATATATGCATATTCCATCATTAATTACATCAATATCTATATATATAACCTATCCTCATTATTAATAATTAACATTTGAGAATAATATACCTCGCATTATTTAATATTTAATTATTAATAATATTATACTTTACATTAATCCCAAAATATACACCATCAACAATATCTGCAATAATTAACATATAATCTCATATAAATTATATATATATAAATACCTATATGTGTGCACCCATATATATATTTCCATATATATATATATATATATATATATATATATATATATATATATATATATATATATATATATATATATATATATATATATATAGATACATGCCAAATACCAAACACTATAATCTATAAGATTATGAAGTAGTAGATCACAATATTATTACCTATTTATAATTGCTATAGGATATAACACTGAGGTAGAATAAAATCACATGCCTCAAAATAAATCTAATCATCCAAAGAGGCCATACAAATCATCTATGAAACATATCGAGAAAACTATAAGATCAAACAAGGTCAACCAAAGTCAACAAAGAAAGTCAAACCAAACTCCTGAAACACAACATAGAAAGATTAACTAAGAATCATACCAAGAAGGAGAAATAAATAAAATGAGTAAACAAATCATACAACCAAATGAATTCAAGTGGTCACAAGGCACTAACTACAACCATGCCCAACCGGGTGCGTTGGATCTGGGTTTTTGACCCAAAGGTTGACTGACAAAGAAGGAACCCTAATATTCCCAAATTGGAATAATGACAAAGGAAGACTCATGTAGGGGCCTTAGTACTATCTCCATAACAACAACCATCAAGGATTTGAGGGCATGCTCAGACCTGTGAAGCCAGGTGAAGTCGATGCCCGGTACCTGCAAGCCTGCATCACAAGAAAAAATACATATGCACGGATATACATATAAAAGAAAACATTGTAGACAGATGACTAGGATCGATACATCGTGTGGACCTCTGCTATATGAGTAACTAGGACTTCGTCCTGAATCATGAAAACACATCATGTATATATATACACTCAAAGCATGTAGCATCATCATAATGAATGTTAGAATCTCAAGCATTGTGTTAGTCTCTTATCAATACTAATAATAAATTAACATAATTAAATCATCAAGTGAGATACAAGATTCATCCAAGGTAACCTTAATAGAAGAAAATATAAATAACCACTTATATATATCTATCAAGTACATATCATATAACATCCTAACTATGTTCATAAAGGTCTTGTAGGTACTCAATACATACATGGAGATAAATACATACAAAAATGATACCTTTAGATAGTATGTCTGATATTAGAATCATTGAGTACTAGCTTATGAAATTATTATAAACAACTATAGGAATAAATCAAACAAGTATCATGTACAACTTAAGCTATAAGAAAACATCGAAGGATCTTAATTCTTTCAAAAACACAAAACTTATATTAGGGTTAGAGGGGTATTACATCCTCCCCCACTAAGATTCGACTTACTCCTGGAAGTCAGGAATGTGAACTATATATCACACATTATCTAATAGAATTATATTATTACTATTCTAGATCCTAATTTAATGACTGCACACATTCTTCTCCTATCAAGAGTTTTGGTAAATCCTATCTTATTACAACTTTAGTGTAGATTAACTCAATTCAATTAGTAATGACTTTCAAAAAGAATTACCTATGTGATTCTATCATTTTATGTAGTAAGTTTGTTAATAAGATACTTGAAATTGCATCAAAATTATTGTTATCAAGTCGAAACTCTAAGGTATTCATGTTTACTCACTAATATCAATATATTAGGAAATTGCATGTTTTACCAACTAAGATTATCACTTCCTTTCACAATATCAAAGTTCCTATCTATGGTAACCAATATAAAAAAAGAAAGAATTTATGATATATTTTCCCTTTTGAGACATAATCTAACCTTACATAATACAACTTGTGAGACCTTATTACAAATAGGGTCCAAAATTTATGTCCATTACAAGCTATGAATACCAAACATAGAGAGGTATGTAACATTTATATTTGTTATGATCATGAAGGGAATACATCAAATAATTTTTATTTACTTCTGTAATCATGAAAATCTAGATACTTGAAACTTACCATTTTCATTAACACATAGTTTTATAAGAAATATTCATTTCCATCAAAGCTTTAAGTAGAATTCCAATGACATAGGACACACAAATTTTACAATATACATATTCTAAGTCATCTTTCACAATAGTTGTAGTGCTTGATTTCCAAAAACACATTCAGCCCCTAGAGGAGATCTAAATAATTTACAATTTATTGCACTATTATTCATTAAGTTGGGATCCCTTCTTAAAGCTTACTATTTATCTATGCACTTTTCCCTAATTTGCATGTCAGGCAATTTCCATATGGCATTTTCTTAAGAGTTATTTCAAATTCTTTATTGCATAACAATCATAGATCCATTAAGAGAGAAAGAAGTATATGAGTCCTACTACTATCTTCATAACCACAACATCTAAATTAATAACATTAACTACTGTACATAACTTTAATTTCTACCCTTTACCTATTTGAAACATTACCCTCGTACACTTTAAAATTTTGAGATAACATCAGTTCTAAGTAGAAATTGAGTAAGGTACATTTCTATAACATTTATTTACCACAACAACTCCTTATTCATAGTTGATCAATCACTTAATGTTGTTAATTTCTTACTACTATGGTGTTGATCACAATGTATACAAAACATGAATTTGTTTCCAAAATACCCATCTAGGATCCTAACTATTCACTAGGCATTTTGCAAGATATATATTTAATAAAAATAACTTCCATCATTAGTACAGCTAATCCATCATCGCACATACTCTTCCCTAGAATTTCTTGATTATGTTATCTTAAATCTTTTTTGTGCAATTTAATAATATATGCAGAAAGGATATAACTTCTTACCAAGATAGGGATACAAATTCCTCTTCCTAAATGAAAATGTGAATTATAGCCTATGATAAAATCTTGGGGACATAGGTCCTTCACCCAAGGGTTTCCTAATTGAGTATTTACAAATTTTCCTAATATATTATTGCCTTGTCTAAACAATTTTAGTCATGCAAAACTTATTTCTTAAGAGGGGAGAGAGAAAGAGAGAGAGAAATGCATATGACAGTAAATTATTTGTTCCTAATTTATTTATTTATTATTATTATTATTATTTTTCACTTCTTTCCTAGGTACATATTATTAGCCATGTAATCTAATTATTGCCCTATCATTCCTATCAAGTACTACCACAATCATTTCATTCTTTAAAGATCCAAAAGAAATCTATTTCTAAGATACCTTGAGTAGGATAAAATTCAACTAGGTATTTGTAAGAAGATAGAGTGCACAACATTATATTATAGGTATGATCAAGGGGTAATATTATCTACTACCATAATTAAGATTCAAAACATTTAGCATCCTTTAACTTTTGACCCTTCTAGAGATACCAGTACCTTTCAAAAAAATAAACACAAGTCTCAAGAATTCTTCGCCATTCCATTAATATTATAGGAAACATCCACTTAACATATCATTGATCTCATTATGCAAAAACATAAATAATTGTTAAAATATAACTCAATCATAGAGGAATGGGTGTGCCCTTGTAAGACAATACAACATAAGAACACGAAAGGTAGCCTTTGTTTCCTAAGATTCAAGTTTTAGCATAACAACATAATCCAAAAAGAGACAAAGTTAAGATACTCAAAGTTATGCATAGGTGAGCTATGAGACCCACAGTTCCCAGTGTAGAAACCTAGGGCTCTGATACCAGATGTAATGCCCCGCCAGGCAACCCAAGAGGACAAGACATAAAACCTCTATAAAATGCAAGTAGTGAATTTTTATTTATTTATTTATTTATTTTAGCTAAAATAATATTCATCATTACACTTCATATTTCTAAAAGAAGAAATAATTTTCTACTACTTGAATGTAAGATTTATACAACTTAAGTCCTCCCGGGTTCCCTAACGTCGCTACTAAAGCAACATCATATAAACCATTTACATGCATAAGATATTCACAGAATCATGAGCTTAAAAGATCTACATTCATTTTAATGCACCAAGTTAAATGTCCCTAACTTATTTCTTTTATTAAACATAGGTTAATCATCCAACATCATTATTCCTTTTATCAACTCATTCCATAAATTCATATTGATTTCATCTACATCTACTATCCTTTATATCACTTTTCTCAAATAATTTAGGTAAGAGATTAATATTCATTAAGGTAGGCATTATCCTAGGTACTTTATTAACATGAACCAAGTATTAACATTATAATCAAGTTACTATTTTATTGCATTTTTTCATAACCATTCATTGTTAATAATTCCAATCACTAATCTATCATTTCTCAATAATCTTTTTGAATTCTTTCATCAAGAGAGAATACATTATTGTTGTGATACATCATTATATATAATTATATTTAAGATTATTTCCTTTACACATGGACAACATAAGAGGATAGGATAAATAACATAAACACTTTCTTTTAATGCTAGTAACATGTCCAATATTCCACATTCTTTTCCCTTTCTTTTACCTAGAACTACCCATTCCCTTATGCATTGCTTTGAATTGAGATTGCATCAATACTACAAGACTCCTTTTAGGAGATTAAAAATTATATGAATACAAATACATAAGTACATCTCAACATATTAAAATATCCAATAAGAAATCTTCAACTGTAGATCTGGAAAGGAATATGTGCTAGGATCATCCAAAGAATCACGATCAATACCTCGATATAAATATTAACCACCCAACCATGTGGAACCAATAGGCCCACTCCCCTGAGCTAGGAGATAGAACCAAAGGCCCATACAAGAGGTAACAACTAGGAAATTCCTAAGGTGGTGATAAAAATTTCTCCAAAGTCACAACACAAAAGAAAAGACAAGAAGACCACAAGGACTACTAGAGGCATGATCAAATTTAGTAGAGACTCTAAGCTACAAGCTAGGTGACTGTCATCACATAGCCCTCACCTCTTGGGTTGTCCTGGTACTAGCCACTCTTGGCCCCGGCCCCCAAGAAGGCACATGCGGAACCGAATGCCTCTAGTACAGATAAGGTCATCCAGTCGTACCTACGCATAGGTACCTTCTCCCACTCCCATCCTTAGTCTTTACTAGCACTAAAGGCATGGGCGAGGCATAATTAATCTTGATTAGTGTGTAATTTCCCATTCCAATAATCTCCCATTCCCAATTCATTTATTTAGGTTATCACTTGATTAAATAACTCATAGTAGGTTATCCTGGTACTAGCCACTTAGGGCCACGACCCCTCACTATGAGCCGCTCACCTAGTGTACTTACGTTCCCTAACATACATATAAAAATCATAAGAGCATAATAGATCCATCATCAATAATTCATATCAATTCCATAACAACATTTGATTGAGTTTAGGAAAACATATGTTGTCCCTAGTCCACTTGACAACCCTAAACCCAATATGGCATACAGAATGTTCCAAACATATAAGAAGACATCCAAGTGATAGTATAAACATATTCAGAGTATACATAGATCTAATTAACTAAAAAAAAAACATTCTAATAGCCTCTGGTGACCATACGAAACTTTAAAACTTAATGATGTTCTTAAACTGAATTATTTCAAGCAAGGATTAAATGCAAAGAATAGTCATCATAGAACAGTCATCCATATCTTTCACAAAAAAAATAATAAAGGAAATATCTTTGGTGGATATTTAGATAACATAATTATGGACTCTCAATTTTATTTTTAGGAAGATCCAATGGTGGGAAAGAAAGTTATGACTTCTGGTTTAAAATAGAAAATTCTGGTTAGGGTTCAGACCTGCCTTCACTAAAATGGTTGTAATTTTCACAAAACATAATAAAAATTCTCCAAACCAATTGGAAATGAAAGATAAGACTTAGGAGAATCTTTTATATCAAATTTAGACTTTTATATAATCATATCAGCATGTAGCATACGAATACATTTGACAGAAAATTTGGAATCGAGAATGGACAGGCATAGTCTGCCAAAATGTCAAAAATAAGGCATTAATTAGACCCTAAAAATAAAATCAAAGAGATACCCATTTGAGATCTGTCAATTTTACTTCAAAAATATCAATTTAGTAAAACCCTAGATTCAATTTAAATTATTATAATAATAGATCTCCAAAAATGGGTTGCTAAAAACCCTAGGAAAACACATGCCAATTCTTACAAATAAAAACTCAAAACTTTAAAATAACCATAGAAATTAAAAGTACAGATATAATAAATAATTATAAAATATAAATAGATCCATAATCTATCAGAGACATAAAGTAACTAACATATTCAATCCATACCTCATGTCCTACGAAGGTTGAATCGAAGAAGGAAGGAAACAAAAGAGAAGACAAATCCAAACTTGAGATGCATCCTTCAAACCCTATCCACTTTCAGAAATCTCCATGAAAGAAAGAAATAATTCCACAAAAAAGAATCCCTCTCTCAACTACTGAAATTCTCACAAAAATATCTCTCTCCCAAAAGCAAAGATAACCAAAAATTCTTAAAGACATATGCTTACAAACTCTCCCTCACAACTCCAAGTTTTCTCTCCAAAATCTCCATGAAAAGTAAGGCCATCCTCTCCTCAATGCTTCAGCCCCAAAATCTCCTCTCTTCAAATGAGAAAGTAGTGCATATAAATAGATTTCCAAAGGTTGAGAGGAAAAGTAACCAACTCCCAACTAACTCTTAACTAAAGGGTATTATAAAATAACTTAATATCATACAACTATATTACTCAAATATACAATAAAAGATTATTTGTATTCATTCATACACATATGTAATATTATCCTAACATATATGCATATTCCATCATTAATTACATCAATATCTATATATATAACCTATCCTCATTATTAATAATTAACAATTGAGAATAATATACCTCGCATTATTTAATATTTAATTATTAATAATATTATACTTTACATTAATCCCAAAATATACACCATCAACAATATCTACAATAATTAACATATAATCACATATAAATTATATATATATAAATACATATATGTGTGCACCCATATATATATATATATACATGCCAAATACCAAACACTATAATCTATAAGATTATGAAGTAGTAGATCACAATATTATTACCTATTTATAATTGCTATAGGATATAACACTAAGGTAGAATAAAATCACATGCCTCAAAATAAATCTAATCATCCAAAGAGGCTATACAAATCATCTATGAAACATATCGAGAAAACCATAAGATCAAACAAGGTCAACCAAAGTCAACAAGGAAAGTCAAGCCAAACTCTTGAAACACAACATAGAAAGATTAACTAAGAATCATACCAAGAAGGAGAAATAAATAAAATGAGTAAACAAATCATACAACCAAATGAATTCAAGTGGTCACAAGGCACTAACTACAACCATGCCCAACCGGGTGCGTTGGATCTGGGTTTTTGACCCAAAGGTTGACTGACAAAGAAGGAACCCTAATATTCCCAAATTGGAATAATGACAAAGGAAGACTCATGTAGGGGCCTTAGTACTATCTCCATAACAACAACCATCGAGGATTTGAGGGCATGCTCAGACCTGTGAAGCCAGGTGAAGTCGATGCCCGGTACCTGCAAGCCTGCATCACAAGAAGAAATACATATGCACGGATATACATATAAAAGAAAACATTACAGATAGATGACCAGGATCGATACATCGTGTGGACCTTAGCTATGTGAGTAACTACAACTTCGTCCTGAATCATGAAAACACATCATGTATATATATATACACTCAAAGCATGTAGCATCATCATAATGAAGGTTAGAATCTCAAACATTGTGTTAGTCTCTTATCAATACTAATAATAAATTAACATAATCAAATCATCAAGTGAGATACAAGATTCATCCAAGGTAACCTTAATAGAAGAAAATATAAATAACCACTTATATATATCTATCAAGTACATATCATATAACATCCTAACTATGTTCATAAAGGTGTTGTAGGTACTCAATACATACATGGAGATAAATACATACAAAAATGATACCTTTAGATAGTATGTCTGATATTAGAATCATTGAGTACTAGTTTATGAAATTATTATAAACAACTATAGGAATAGATCAAAGAAGTATCATGTACAACTTAAGCTATAAGAAAACATCGAAGGATCTTAATTCTTTCAAAAATACAAAACTTATATTAGGGTTAGAGGGGTATTACATAAACCTTCAGATGTCTCTCTAATGAATCAATTACAATCTGCTACTCCTTTCTTGAATCCAATCTTTGTTAAGTATCTATCTAGTCTCTCATACCATGCTCTAGGGGATTTCTTAAGTCCATAGAGGGCCTTCTTCAATTTGCATACCATATGAGGTATGTCTGATAAGGTGAATCCTTTAGGAAGCTCAATGTATACTTCTTCTTTTAAGTCTCCATTCAAGATTGCTGATTTGACATCCATCTGATAAACTTTGAAGTTTTTAACTATAGCATAAGCTAAAAAAAACTTAATAGCTTCTAATCTAATCACAGGTTCAAATGTGTCTAAATAATCAATGCCTTCTCTTTGTGCATATCCCTTACATACTAATCTTACTTTATTTCTTACTATTGTACCATCTTCATTCATCTTGTTTTTGAATATCCACTTTGTTCCAATCATATTCTTATCACTAGGTCTTGGGACCAGTTCCCTATTGTCTTTCTTAATGATATGATCAAGTTATTCTTTCATAGAATCATGCCAATCTGAGTCCTTACAAGCATCTTCAACACTTAAAAGGTTCAATCTGAGATAGTAAACATACCGCATCATTGCTAGTTGAGTTCTTTTCTTGTGATCTTGTTAAGACTTTGTCGCTCTGATCTCCAATGATGTCTTTCTTGGAATGATTTCTTGATGTAAAATTTGGAACTTTAGGTGATGCTGACTCATCAGGCTTAGGAGTACCTTCTTCACTTGTCTCAGGGTCATTGAACAACACATCAATGTTGTCAAACATTTCCTCAACAACTATCTCACTAGTACAGGGTCTAGGTTCTTCTTCAATCATGGGTGAGTAGTCATGATATCTTTCTTGAATCATAAACTTTTCATCAATCTTTACATGAGCACTTTCAATGATATTTTTGAATCTTAAATTGAAGCATCTATAAGCTTTACTTTTAGTAGAGTAACCAAGAAAAATACTTTCAAAACTTCTTGCATTAAACTTGCCTACTGCTTCATCCCTCTTGATGTAGCACTTGCTTCCAAATATTCTGAAGTATTTTACAGTGGGAACATTACCAAACCATAGCTCATAAGGTCTTTTGTCAGTGCCAGGCCTTAACTAAATTCTATTGACTATATAGACTATTGTATTGATCACATCTCTCCAATAGGTGTGTGCAACTTTTCCTTCCATCATAATGGTGCGCATTGTATCAAGAATGATCCTATTCCTTCTCTCTACAATTCCATTGTGTTGAGGTGTTCTAGGTGCACTTATCTATCTCTTTATGCCATGTTCTTTGCAGTACTCATAGAATTTGTCAGAGGTGAATTCTCCTCTTCTATCTAATCTCAAACATTTTATCTTTAATCCAAATTCATTCTCAACCTTAGCTTTGAATATTTTGAACTTCTCAAAAGCTTCTAACTTATCTTTTAAGAACACAACCCACATCATCCTAGTATAATCATCAACAAACAAAATAAAATACCTTTCACCATAGTATGATCTTGTTTGAGTTCGTCCGCATAGGTCTATATGAATCAGATCCAACTTGTTCTTTGTTGAATTCTGCTTGCTCCTAAATGAATTTCTCACATGCTTCCCCATCACACATTCCCTGTACATAGTATCAACTAGCTTTTCTATGCTACATAGATCTCTTAGGGCCTATTTGTTTGCCGAAAGATGGCAGAATTAGAATTTGAGTCAAAACCTTATTATCTCAAAACTAGGTTTTAATTTTGAATTCCACCTCTTTGGTGGGAAGATGGATATGCCCATTTATGCCCATTTTGGTGGCATATTCAGGTTTTGATGGTATAACCCGATTTTGAAATAAGTGTTCCAAATAGTGGAGAATGGTCAAAACCTGATTATCATCTTCCAATTCCTACCATCTTCCGACAAAAAAATGGGCCCTTAGTACTTTAACATTACTTATCTTTACCATGTTATCAAAATTGATATGACATAGTCTTTTATGCCACAACCAACTATCATCAACTTTAGCAACAAAACAACTTACTTCTAAATTGAGTTGAAAAACAGTACCTCATCTTTGTGCCTGATGCAATCATAACACCATATTTGTTGTTAATGATGCATTTGTCATCTTTGAACTCCAACTGATAGCCTTTACCAAGTAACTATCCAACATTGAGAAGTTTATGTTTCAAACCATCAACATAAAGAACATCATCAATACTTTTCTTTCCATCCAAAGTGATGGCTCCTCTACCAACTATAGATTTGAGAGTGTTGTCTCCAAATTTGATCATACCTCCATTACATTTGTCCAAATTAACAAACCTACCTTTATCACCTATCATGTGATGTGAACAACCACTGTCTATAATCCAGTCTGTTCTTATATCTACTTGGGAAATCAATGCTAGCTCTTGATTCACGTTCTCATTTTTAGGAACTGACTTAATATTTGTTGTCTACAATAGAAATGAATCCAATTTCTTCTTCACCTGATTCTTCATTTAAGACTCCATCTCCAGCATAGTAGCATTCCTTAGAATACTTAGGCTTATAATTCTTTTTGAACTTTCTAGCTCTAGTGGGACACTTAGATGCAAAGTGACTAATCTTATTACATCAAAAGCACTTAAATGGTAATTGACCTTCATATTTTCCTTTTCCTTTCTTTTTTTTTTGGCAATCATAGCAATAAAATCATCTAGTTTTTTATCTTCATCATCATAATCAAAATTAACAGAAGTGTTTGTAAATTTCTTACCATGAATTGTTGCTTTGAAAGTTGTCTCACTCTTTGGTTCTATCTTCAATATTGAAATCTCAGAAGCTGAGATTTTGTTGATCAAGGTCTCTCTCTTAAAATTTGATGTAATCTGCATGGTCTCATCAAGGATGTTGATCTTGCTCTCATATTCTGGAGTAAGAGTAGTCATCAACTTGTCCATAATGTCTTCCTCAGAAATCTCTCCACTATTGTTCATGATTCTAGCAACTACTTCATTAATCCTCTAATTGTAAGCTCTGATATTTTCTTTTGGAAACATCTCTAATGCATTGTATCTTTTCTTCAATGTCTTTTTGTGTGCATCCTTTGCTTGTTTTTCTCCTTCAAAAATGTCTTCAAGGTGCTTCCAAATTTTATGTGCTGTATCCATCCTTTTTACTTCTGAAAATTCACCATCAGATAGGGCACCAATAAGGGCTTCTTTAGCAATAGCATTTTGATGAAATAATTCCTTTTGAGCATTTGTAGCATCATCTTTTTCAAGGTCTTTTAATGTAGGAATCTTGGCTACTTGGATGGTTACATTAAAAACTTCAAAAGCAATGCATTGCAAATGGGTCACCATCTTGTTCTTCCAATCAAGATAATTCTCTCCATCAAACTTAGGACTTTCTTTCCTAAAGTATTCCATCTGATCAACCTCAAGCTATTAAAATTTCTCTCCAAGGCACTTGGCTCTTATACCAATTGTTAGGAATAGTCCCAAGAGATAACTAAGAGGGGGTGGGTGAATCAGTTATATACAAGTTTCAATTCTTTATCCAATTAAGTATACTTAAACATAAATCATAAACACAATAAAAGAACACTTGTACAAAACACCAATGTTTTGGTTACGGGGAAACCCAAATAGGTAAAAATCTCGATGGGACTTGATACCCACTAATATTCTATACTAGTGTATAATGATCCTTGCTAGAAGATCCTTTACCCTGTTAGGAGTAGCTTTACAATATATTAAGTATAGTAGACCTGGTTAAGGGTCAGACCCTATTAGGAGTCTTTTACAATTGTCCCTATTAGGGGAGAGGATGCATTTTTTGAGAGCTCACTGCTCAAATGGGAAAAGGTTACAACCTTCTGAATAAAAGATACACACTATATCTGGATCTTGGTGAACTGTGCTTTGACCTGCTGTCTAGATTAGTTCCAATGAATAGCACACATTCTCTACTTGGTCACATAGACCTTCTTCTGATGGTTCAAAACTTCACACACTCTACTCTATTCTTCTTAATCAACCATGAACCACTCTCAAGCAATTGCAAATGACTACCTATAAATATCTTTCCTCCAAATGATATAATCAAGTCGACCTATTAGAACCACCTTTAAATAAAATTAGACAAACCATAATAAACTCCAACAAACATTCTGTTGTCTCTATTATGCACGCAACTCATTCTAGGACCTGTCTAATAAAATAATTGTAGACGCACGCCACACACTGTCAGCTCTACCAAAATAGCTAGAACTTTCTCTGTAAGATGAATTAACTTATGCACTCTTAACTAAACATCAATAACACTTGTCCAAGCTTAAATCCAATGGTGCATATCCTCAAGATAGCTGCAACTCAATAAACAATAAAATCTCTATCAGCTCTTCTAAACAAATATAGGAAACTGCTACTGGTGAATAGCGACTACATAACTTCACTTGTGTTCATCATTAGACTATATGTTCATAACTAAAACATCACTAACATGTCTTCAACATATATCCTAGGGTGCATGCCCATAAGTCAACTATACAAACAACCATACATAGAACACTGCCCTTAACTCTATCAAGAACACTACTAACACAAGCTGCTATATAATTATCTATACTTATAGTTAACCTCTATGCCCATGATATCATGTTGATATCATGTCCATTCACCATATACTGAAGGCTTACAGCATAAGACTTCCCCACATGCTACTTTCCATATGTTGTCATCAATGAAAAACATACAGTCAGTACTAGCCTACTAGCATATCTCCAACACAATCAACTTCTAATACAACAAGCCCCAAGGATCAACCTAATACTTGCTCCATATGTTGCTCCCCCACCACTAGCCATCACATACCGGGGATACCATATGCACAAGGCTGCCTTGTGTGAACAAAAGGTTGTTGTCCCAAATGAACCGAATCAAGCTCTAGTAAATGAGTTAGATGCCATGAGGAAGAAATTTTCCCAGTTGACTAGAGAGATTACCCAGATGAAGCTCAACCCAACTCCAAATCAAGGGAACTACCCACACCTAGATGCTATCTTGAATACCTACTCTCAAAATTAGAATCGTAATTATGGCAATTATAGCAACAATAGTAATAACTATGGAGGAGGTTATGGGAATGGCTCTCAAGAAAAATAGTTTGGGCAACAACAGACAAATAGGACATGGAAAACACATCTAAATAATGGTAGTATCCCATTAGACAATGCCAATTTCTTTAGTTTTTCAGAAGTCAACTATACCCAAGGTCCCAACATGCATCAACTAGATTATGAATATAGGGGGGAGTCTGACAATCAACAAGCTTAGGATCCTGAGAATTCCTAGGCCCACTTTAGTGCCATGGTTTTTGATTCATATGATCCAAGATCATATGGAACTCTAATCAATAATGCTTCAGAGGAAGAGTTCATCTTCCCATTCAATCAAGAAAATCAACTAGATTATTTTGAATTCCATGCTTTCCAGAACAACAACATAAATACCTATAGCCTGAGAAGTAGAAGAGAGCCTTTGACAGATGACATTCCTCCAAGTATGTAGCCCACTCCACCTAATCCAAAGGCTAGAAATAATCCTATGCCCCTGAGGGGACCTAGTGCCACTATTGTTTAGACAACAAAACATCAACCTACTATTTTGAAAAATCCAGTCTGGGCCATTGAAAAATACAACGCAGTAGAGGAGCTGAAGAAATTTAGAACAAATATGTTGATGTATGATATGCTAAAGAGTTGTCCCATTCAAAGAGAGGCTCTCCTGAAGTCCTTGGATCATTTCAAATCAGCCTCATCCAACAATAATACCAAGAATGTATCTAATGAAAATGTCACAGAGGCAATGCTGACTATGTTCAAAGATAGGGTAGCAGTGCCCCTGTTCCTACTTAGCCTCAAAATATTTGGAAGGAACTTACAAATTTTTTTAATCAATTCATGAGCTTCATGTAACATGATGCCATTGTCCATATGCCAAAAGCTAGGGATGAATCCCCAACCAACCAATAGGGTGGTGATCTAGCTTGATAAAACTGAGGTAAAAGTCATCGGGGTCCTGAAAGATACATGAATACAATTGACAACTGACCTGAGGATCCAAGATTGCATTAACATACATGTGGTGGAAATCTGAGAAACTTATGGCATGTTTCTTAGTAGATAATGGACCTGATCTTTGAGAGGGTGGTTCTCCATGGACTTCACCCAAATGTGGTTGCCTTGGAAAGGGCTCAATAACCAGATTAAGATAGATGTAGAACCCAAGCTCAAACAAATGATAACTGAATGCAACACCTTGAATGAGGTTTTATTCTCACAAGATGACCTGGGAGTGTACCATTTTGACAAGGCATTTGCATTCTAGCTTAAGGAAGAAGAAGAAGACTCAAGCAGTAGCCCTGTTCAGGGGTTAATAAATGTCCAGATCCCTGAAGACATTCTCACAGAATTCATAAATGGTATGATGAATAATATGAGACATCTGGGCCAAGATGCTGATCGTAACATACTAATGCTACCCAAGTACTATCATCTTCATCAGATGAATGACTCAGAGTTTACATCCCAAGACTGCCAAGATGCAGTGGTCCAAGTTATGAACTAGATATTAGACGTATCCAAACCTCCCAAGAATACAATGGCACATTCAAGTGAGGATGAATCTACCCTCAGTGAAGAACCTTAGGGTCCCATAGTTAAACATTTTATACAAGAGGAGTGGAGCTCTTCTGACAATGGCTGCCTACCTCCATGCCATGATGTCAAGAAAAAAATAAAAATGAAGTGGGTTCCACTCTCAAAAAGAGAAATTTTAGATGAGGGAAAGTCAGAAACTCCAAGTAAAGAAGGCTTGTCATCACTCACGGACCCCATGGAACCCCAAAAAAACATGCCTCTACCAGAAGTAATTCTGGAACCCCAAGTCAAAACATCTTCCAACAAGAATCATTTAGTATGGAAACTTTGGTTTGATGGCTCCAAGTGTAAGCTGGGAGTGGGAGCTAGGATTGAATTAGTTAACCCTCATGGGGATTCATGCTATGCTACCTACTAGTTGCAATTCTACTGCACTAACAATGTTGCCAAGTATGAGGCTCTAGTTTGGGGTCTCCTCCTAGCACACAAGAAGAAAGTGAAAGAAATAGTAGTAGAAGGTGACTCACAATTGATAGTCTAGTAGATGAAAGAGCTAGTACTCTTGCACCGACAAATGATTGGTCTCATACCACAACCACATCTAGGACCTAATCAAAGATTTTGAAGCCTTTAATATTCAGAGCATCCCAAGGAGAAAGAATATTATCATTGACACTTTAGCGGTATCTGCAAGTTGCCTACAACTGCTAGAGAAATCCAAATTGAAGAAATTCCCCGTGGAAATAGTGGTTGTACCAGCTATCACTGACAACATAAAAAACTTCTAGGTATTTCAAGATGATCAACAAATATTGGAATTCATTATGAATGTAGAGATCTTTGACAAATAGAACATTGATAAAGAAGAGGATGAAATAGAAGAGTTGGATGACTTAGGGATTTTTAACTTGAAAAAAAAGGTATGGTAGCTCTAGAGAGGATTTTTGATAAAGATGAACATGCTTGAGAAAGAGGGAAAACACTAGTAGTGGGCAGAGATGATTGTGAGATCTACAACTTGGGTACATGACTTGAACCCATGGAGGTCTACATAGGGAAAGTTAGCACACCCAAGTCAAAGAAATAGATGATCGAGTTACTCACCGAATACAAAGATTTCATAGCGTGGTGTTATGAAGATTTGAAAACCTATTACCCTAGTGTTATTGTCCACAACATTCTGCTGAACCCATATGCTAAACCTATTCACTAGAGACAAAGACCAATGAATCTCATAATCAAGCTAGTGATTCAAAAAGAGGTGTAGAAGTTGCTTGAAGCTAAGATAATTTTTCCCATCTGGCATTCAACTTGGGTCTCCAATATTGTCCCTGTGAGGAAGAAAAGTGGAGAGGTTCAACTCTGCATAGATTTTAGAAATTTGAACAGGTCCTCTCCAAATGATAAATATCCTTTACCTTCTCTTGATGAAGTGTTATAGGTGGGTCAACGGTTCCCAAATGATGTCTTTTCTGGATGGCTACTCAGAGTACAACCAAGTCATGGTGGAGGAAGAAGACCATGTTAAGACAACTTTCACCACAAAATGGGGAACATTTTCTTATCGCCGTATGATGTTAGATCTAATCAATGTAGGAGCCTTTTTCCAACGGGCTATGGATGAAGCATTCAAGGGTCTAGTTAACAAATGCATTATTATATATGTGGATGATCTCATAGTTTTCTCCAGGAGCCGGGCATACCACATTGAAGATTTACAAAAGGTCTTGAAGATGTGTCAATGTTATGGGATTTATTTAAATCCTAAGAAGTGTGTCTTTGGGGTGACTCAAGGCAAGCTTCTCAAGCACATCATATCCGAGACATGCATCTCAATTGACCCTGAAAGGGTCAAAGCTATCCTTAAATTGGTTCCGCCAAATAGCAGGAAGGAATTGAAGTCTTTTTTTGGGAAAATCAACTTCTTCAGGAAGTTCATCAGTGGGTTTGTAGAAATAGTGCATCCTTTAAATGACATGTTGAAGAAAGATGCTAAAATCAAATGGAGCACCCTAGCTAAGGAGGAATTTGAAGAAATCAAGACATCCATTGCCACTGCCCCAGTCTTGGTCAGTCCTGATTATCTTCTACCATTCAAAGTCTACTAATTTGCTTCAGAACATTCATGTTTAGGAATCCTCACACAAAAGAAAGAGGGAGAAGATGAATGACTGATCACTTTCATGAGCTACCCCTTAAAGAACATAGAGCTCAAATATCCAAATCTGGATAAGAAATCTTTTGCCTTGGTTAAGGTTGTTAAGAAATTCAGACACTATCCTTTAGAGTAAAGTCATCGCTATTGTTCCAGATCCAGCAGTCAAGTCCCTACTGATGCAAAATGAGCTAGGAGAATGAAGGGGAAAGTGGATGGAAATATTACAGGAATTTGACATTGAGATCCAACCAATGAAATTGGTCAGAGGACAAGGTCTCACTATGATGATGGTGAAGATGAAAAAGGTTTGGTGTGCTAGGTGTACACTAGTGAAGGAGTAGTCACTAAGATATGGTATCAAGATGTGGTTTATTATTTGTTACAAAAAAATTTCCCAGATGGATTGAATGGTTCCCAGTGGAGAGCACTTAAGAATATGAGCAGTTCATATATGTTGAAAAATGGGAAGCTCTACAAACGTAATTATGATGGACTATACCTATGATGTTTAGATCAAATAGAAGCTAGACAAGTTCTCATAGAATTCCATGATAAGTATGTTACTGGGCATGGATCGGTAGAAGATACAGCTCATCAGATACTAAGATTTGGCTAATACTAGCCAACATTGTTCAAAGATACTCACGAGCATGTGCACTCTTGTCATGTTTTCCAAACTAGTGCCATTCAAGAAAAACATTTGGTGATGCCCCTACAACCAGTATACGAAGTGCGTTCGTTCACCCAATGGGGGTTGGATTTTGTGGGAATGATCAATCATTCATCCTTTGTAGGCCACCAATACATCTTGACTACAACCGATTACTGCACGGGCTGGATAGAGGCATAGGTTATGAAAAACTATACCACTGAGGTGCTCACCAAATTCCTAGAAGAGTTCATCATCATGAGGTTTGGCATGCCCTTTTTCCTGGTATGCAATAATGCCCCTACTTTTCATCTACAAGTCTCATTCAATGGGCCTTTGAGAACTAGGTAATTCTAAAATTCTCATCCAATTACTACCCGCAATGGAATAGAGTTGCTGAGTCAACCAACAAGAACCTGACAGTGGTAATCAAGCATCTTTTGGATGACAATCCCAGAGACTGGCACACTTAGTTGAAATATGCTTTATGGATAGATCATGTGAAAATCAAGAATGCCTTAGGGACCTCCCCTTACCCATTAGTTTACGGTATGCAACCCATTTTTCCAATGAACCTAAAACTACCAATTCTGAGATTCATGGATCAGTATGTCGAGGGTGAGGATAGGGTACAGATTCATTTCATGAATTTGTTGAACCTTGAAGAGAAGTGAACTATGGCCTTGGAACATGTAGCAAAACACCAAGTTGTTGTCAAGTGATGGTTTGACAAAAGAGAAACCCTAAAAGCTTTTCAAATTTCCAATTTGGTCTTAATGTGGGACAAACCAAAACAAAAACCAGGCAGCCATACTAGGTTTCAAAGTTTGTGGATAGGCCCATTCCAAATCACAGATATCCTGGGAAAGGAAAACCTTTCAGATTAGTTCTCTTGACAAAGAATTGGTCCCATTGCCAGTCAATGGCCAGTTTCTAAAGCATTATTTTGGGTCTTGACTGGTCCCTTGTATATTACTATATATTCTTGTACTATATCATATTTTCTTTATTTTCTATCGGTCTTGTCGTCTGTGTCTTTTCTTTGGGTCTTTATTTGCAGGAGGTGGGTGTTTTCAATTTTAGTGGTCTATTTCAGGTAGTCCAGGCAATAAATAAAGCTTCCCATGGTCAAAACCTTTGAGATAGTTCCATTTTGTAGTGAGCCAGACACAGTATTTGTAGGAAAAACATGTTTCTTTTTAGACTTCTCGAAGGAGTCTATCAGAATCAACCATCCTCAACACAAAAACATATTTAAAAAGAGATCCTGAGCCATGAGCTTCTCAAGGTAGGATTCCAATCATCATCAAGAAATTCCCATGGTCATGAAGGAAGCCTGAAAGTCAGAACCCTTTCCTAGCTGAAATGTAGACTAAAAGAAAAGAGCAAGAGAATAAAGGAGGAATGCATAAAGACAAGATAAGAAAATGAATGCTCAAAGCTGGGGTAGCACAGTCTAAGAACTACCCTAGTTTCAAAAAAAGGAAAAGAAAAGAAAAAAGAGGAATAAAATAGAGAAAACAAGTGATTTCTAATGAAGCTACAAGGAGCATCAAAGCAGTCAGCGTTGAACAAAATTTGTTGATAACAAGATGTTTACAAAAGAATCAATCTAAAGCCAAAGCAAGTCGAGTCTAAGAGCCCTCCTATGAAGTCTAATGAACTTCTATCAAAGCTCATTTATAGTTGGGGAAGGGTGATTTTAGCAACCTCTATTGGGGTTATAAATGCCTACCTGGAAATAGACCAAGGTTAAATTGACTTATAGCTGACTTTGGATTAGTGGGTAGTAATCTAGTGTTGACAGGATAATCATTAGTGAGAACTTACAGAAAAGGGGTTTTGAGGGAAATTTGAACACACATGCTCACACACTAGATGAAAACATTATGATCTTCTTTATCTTGATGATGATAAGAGATATGTTCAATCTGAAAAATTTTCATACTTTGGCTCACTGTAGGGTGGGATTGTCTCCTAGCAGATTGCATCTAGGAAGCTAGGGTTGTTTCCCTTTCTTTATCACAGCTATTTTTTGTGGTCCCACAACCATGTTCCCCTTTCTATCCTTTTGGCCTCAAGGGCCCCCCTTCTACTTTTTGCTCATTTCACTTTTTGCCCTTGGTTTTTTTGTCCTTGGTTGTCTATTGTCAATTTTCTGCCTTTTTGGCCTTGTCGCCCTTTCACATTTTGGATGTCCAAAAGTGCGAAAATGCCAGAGGAGTGAAAGATGAATGCCATTCATTTTTTGTCCTTCTCAGCACTGACACCCTTTTTGGACTTGTCGGAGGTCCAAAGTTTCAGAAGTCTGACCCCATGTAGAAGTTAGCCTTTCAGAACTTTAGTTTTTTCAATGGTCTGACACCCCCAAAAGGCCGATCGCTCAGGATGATGACATCAATCATCAGGGTGGCCTATATAATGAAAAAAGGGTTTTAAAACCCTCACTTTCATGCTTTCTCTTCCTCCTCCAAATTGTTTTCCCCACTCATTTCATTTTTCACCATCTTGGTCTCCTGTCTTCCCTGGTCTTCCTCTAGTTCATCGTCTTCTTGGCTGGTGCTTCTTCCCTCTTCCTTTGTTTGTTTATTTTTTGGTTCTTAGATTAGGGTCCTTTCCTTTTGGCCTATTCAACTTGTCTTAGTTTTAGGGTTCATGTCTTTTTAAGCCTTTTCAACCTTGCCTTTAGGTTTAGTTTGTTTTTGGGTCGACCTTTTTTGGCCTTGGGGATTGTCAAGGTAGTCACCTTGCATCCCCTTGGTGATTTTGTGGTCAAACTCACTGTCAGACTCAATTTGGAGTTTGACTGTGAAACCCTAGTTTCAAACCTTCGAGAGCTAAAACTTTCAGTGCCAACGTGGAGTTTCTTTTTGCTAAGTGTTGAGCAGATGTCAGCATTTTGGTGTTGTCACACACTAAAATATATTTTTTCTCGAAATGTCAAAACCTTCCAGGTTTCCAAGTGCTGAGTGTAGCTTCATCTTTTTTGGCATTTTCAGCCTTTCGCATGCCAAAAGTTTCTCTATCTTGGGATCATTAAAAACTTTGCTTCAAACCTACCAAGACACCGACCTTTTTGGCCTTTTTAGCCTTGTCGACCTATGAGAGGTTTCTCACCTCCATCTCACTGAAATGGATGAAGGAGGGTTTTTTAAGGTAATCTAATGGACCCCCTTTTCTAGCCTTTTCAGGCTTGTTGGCATTTCAGAAGTGTGACACCCCCAAAAGTTTGAAAGACTGAAAATACCTTTTGTGGCCACTTTTGAGCTTAATTTTGGTAATGTACTTTTCTTTCTAATTTTTTTCTCCTACCATGTTACTAATTTATGTCTTGTCCTCTTTGCAGATATGGTAGAAAAGGTAGTAGTATCACCAGCGATGAAATATCAATTCAAAGGCTACCATCCACCTTCCAAAGTGAGCAACATACACGTAGGCATAACAAACATGGACATTGGGAACATAAGCTAGAATGACTACCTAAATAAATGTGCTCAAATAGTAGGATGCTCAGAGGACTACACTTCATTAGTACACTTCTCTCTAGTGAATGTGGTAGCTCACCCAGTTTTCATTCAATCAATAGACCTGATCAATACATTAGCCATCAACTATGTGCCTGATGAGCACATGGTGAAGAACAACATGGGTGAGGTAATCTTGGACCTGAGGCCCAACAACATCAAGGATGTCTTCCATTTTCCCAAAGGGGTTGATACATTCTTCAATTTCAATATCAACAAGGGAATGGAGTTCTACAATAAAGACATACAAAGGGCACAAAACATAGTCAATAATGAGTATCTGATCCAGCCTTTGCCCAAAAACAAATTGGATAGGATTTATATGAGAAGGGGATATATGTAAGAAGATATCGAAGATGCCATAACAATGATCAACAGGGTGTACGGGTTGCTGAGGTCTTCTCAACTGGAGCCATGGATGATCTTTTTGATCCAAAAGATAAGAGAAAGGTAGGCGAGGTTCGATTGGGCCTCTATTCTAAGTGACAATCTAGCTGAGCAACTGGTTCAAGTTAAGATAGATCCCCATTTCTAAATGACATATTATGTCGTGTACCTCATAGCAACTAGGGTGAGTTACCCAAGATTAATCAAAGCTGGGGTAGTAGGAAAACATAACACCTGGCCATTTACTCTATACCCTCAACTAGTGAGGGAAGATTTCTACATGCTTAATAGCCTAGACTTCAGAATAGTCCATGATGCTTTCATATTTTCCTTCATATGCTCCATTGAGGGAGACTATGTGAAAAGGCTATCCACAGAAGCAACAACTAAAGTAAAGGCCCTTGGGGCATTCTACATACAGTTTCAGACCTTCACTTACATTCGTGTGGCAGGAAGCACCCTAGCACCAAAGAAGTTACCAAGATACCCTTTTGATAGTGTAGTTCCCATAGAGATTGCAAGACATCTATCTAACGCGCATGAACTTATCAAGCACAAGAAGAAGCATTGCTGCAATTTTCCTATTTCCATTGGCCCCCACTACATCCTAGATATGAAGTTTTGAAAGTGTTTGACTTGGGAATGGGATGAATTCCCACTATTAACTTACAATCTGGTAAGGCCTCATTTTAATCCTATCAGCACATAAAGCCACATAATGGGGAGGCACTATATCCATGAACTACATATCAAGGACCATTGGGAAAATTGTGTGGATGATTATGAAGTAAGAGTGCATGATTATTGTCGGATGAGTCTAGAGCTGGCACAAGGTGCCCTTTCATTAAAGATTTTGTAGAAGGTGGTGGATGTTGACTCTGACAAAATTTTGGATTCCATATATAACACAGATAAGGTGTTCACAAGGGCCATCTTAAATGCTGAAGTAGATTGAGATAAAAATGATAGTATGGAATTCAGAGCCCGACATGTGGTTAAATTGACTAGATCATGGATTGCCCATCCTTTTTAAATGTAGTCAGTTCTGATGAAATGAATCTTAGAATAGACCTCAAGAGAAAAGAAGAAGGGAGAAAAGGTATTGAAACTACAGTTCAAAGAGGTTGCTCCTCTAAAGCCAGAAATTTTATATTGACATGAGCGCCCCACTGCATATGGCCCAACCACACACTCCAATAAGGCCAAAACAAAAATGACAGGGAGCATCACACCACTAGATATGCCTTCATC
This sequence comes from Chamaecyparis obtusa, assembly GCA_027943335.1. Lineage (NCBI taxonomy): Eukaryota > Viridiplantae > Streptophyta > Pinopsida > Cupressales > Cupressaceae > Chamaecyparis > Chamaecyparis obtusa. The sequence continues at coordinate 427,759 of BSBK01003901.1, forward strand.
TAGTAGCCATGATTCTCCCAACATGGTCAAGAAGACAAAGTTCAAGATCATAGGACCCAAGCCATTTGGAGTAATCAAGGGTCATGTATACAGAAGAAAGAGAGGCTCAACACCCACACAAATGGATACCCTGATAGAGGATGATGAAGATGAATTAGATGAATTCTCTCCCAGTAAGAGAACATGGTCTGTGGGATTCATGAAGAGGAGTAGAGTAATGGAAAATGATCCTGAGAACATGGAAGGGTCTACTCAGGATGAGCTAGTGAATCTAGATGCTCTCAGTGCTGATGAGTTCAACCTCACAAATTTTGTAGGGCTACATGGTTTCAAAAAGTCTAAGAAAAAAGATCCCTCCCATTTCACAAGCCTTTTCAGTGACATGGGAGAAGACATGCAATGGGAACCTCAAGAACAAGTAGATGTTGAAATGGTCGAGGCCCAAAAGGAGATTGCAAAGCTAAATAAAGACTATTTTGTTGGTGTCACCCCTAAAGAAGATTTATTTGCAAAGGTCCCATTTGTTTCATCTATTCCACCTCTACCTCCACCTTGGCATCCAACTCCACCTTCAGTTCCACTTCAAGAGCCTCCCACTACTCCACTTTCTACTCTAGTATGAACTACTTCATTTCCTCAAGAACCATCTTCATCCCATGTTCCCCTACCAACTTCATCTCCACTAGCTCATTCAACCACTCCCCATGTGTCTCCTACACCTCCATTGCTTAATATTCCTCCCCAAGTTGACATGCTCTCAGCATAGGTCCCCACTGAATCAGTGCCTCAGAGCTTGTAGGAGCTAGAGAAAGAAGTAGAAGTCACTAGTGAAGAGAAGATGGAAGAAGCTCATACAGGATCTGAGGAGCCAAATGACAAGGGAGAATCATAGGCAGAAGAAGAGCTGCATAGGGAGGAATAAAAATAGAAAACATATATAGAGGAAAAAATAGCTGATGAGGAGAAAATGGTTGATGAGGAGGAACACACATGGGAGGAAGGTGAATAAAATAGTGGGAATGAGCAGGAAATAGGAGAAGAAGAAGAAAGTCAAGAGGAAATAGAAACTTGGTGCCTGAAAACTTCTTCTACATTGGCTACTCCATATGAGCCATTGACTACTTTCTCCAAGCCCACTTGGTTCACCAAAGAGGTATAGCCAAGAGTTAGAGTGTACATAGATTATGAGGATAATATGACTACACTAGGGCATTCTTTCCACCAAACAACATCAACTCCCTGAGCAAGAACAATGTCTTATGTGACACAAGACCAAGCAGGAAGGTGGAAAGCATAGGTGGTTGTTCCCACAATGGATGTTAGTACAAGTGAGATCACTCTAGATGACTATGTGTTGGAGGAGGTAGACTTGGGGGAGCCCACCAGAGAAGGTAGCAAAACCTTGGCTACTTTGGGATTGAACCATGCTCTTGGCTTCATGGATAAAGATGAAGAAATGATAAAAGCTCTGGTAGAGGAAAATGAGGCCATGAAGAGATTCATTTTGAAAATAGCAGGTCCAACTGACCCAGATAACCTAGAGGACTCATTACAGGCAATTTTAGAAAAGAAAGGGGAAGTAGGCACAGATGTTCCACATTGTTTTGTATAGGCTTGTGCCAATTGGAAGCTACATTTTGAACAATTCACCAACCTTTCTCGCAGGAGGATTCTGAGGCCCTTTCGAAACATTTTGGCAGGAATAACTTCCTTGATGGAAATCATGAGTGAGGAGAATGGCGTAGAAGAAATGATCCTAAACTGGCAAAAGGTATTGGATGAGCTAACAATGATAAGGAAGCAATGCTTCCAGGTCTTAATGAAGATATATGAGGGCTCAGAATTGGATAGTTTTGAAGAATGGATTTAGGAGATAGCAATGGCATTGGCCATATTTGAAAAGGTTCTCAAAAGGTTAAATAAGAGAAGAGATGATAGAACACTATTTGTGAAAGAGTTGCAGGATTTCTTTGAGGGTCTCAGCTTGGATCTATTTGATGAAGAAGATGAGAAGACTATGTATTCAATGAATGATATCATCATTTAGTACTTAGGGATATTCCAAGGGGTGAAGACTAAAGAAGACCTCCAACAAATGTTTTACCAGAAGGAGGAAATTCAGAAAATACTAACTCGTGAAGAAGAGATAAAAGATTTTGTAAAGGAATTGATCGGCTTTTGATATAGAAAAAAAGTGATCCTTCAAGGGATCAAGATGCCAGATTTTGATGAAGTGTTGGAGATAGTGGAAAGATTCAACAAAGAATAGAGACAAGTGCCTCCCAATCAGTGAGCATTCAGTCCCAGTCCTACCAAATTTTGTGTATAGAAAATCCAGTTTTGACACTTAGCCATTTTTGTAGAGCCTAATTTTTGCTATTTTGACCATGTGGGTTTTTCGGCCTCGGACAAGTCCGCAAGTCTGAAATTTTAAAGATGGTGGACTTAGTACTTAGTCAATTTTGGGTCTTGAGTTTTTCAGACCAACTATCAGGATTTGGGCATTTTTTGGCAGGTCTAAAAGTTAAATTTAGTTATCTCAGAGATCATTTTTCAATCATTTGGGCTTCCTTTTTGGGATCATTTGTGCATGATTTTGGGATCTCTTCCTATTGGGTCCACGTGGAGAAGCTGGAGATAAGGATCAAAGGCAAAAACATGAATATTATCAAGTGCATGCATGAGTTCCAGCTATATTTTGAGTTATCTAATGCATAATTTATTCAAATATTTGTAATGCACAAGGTTTAATTCCATGCTAGAATAGTTTAACTAAGCTTTAGAAGTAGTTTCTTTAATGCAAGCTTTAGTTTAGATTTACTTTCAAGTTTTAGTTGTAGCCAAACCCTAGCTACAAAAATAAGAGCCTAGCTCTATAAATTGTAATAAAATGATGTAATGAGGGTTGACTTGATTAATTAATACAATAGATACAATTGGTGCTTCATTCATGGTGTGATTTATCTTCTATCTATGCGAAATTTTTGAATGTGTGAATTTCTCATTCTTTATTTCAAAGAGCCAAATGGTTATTTAATGATTTTAATTCTGCGATCTATTAGTTTGGTGTTTGTTGGTATTGCATTGTTGTGTTGTGATGAATTTTTAGAAGAATATTCTTTAGTGCTTGAAGATTAACTTGTCTCACATGTGTGCACATCCATGGTGGCTTCATGATCTGATGAGTTTTGAATTATCATACATCTACATTTGCTCAATTCCATTGATGATTGCATCCATTCAGCTGAAGATTGTGACATGATCTGATCTCTATTTTGTGGGTTTCTTCATCTTCTTGGTTATTTAATTCACATGGTGGTGTGATGCTAGCATATGTCCATTATGTTTCTTTTCAGCAATTTCTTTTGAATCTCTTCTTACGCTACATCTTCTAACCCTCCTTGCAAGTTATTTTTAGTAGATCAATTAAATTAGCATTGCTTTCATTCTTAAATCTGAAAATCATTTCAAAAAAGAGAACTTTTGGTTTCCTAAAGTTTGTTTTGTAGTTTCCCTTGAGTGAAGAACTAGCAAAGGCCTCCTTGTTAAAAAAATCACATTTGTCTTCCATTGAGCTATCCAAGCAGTTGAGACCCAGCTAGAAGGAACCTTTAGATTGATTCCATCAGTCTTCTAAGAGGGGAATTTGTTGACATAAATTCCTACCCATTGTCCTTGTGTAAAAACAATGCTCAACAGTTACTCTACTAAAAGTAAAGCTTATAGATGTTTTAACTAAAGATTGAAGAAGATCATTGAAAGTGCTCATGTTAAGATTGATGAAAATTTTATGGTTCAAGAAAGATATCATGATTACTCACCTATTATTGAAGAAGAACCAAGACCTTCCGCTAGTGCGACAGTTGTTGAAGAGATGTTTGACAGTATCAATGTGTTGTTCAATGACCCCAAAACAAGTGAAGAAGAAACTCAGAAGGAAGATGAGACAGTATCACCTAAAGTTCCAAAGTTTACATCTAGAAACCATTCCAAGAATGACATCATTGGAGATCAGAGTGGAAAAGTCTTAACAAGATCACAAGCAAAGAATTCAGCCAAAAATGAGGTGGTATGTTTATTATCTAAGATTGAACCTTTAAGTGTTGAAAATGCATGTAATGATTCAAATTGGCATGATTCTATGAAAGAAGAACTAGATAAGATTATTAAGAATGACACTTGGGAACTGGTCCCAAGACCTAGTGATAAGATATGATTGGAACAAAGTGCATATTCAAAAAAAAGATGAATGAAGATGGTACAATAGTAAGAAATAAAGAAAGGTTAGTATGTAAGGGATATGCACAAAGAGAAGGCATTGATTATTCAGACACATTTGCACCTGTGATTAGATTAGAAGCTATTAAGTTGTTTCTAGCTTATGCAATAGTCAAAAACTTCAAATTCTATCAAATGGATGTCAAGGCAACATTCTTGAATGGAGATTGGAAAGAAGAAGTATAAATTGAGCAACCAAAAGGATTCACCTTATCAAATAGACCTGATATGGTATGTAGATTGAAGAAGGCCCTCTATGGACTTAAGCATGCCCCTAGAGCATGGTATGAGAGACTAGATGGATATCTAACAAAGATTGGGTTCAAGAAAAGAGTAGCAGACTGTAATCTATTCATAAGAGAAACATCTAAAGGCTTACTACTTGTAGCTATATTTGTTGATGACATTATCTTTGGAGGTAATGACAAACTTAGTGTTTAATTTGATAAGGAGATGTAGAGTGAATTTGAGATCAGCATGATTCGACCTATCAAATACTTTTGGGGATTGAATGTGTAGAAAACAGAGAGAGGTATTTTCATTAATCATTCCAAGTATGTGAAAGAGATATTAAAGAAATTCAAGATGGATGATTGCAAACATGTAGGGACACCTATGATAGCTGGATGCAAGCTTACAAAAGAAGATGATTCACTAGCAGTAGATATAACATTGAACAAGTCTATGATTGGAAAACTTATTTATCTTACTCAGACTAGACCTAATATTTCCAATGAAGTTGGCATAGTTGGAAGATTTGCAGCAGAACCTACACAAAGTTACCTCATTGCAGTAAAAAGAATATTCAGATACTTGCAAGGCACTATAGACTATGGTTTATGGTATCCCAATTCAAAAAATGTTGAGCTTCATGTATATACTGATGTAGATTGGGTAGGATGTGTTGATGATAGAAAGAGCACATCAGAAGGTACAATGCTTCTTGGTAACAAACTTGTCACTTAGACAAGCAAGAAGCATAATTATTTCTCTTAGTCAACAAAAGAAGTGGAGTATGTTGCAGCAGCCTTGAATTGTTCTACAATTGTTTGGATCAAGCAAATGATAAAGGATTTTGGAATTCAGATTGACAATCCTATTGTTATACATTGTGATAACACTAGCACTATCAATATGTCAAAGAACCCTATGATGCATGCAAAGAAAAAACACATTGATATCAAGTATCACTTCCTAAGAGAAAAATTAGAAAAAAAAGAAGTTAAGTTGGACTATGTAAGTACTAAAGATCAGCTAGCAGACATATTCACAAAGCCTTTTCCAAAGGATACATTTGAGTATCTCAGGGAGAAGTTGGGAGTAATTCCCTTCCCTGATTCTACCTAGAAGAAAGAAGAAAGAGCATCAGTCCTCAGAGACTGATGGATGGTTGACTATTCTACCTCAGGAGTAGTACTGGTGCTTAAACTATTTTGCACCCTTTTTCCATTGATGTCAAAGGGGGAGTAATATATAGTCATGAAAAACTAAAGCAAAAGGAGTAATATACTAAGGGGGAGTAATATTCAATTATGGAAGCAGTTCAGTTGAGGAAATGGAAAATGTTGAAGAATATTACAGTAGAAGGAGGACTCATCCTTGGGGGAGTTTTGAAGAGGAAATGGAGAATTTTATAAAAGAAATGGTCATTTGGGTTGGTGGTGTTTTTCATTCCATATGTTTCCATCAATGCCAAAGGGGGAGATTGTTGAAGATTTCCTAGCAAGCCAGTGTTGACTATATGTTTGTCATTGATGAAAACATATGGGGAGTAGCATGCATTGAAGACTTATAAAGTAAGATTTGATTATATGTTGCATGGACATGTTATCAGTGTCATATCATGGATACAGAGGTTAACTCTTAGGACAGACAGTTATATAGCAGCTTGTGTCAGTAGTGTTCCTAATAGAGTTATAGACAATGTTTAATGAATGATTATTCATATAGTTATCATGGAGCCTTGTGTGTTTGGATATGTGATGGAAACATTTTAGTGATGCTACATTCATGGATGCAAAGTTTGATGATCAATAGAAGTGTAGTTATGCAGTCGCTATTCAGCAGTAGTAGTTTTCTGTGTTTATTCAAAAGAGCCGACATAGATTTTATTGGTTCTAGAGTTGCACCTATCATTTCCATAAGGGCCCTAGGATTAATGTTTGGAGAAGAGTTAGTAATGTTTGGTTAAGAGCACATGATGTAATTCAGCTTGAGGAGAAAGATCCAGTTATTTTAGTAGAGCTGATAATGTGTAGCATGCATCTACAATTATCATTATTAGATAGGTCCCATAATGTGATACATGCTTAGTAGAACTGAATGAATTATTATTGGAGTTTTTTATGACTTCTCTAATATGATTTCAAGGTGGTTCTAATAGGCCAACTTGATTATATCATTTAGACAAAAGATATTTATAGGCAGTCATTTGTATTTTCTATAGTGCAATTTAGAGTTGATTGTGAAGAGCAGAGCAGAGTGTGTGAAGTGTTGAGCCATCAAAAAAATCTCTTTGTGACCAAGTAAAGTATTTGTTCTATACATTGGAACTGATCTAGATAGTAGGTCAAAGCACAATTCACCAAGATCTAGATATAGTGTGTATCTATTATTCAGAAGGTTGTAACCTTCACTCTTTGAGAAGTGCGCTCTCAGACAGTGCATCCTCACCCCTAACGGGGTTAATTGTAAAATAATCCTAATAGGTTGTGACCCTTGACTAGGTCTAATGTACTCAACATATTGTAAAGAAACTCCTAACAAGGTTAAGGATCTTCTAACAAGGATCATAATACACTAGTACAGAATATTAGTGGGTATCAAGTCCCACTAGGGTTTTCACCTATTTGGGTTTCCCCATAACCAAAATATTGTTTTTGTGTTCAAGTGTTCTCTCATTGTGTTTATGATAATATTTAACTATACTTAATTGGATAAAGAATTGAAAGTTATAGATAACTGATTCACCCCCCCCCCTCTTAGTTATCTCTTGGGACTATTCCTAACAACCCTAACTAGATCCACCATGTAGAACAACATGCAGAGGTAACAACACACAATAGTAAGAGAGATAATATAGAAAATTTCATATATTATCTTCAATTTGATTCATACATGTCAGGCTGTAAGGCCTTCCTAGTTTAGGCTAGATATTACAATCAAGTAGAGAAGTCCTAAAACATACGAGGATCTACCAACAATCTCTAATCTTCTATCTCAAAAACTTACTCCCTAAACTCTAACCAAACAACTATATTTATACAAGAGGCTACCAAATCAAGTCAGCCTTTAGATCCATAATCAATGGAAGGAATGACCAGATCTAGGTCCACACACTTCACAATGATGGATACCAGCATTAAATTCACAACCAAAATCAAATGCACAAGTTGGGCTCAATAGAAATACAAAAAAATAACATGGTAAGTAAGGATAACCAAGTGCTAGACAAGCATCACCGAGTGCCAAGGAATTAACCAACCAACTCAGTCAACAAAGGAAACCAAGAAACACCAAACCATCTCAGTCAAAGAAGGAACCGAGCAACATAGACAAACTTCAAATATGTTTTTGGACATCAGACACTTGGGGTTATTTTAAATGATTCTCCAAATCGTGAAATAGGTATGATCCAAGCTACATCCAACTCAGACTATGAAATCCATGCACTATCTTCAATCAGTCTATTCTTGCACTTTACCAGATATTCCATATACTATTTTCCTCTTGTACTTCTACCAATTCTTTACTCCAAAACCTACTCAACTACTTCCATCTACTTCGTAGGATAATCCATTGATACTACCATGTCTTCATCAAGTTCATGATACTCATACAATCAAGAATGTTGAATATAGGTGATATATCCATGTCATCAGGTAAATCAATCTCATATGCATTTCCACTATCAAATTTTCTCAAAATCTTGCAAGGGCCAAACTTCTTCATTTTCAACTTCCCATATGTTCCAATAGGAAATCTACCTTTCTTCAAATGAACCATCACTTCATCACCAACATCAAAAATCTTATGTCTCCTTGATCTATAAGCTCTGTCTTTTTATTTTTTATTACTCTTTTCTAGCTTATGCTTCACATCTTCATGCAATGTCTTCATGTACTCAAAAAACTTCACTCCTTCAGCACTCATCTTTCTTTCATCAGCAATATCCCTCAAATCAGATATACCTTCTCAGTTGTATGCCATTTACAATCTCAAAAGGTGTCTTTCCAGTACTTGTATTCACAAAATTATTGTATGAAAACTCTATTTGTGGAAACAAAGAATCCCAATTACTCGGTGTGTCTCCAACTAAACATCTCAAAAGATTTCCTAAACTTGTATTCACAACTTCTATCTATCCATCGGTCTATGGGTGAAATGTAGAACTATATTTCAAATTAGTGCCAAAATTTCTCCAAAAGGTCTTCCAAAAGTATCCAACAAATTTATTGTCTTGGTCAAAGATAATACTCCTCGGTAATCCATGCAATCTGATAATTTCCTTAAATAAAAGTTCTGCTACATGTACTACATCTAATGTCTTTATACAAGGTATATAATGTGTCATCTTGGAAAATCTATCCACAACAACAAATATAAAATCATTACCTCTTATTGTCTTCGGTAAGCCAAGAATAAAATCCATACTTATGTCAATCCAAGGTTTCTCAGGAATAGAAATTGGTGGATACAATCGAGTATTCTAACTTACTCCTTTTGTAACTTGACAAATTCCACAACTTTTTAAAAAATTTTGAACATCTTTATACAACTATGGCCAAAAGTATTTCTCCTTAAGAAAATTCAATGTCTTATCAACACCAAAATTTCCAACCAAACCACTACTATGTTTCTCCTTTATCAAATTAGTTCTCATTGCTCCTCTCAGTATACACAACTGAATACCTTTAAAAAACATACCTTCTTGACTAAAAAATTCTTCCCATGTTGTACTATGTTGATCTTGAATAGGTGCTCTACACTTTCTCCATGACTCAAAAAAATTAGGATCAAATTTATAAGAATCTCTCATGTTATCAAATCCTGGAACTTCAATTTTCATCTCGGTCATCAAAGATCTTCTACTCAATTCATCAGCAACTCGATTAGTGACTCCACTCTTATGCTTTATCACAAATGTATAACTCTGCAAATACTCAACCCATTTTAGATGTCTCTGATTCAACTTATTCTGACTACCCAAATATTGTAAAGCCTTATGATCTATATACAACACAAATTCACTTAGTATCAAATAATGTCTACATTTCTTTAGTGGTTGAACAATAGCATAGAATTCTTGATCATGCACAAAATATTTCCTTTTTGCATCATTCAACTTTTCACTAAAGAAAGCAATAGGTTTATCTTCTTGACTCAATACAACTCCAATTGCACTTCCACTTGCATCACATTCCACTTGAAATACCTTATTGAAATCGGGCAATGCCAAAATAGGCAATTCAAAAACCTTCTTCTTTAGAGTCTGAAAAATTTAATCAGCTTCATGTGTCCACTTCAATTGTCTTTTATCTCCTCTCATAGTCTCAATCATAGAATTACAAATTTAACTAAAATTCCTAATGAACTTTTGGTAAAAAATTTCCAAACCATGAAATGATCTTACCTCACTAGCATTCTCAGGTGTAGGCCAATTCAAATTAGCTTCAACCTTTTCAGGATCCATTTTCAAACCATCAGCTGAAATCACAAATCCCATATACACAATCTCCTCTTTCATGAATGAACATTTTTTTAGATTTATTAGCAACTTTTCTTCTTTCAATCTCTGCAAAAAATTTTTATCATGAAACAAATATTCTTCTCTGGTCTTACTAAATATCATAATATCATCAAGATATACAATCACAAACTTACCCAATAATTTATTCAAAACTTCATTCATCAATCTCATGAAAGTACTTGGTGCATTAGTTAGACTGAAAGGCATAACCAACCACTCATACAAACCTTCTTTTGTCTTGAAAGAAGTCTTCCATTCATCACCTTCTCCAATTTTGATCTAATGATACCCACTTTTCAAATAAATTTTGGTAAAATATTTTTCTCCAGTCAAACTATCCATTATGTCATCCATTCTCGGTATCTGAAACCTATATTTCACTGTTATCTTATTGATTTCTCTAGAATCAGTACACATTCTCCATTCTCCAATCTTCTTAGGTGCTAATACAATAGGTATTACACAAGGACTAAAAATTTCTCTAATCAAACTCTTCTCCATAAATTCTTGAATATGTCAGTTTAATTCTTGATTCTCAGTAGGTGTTAACTGATGAGATGCGATATTCGATAAAATAGCTCTAGGGATTAGATCCATGCAATGATCAATGGTTCACTTCAGTGGAAAACTAGTAGGTACATTATCAAAAATCTTCTCATTGTACTTGGTGAGTAACTTATCAATCTCCTCAGGGACACTATCCTCTATTTTCTTACTTAGTTTGTTAGGAATCACAGCAAAACATACATCATTCCTCTTCAAATCCTTAACAAACTTTCTTCCTTCGATCAAGAAAACTTTCATAGATGTGCAAACATTAATAATAGGTTCTTCCATCAAAGGAAACAATATTTTTCTTCTCCCATCAGCCCAAATAGTATATTTATGCAATCTCCCATCATATATAGCATGTCTATCATATTTCCAAGGTCTACGCAATAAAATATGACAACAATCCACATGCATGATATCACATAACACCTTATAATAGTACTTTCTATTGGCAATTTTGCTGAAGTGAGTACATATATTTTGTCATTATGGCAACATATGATCCACATGAAGATCGCACAAGTCTTAGAGCAAGTATAACAAAGCGCATTGCAAATTTGTCTAAGTGTAAGATAGTGTTTTCACCAGTGCACCAAGATATAGTTTTTGTTTGCGACATTGACTAGAGTAAGTTTAGTGCTTGTGCACTTTAACATAGACTCTATGATGACTAATGATGACCCATCTTAGAGTGCAAGTTAGTATGGCATGTACAGAATTAGTTATGATAGTTTTACCGAAGACAGTGTTAAGCCGACAGGACAAAACTTGAAGGTAGAATTGGTAAAGAGTTAAGAGATTAGTTTTGTTTATCAAAATAATAACTTAACAATATAAAGGGAAAAAATCCTAGATGTTAACTCTTGGATAAATATATATGGAATCCAACCATGTAAAGTTATTATCTTTAATAACTTGTATATATGTAATATGTAATTGTAAGAAGAAAAAAGAAGAGGAAGAGATATGTGGTAATATTGTAATGGTATGATGCAAATGTAAGAGTAGTGAAAAGATATTGATGCAAGCATCATAAGGTTGTATACCTTAATCCATTTTTGTAATAATTATACATTTTACATTACTTGTTTGGGAAGTGGGCTCATCTGGTAATTAGATTTTGTATTGACAACTCCTAACAGGGTTGAGGCTTCTAACAAGGCCTATAGTCCCTTAATCAGGACTGATACACTATATTCTTGTAATAGACTCCTAACAGGGTCAACATCCTTAACATGATACTTTTTATTAGTGGGTCTTTGTGGGTACCATCCCCACCGGGGTTTTCCCTTATCCGGGGTTTCCTCGAGAACATATCATGTGTTATGAGTTCTTTATTTCCATTGCTATGCATATTATTTAGCTTCTTATGTTATGCATGTATAAAGATAATATGTTATATCCATAATTGGGAAAAAGATAAAGTTTTTAGAATACTGATTCACCCCCCCCTCTCAGTATTCCCTATTTCTAACAATTGGTATCAGAGCTTAGTTACTCAGAGAAGAATCATTCAAGGAAAGCCTAGCAACTTGAGTAAGATCTCTATGGATATGGATCAACTACTGAAAAATATTGAAGAAGCTCTTGAATAGATTGATATGCTTATTGATGAAAGAAACATTCTGAAAGGGAAATATGATGATGCAAAGAATCTTATTGAGAAACTGAAAAACAAGGTAGAAGATCTAAAATTTGAAAAGGAATCCAAAATTCTTATTGAAGATTGTGATGACAATTTAGAAAAAGAAAATGTGATCCTTAAGCATGAACTGAAGATAGAAAATCTAAAGCTTAGTTTGAAAGATGGAAATGACAAAAATGAAGCAAATCTGAGATCTAAGAATGAAAGGTTGAAGATTGAGAATGAAGAATTAAAATCTAAACTTGGCAAAGTAACATCTAAATCTAAGAAAGTAAATTTGTAGCATGCAGAACTTGAGAAATACAATAAGATTGTGAAAGGAGAATTGATGCAATCCAAACAACAACTTGAAAGGCTATATTCAAATAGTGAGAAGATCGATGAACAAGTATCTTATGGAAAACCATCCTATGATAAGAATAGACTTGGAAAACCATCCTATGATAAGAATATTTCCTCTCCCTAATCCATCATAGGTGCAGGTTCTACATCACCTTGTTCTACCTCAATTTCATCATCACCAACATCTTCAAATGTCTTTCTCTTCTCTGGGTTGTTTCAATAGCTTCCAATCTAGTAGCAAGTTGTCTCAACATGTCTACCAATGGTAGATTTTCATCTTGCCTCCCATGTACCATCTTGAAAATCCTTTGTAAGTGTAGGTCAGATCACAATCGGCTACCCCACATCCAATTCAACTAGGGCTTCACAAGAAGGAACCTTCAAATCTAGATTCACAAACCTAGATCTAGATCTCAGCTCACTCTGATACCACCTAATGCAAGGGAGGATAGGGAGAGGGGCCAAAGGAATGCCCTAACTAGATCCACCTTGTAGAACAAGATGCAAAAGAAACAACACACAACAGTGAGAGAGAGAATGCATAAACTTTTATATATTATCTTTAGTTTGATTCATACATGCCAAGCTATAAGGCCTTCCCAGTTTAGACCAGATATTACAATCAAGTAGAGAAGTTCTCAAACATGCGAGGATCTTCCAATAAGTTCTAATCTTATATCTTCTATCTTCTATCTAAAAAATTACTCACTAAACTCTAACCAAACAACTATATTTATACAACAGGCTGCTAAATCAAGTCAGCCTTTAGATCCACAATCAATGGAAGGGATGACTACATCTAGGTCCACACACTTCCCAATGATGGATACCAACATTAAATCCATGACCAAAATCAAATGCACAAGTTGGCCTTAATAGAAATCCAAAACAAACAATTTGGTAAGCAAGGATAACCAAGTGCTAGATAAGCATTGTCGAGCACCAGGGAATTAATAGACCAACTCGGTCAACAAAGGAAACCAAGCAACACCAAACCAACTAGGTCAAAGCAGGAACTGAGAAACACAAAAAAACTTCAAATATGTTTTTGGTGACATGGGATTTCTAAGGAGCTGAGATGCTCTTGCATCAGTATAAAAAGTGTACCATCAAGACCTCTCCCAAATAAGTCATTTCGAATGAGATTCATCTTTTCATTATGGAAAAGGGAGTCAAAGATGGTTTGGCCTTTGAGGTAGGCATAGATTTGGCTATAGAGGGAAGTTTCATGAGAAATGATAGTGCACAAAATATGTGAGTCATGTGTGGTGTAAGAATGGAAAGGGAGTTCTTCCACTATGAATTTAAAGAAAAAATGATGTTCCTCTAGTTGTAGCATTGTGGCTAAAGTATTCATAGTGTCTTTTTCAATGTTCTCTGCATGTAGTCTCTACTTAAAGGTGAAAAAGATAAATTAATTCAAGTTATCAATCATACACTTGGTAATCCTATAGAGTTATTTTTTGTCATTAATTATGATAATTTCATAATGATTGTCAAAGTCATTTGGTTAAGAAGGAAAGTCAAGTCGATAAAGTACACAAGCTAGTCGAAAAAGGAAATAAAGGAAAGATAGTTTTTCATTAAGACAAAGGAAGTTTAGACACCAAGTGAGGAATAATCAAGCACCAAGCACTGATTTGTACCAAGATACAATAGTTACTAAACTAGGAGATGATACAGTTACCGATAAATAGAAAAATGTATTTCTGAGCATGATAGGTCGACACACAGAAAATCTATAGATACATTGAACCTAGATACTGAAAATAATTTTTTTTATAAATATCGAGGAGTTTGTTTGATAGAGCATTGGAGATTTAAATATAATGATTATGCATGATTACGAGGTGAGATTCACTAATAAGCATTAAATGATATATATGCATTGGAGAAGTAACCAATGCTAGCACTGCTTGAAGAAATGATTCTGGAAAATTTCCATCACTTCTAGAATTGAGTATAAATGGATCAGAGTATGGAGATCAAAGCATGAGGAGAGATTTCATGTGTGAAGGAGAAAGTGAGTGGTGAGAAAAGAAGCTACTGAGTAACATAGCAGTAAAGAGAAGATTGTTAATGTGATTTAGAATTGAATTTAACAGATACATAATTATTATTGTGAGAGAGGCACATTATGAGGAAAATAGTTATTGAGAATATTGAGTCTGAAAAGCATAAGTTGATACAAGTATTACAGACATATTTGTGTACTGATTAAAATGTAATCAAAATTATAAGGTCTCATAACCAAGAAGATCCTAGAAGATCTTATTTTGTAAATCCTTTAACAGGGTAAAATTCTTAGATTAGAATTGTAAAATCCTTTAGAAAGTTAGACTTAACTGGTCTTTAGACTCTTAACAGGGTAAACTATCAAAAATAGCTAATACTGTACATCTCTAACCGAGTATAATTTTTACTGTAGGATTGAAGTTTACTAGGTATCATCCCCACTCTATTTTTTATCCTCTAAAGATGATTTATGTGATACCAAAATGATTGTGTTATGGGTTATGTGTTAATTCTTTATATATTTTATGAGATGCATGCAAAGTTATGAATTTAGTAAATGGTTAAGAAATTTAGTTAAAAGTATTTTAGAATAATGATTCACACCTCCCCTCTATGTAATCACCTTTCAATACTTAATCAAACAATTGATATTAGAGCTACATCTCTTATTCAGAAGTTTAACCACTTGAGGGGAAAGATCTAGAGAAATGGATAGTTATAGGTATGAAAAGGTAATTGATGGCATGAACATGGAGCTGAAGATGGCTAAAGACTAGATTGATAAATTGAGTAAGAAAATGAAGCATTTACTCATAAAGAGAAAGGATCTCGCACACCAATTGAAAGATAGACAAGATCAGGTTGAAGAAATTGAAGAACTATCAGAAGGAAGTATTTCTAATAAATCTAAAGCTTCAATATCTGAATTGATTGAAAAGAACAAAAACTTAACGGATTAGATAAAATCCCTAAAAAGAGAACAAGAAGCCCAATCAGTAAGGATGTGTGAAGTTCTGTAACAAAAGAGAAAAGTTGAAGATGATAAAATAATGGTTTAAGATAAGAGAAGGGAAATGAATGCAAGATTGAATGATAAAGATGGTAAATACCGAGGTTGACATAGATTCACTACAACTTGACACACCAACTAGTCGGTGCACATCAGGAAGTTGCAAGGAAACTTGGAGAGATTATTGAATTGAGATCAGAAAATGAACATTTGAAGAATGAAATGAAATCTTAAAAAGATGATAATGAATTCCTAAAAAGAAATGAAGAATCACTAAGGATACTAGATGAACAACTGAGAGGTTGGAGACAATCGAGAGATAATTCTAGACTTGGATTCAATGAAAATAATATTACCCAGAATGGAGAGTCCTCTAAACAAGAAACAAACTAAGATAATGTTATTCCACCGAAGACAAAGAAGCCTACTTGATACCATTTTGGAAAACCAAGTCATACAAATAATGTCTACAAGACCAAAATAGGTGTTCCAACAAGTATTCTTAACTTTAATGGTTATTGATATAAGTGCAATAAGTATGGTCAGAAATAATTTGAGTGTAGAGAAAGGATTGCTAATAATGTAAGGAAGCCAAGGTTTAATGACTACTATAATAACTACAAAAAATATGGTAAAAATTGTGAAGAATGTAGGTCACAAAAGAAGAATGAAAAATGGGTACCTAACTGATTAAACACTGCAAACAACTGACAAGGATAAACTATACCATGGGACTATAATACAAGAATTACATTTACTACATGTGGAAAATTTGGACACATTGCTAAAGATTGTATGTTTATGCATGTAAAGAATAATAGAAGGTCATAGAGAAACTATAAGATGAATTTGCTTCATTGTCACAAGGTCAGTTACCTAGCCAAAGACTGCAGGTGCCAAGGAGAAGCCCCAATTGAGGAACAACCGAGTGAGACTAGACAAGTTAATATTAATGAGATAAAAGATCAGATGAATAAAATATGGAGAAGGAAGTCTCAAGATGATGGAATTGAACTTGGGACGACTGATCGAACCACATCCTTTGGATCGGGAGTACCTATCCTCACGTAATTGATCAAAGGTATGAGTAGGAGCTAATAGCTAAAATTCTATCTTACATTAGTTCCTAGAATTTGTGTAAAGATCCATATTAGCATATTAAGATGCATTTGGATATATGATAGAAGTTGACGTTTCATATTTTGATCGATAAGAGCATAACTTATTTTCTTCCATTTGGTGAAAGAAAGTGTATTTGGTATTTGGTGAAAAGGGAGTCATGTTAGTGCTTGAAATGATTGTAGATGATGAATACAAATCAGAAATTCTGATACATAACTCTTATGGAACCAATAGATGCATCTAAAAACATTAAACACTAGGGTGACAAGGACTAATGTCCTTCTTCACTTTTAGCTTTAAGATCAAGCAACTGTACTTGATAGATTTAGTTCTTTAAAGAATCATAACAGTTATATGTGTCCTTGACACAGACATAAACATCTATTCCTTTGAACATAAATTTAAGACAAGTTATTATTTAATTGTGTTGATGGTGAGAAATATAAATTGAGCAAAGAAAAATGCCAAATCATAGGGAAAAGAGTCAAAGACCATACATCCACAAAAATCCCTCAAATCTAATATACCCAAAAACCAGATGAGATGCCTTACAAATCACCCTCTCATTTACACAAATAGTCATCAAATTCTAGTATAAACTATGAATTCCCTAAAATTTCCCTTAAGACTTACCCTTCCATTGAAAGAAACTTAAGATTAAACTCACTATTTACCTTTTAAATGATGTATTAAAGATGCCTTACAAATTTTATAAACAGAAAACTCAAGATTCATATCAAAAGACAAAAAATGTGTAAAGGAGTTTCAATACATTTTCATTGATATTTCCCTGTATCAGTACATTCAAAGACAAAAATTATTTAGAAAAAAAATACAAGAGACAAAACTCTCCTTACTAAATGAATTTCCCCACCACCCTACAAAACAAAAACTTGCAATATATATCTGAATGAGATAAAATGGTATACATGTCAAAATGAATAGGGGAAATATGAGATCTACTTCTTAATCCAAATTTCCAAAGGAGAGATCCAAATTGATCAACCAAAGGGTCAATACAAAAGAATCAATCTATGGAGAATATGAATGAAGATGAAAACCTTATATTTTTCTATGAATAGTATATGCTTGAAATATGAAATAATTGAAAGGAAAATACTAACCTCAAAATAGGGAAAATCTGGAAAATGCTGATTTCTGATGTTCATGCACAATTTCAGGCAATTCTACAACTTGTTTCAGATTGGAAATGCCAAGACAAAGAAAACCTAGAAAAATTTTGTCTTTCTGACAGCAAGTAGTCTTTGACCCCGATAAAAGGTCAGAGACTACTTTGAGATTTTGAAGGTCATCTTTGATTTTGTTTGCAAATCTCGGAAGTTTGTCGAAAAGGGTATCATCCAAGCTCTGATTCACAGTTCTGCACCTGTACCTATAAGAAAAAGAGGTTTTTTGTTGTTTGGATGGGGGGTTTGCCTTGGTCAAACCCCAATTTAGGAATTAACCTTGAAATTTAATTGAAATTTTAATGTACATAAACAAAGTAAATGGAACTATTCACCTTGCTTATGTTGAAGTCCTTGTAGACTATGATTTTGAACCTGTTACCTGTCTTGAAAGGCTGAAACATTCAAACATTAGACTAATCTAACATATTCATGAACTAAAAAAAATAGCATAAGACATGAAAACAAAACCAAAGCCACCTCAAGATTGTTGCTAAAAAAACAAGTGCTATAGAGCAAATGTTTGATTCGCTTCAATTAGAGGGATGTGGGTGTGCTCTCTAAGCACTTGGAGCATATTCTAATGCATACTAAGATTGATTTTAGACCAAATATAGGTGTGATATGATGCTATATGCTATGCAAAACAATAAAAGAAACTATTTTAATCCATTATTGCTAAGCTATGATGTTCTTTAAGAAAGCTTGAAGATGATAAAAAGAAACTAACAATTAGTATTGCTTATGCTAAGTCTAGAGCTAAATGGACATGATAACAATGCATAAAATGAAAGGTGAATGGATATTTTGCTCTTGGAAATGAGGACTATTTATAGAATTTTGGGAGGATGAATGAGTGGCTAGGATCAAAATCCTTAAGAGAGGCCAAGATTCATTCAAAGGGGAGCACATGGATTGTGCTAGTTCAAGGCCACCTCCTTGTGACAAGTGTCACAAGGGCATTGGGTTGAAAGATGTGAGGAATGTGCACAATTTGGGAAATGTGCCTAAGGTCAAAGGGTGTAAGAAAGGGGTGACGGGCTTCTTAAATGCATCATAAATGCATGTAAGAGGGATAAGGAGGCTTTAAATGCACTTAATGCATGTAAGAGAAGCCTCTAGAAGTTTGTTGACTTTGGGTCAAGCTTAGGAGTTGGCTAACCTTGTTTAGGGAATGTGACAAGGTTAGGGGGAGGATTAGGATTAGGATTAGGGGATTTTAGGATTAGGATGGGTGAAGAGGTTGGGTTGAGAAGATTCTAGAAGAGTCTAGAATTGTCCTTGGTTTTATGGAATAAAAGTTTATTCATTCCAAAAGCTTAAGTTTGAGAAAATTTATTGAAATATTTTCAATAAATATGAAAATTAAATATTTAATCTTAATTAAATATTTTGAGTTGAGATTAGGGTTAGAAAAGGTGGGATTAGCCTTTTAATCGAAATTAAGAAGGGATTAGAAGATTTTGGAAGAGGTTAGTGGTCTTAGGAAAAAAGGCTAACTTTTGGTCAAAAAATAAATTAATTATTTTTTGGGGGATTTTTGGTCAATTTATTAATTAAAATAATTAATAAATAGGGGATTAATGTTTAAATAAGATTTAAACATTTTTGGGAGGGATTTCTTAATTAAATATTTTTAATTAAGAAAAAGGGATTTAATGACATAAAAATAAATAAATTAATTAAATAATTAATTAATTAATAAATGATGATGTCATCAGGGATTTTTCAGAAAATAAAAATAATTTATTTTCTAAAGGATTTTTAGGTGTCTACATTTTGCCCCTCTTTGATGTGATGTCGCAAGTGGCATGGCGTCAAAGACAAGAAAATAAGATGCCCAAGGCTAGAATTTAGAGGAAGAGGGTACGATGCCCGGGTGGACTGGAAGAAAGAGGATACATGCCCCGGTGGGACAAAATCATGGAAGATGTGCCCAGTGGGACAAGGAGAAAGAGGGATTACGCCCTGGGACAGAGTGTGCCCGGCGGGACGAGGAAGGAAGGGCCTAGGAAGAAAGGGGAGATAAATAACCTCACTTCTAAGAACAAATATGGATGATATGCAAGATGAGATGGAAATGCAAGATGCAAGATGCAGCTATATGTAAAGATGCAAGATTAATCTATATGATAAATGCAAGGGACCAGATAGCTCCAAGTGCAAACGGGAGTGCACAACCTAAATTTAATATAGCAATGCTAGAGACCTGCCAAGGATACTGGGATCACGAGGCCTTGTCACCAGCGTTGCAGAGGACTGACGAGGACTGACGCTAAACAAACACACAGGGTTGCCCCAACATCACACATGAAGTGCAGAAGCGACATGGCGAAACCGATGCTGAAGGAACCACAAACACACAACTGACTCACAGGCAGAAGCGAAAGATCAAAAGACCTTGCCCCAGATTATCCGCACACGCAACACACCGTGATATAATGAATCATGGTGACCCTGGTGGGATAATGAGAAGCCAAAAAGATTAACAAGATCAAAAGGACAAAAATCCAAGATCAAAATGATAACTCCAAAAAGACATCCTTTGCCAAGGAGAGAGATTAGGTTTGATTGATGGTGGGAAGATTGGTCAGACAGAAGGAATGATATATCCTCAAGGACCAGGATGGAGGATTAGGTTGGATAGGAGAAACGATATATCCTCAAGGACCCATGGGTTGGTGAGAGAATAAGTGTAGTTGTTCGCTGGCAAAAGCTGAAGTTCAAGGAATAATCACGGTGAGCAAGGATAAGTCATCAATCGATGTTGCTGAAGCACAAGGCCCGAGTGGGACTACAAATTTTCTGAGGCTGGGGATGGGACAAGATATTTGATCAAATGCTGCTGTAGGATAGACAAAGGTTATGTACAACAAGGAGGAACGATATGCACAAGGGATATGTACAGAAGCTCAGGATTGGGGATAGAAAGATCACACTCAGCGGGACTCTCACTAGGACGGAGACAAGAAGGATAAATACAAGGAGGAAAGTGCTGTACAGGAAAGGGAAAGGGATATGGTACAAGATATGGTACAAAGCTTTGGAATAGGATATGGATTGCAGATGGGTTGGAGGAAGATGGAAGCTGAATGCTTGGAAGATAGGGGAGATGGAACTGCTGGGAGATCTGTTATGGATGGAGGATGAGGACGGTAGCTGAAAGGACAACTGAATAGATAAAAAAAAGCCCCGTTTACTATGTTGGCACCTGTTTACCAGGTTTTCACCAACATACTTGTCCAAGGCGCTTGAATTGCCAAGTTTTCACCGTTGGACGATTATTTTCTCTCTCTCTTTTCTTTTTTGCTTTTTTTTCTTTTTTGAATGTTTTTGGATTTTCTGATATATGCAGGATCAGGTTTAGGCATAGAACCTCTTTAGATGGATGATGTTGATAGGATCATTCAAGGGCTCACCTTCTGGTGTTGATAGCTGATAGGCTCCCGAGCCGAAGGATGCGGTGACAACATAGGGGCCCAACCAAGTAGGCTCAAACTTGCCTTTCTTTTCTCTATTTGCTAGGACCTTCTGATTTTCTTTAAGGACCATGTCACCGACCTGGAATTGTCTAGGATGAACCTTTTTGTTATAACTCCTTTTGAGTCAATTTTGGTATGCCACCAGGTGATCATATGGTTGCTGTCTCTTTTCATCTAACAGGTCTAGCTATGTGAGACAGGCTACACGATAATCTTCATCAGTGGTGTAGTTCTTCATGGAGACTCGCAATGAGGGGAGCTCAACCTCGATCGGTAGAACAGCTTCAGCACCATATACAAGGGAGTATGGGGTGGTGCCTGTGGGAGTGCGATAAGAAGTGCGGTAGGCCCAAAGGGCGGGATTGATTTGGAGGTGCCAGTCACGACCAGAATCATTGACAACCTTCTTGAGGATTTTCAAGATAGTTTTGTTGGTTGCCTCAGCTTGGCCATTTCCTTGAGGGAAATATGGACTGGAGAAATGGTGATGGATGTGGAGTCTGGCACATAGATCATCCACATGCTGGTTTTCAAAAGGTGTGCCATGATCTGTGAAGATGGTAGATGGTATGCCGAAGCGGCAAATGATATGGTAGAGGATGAACTTGGATATTTGGATGCCAGTGGTTAGGGTGAGCGGAATCGCTTCAACCCATTTGGTAAAGTACTCTGTGGCTGTTATGATATACTTGTGTCCATCCGAAGAGAGGGGGGTGATCAAGCCAACGAGGTCGAGGCCCCAACATGAAAAAGGCCACGGTGGTGCAATAGGTTGTAGATCCTGTGCTGGTGCATGTATCAAATTGGCATGCTGTTGACATGGGAGACATTTCTTGACAAAATCACATGCATCATGTTCCATTGTTGGCCAATAATATCCAACTCTAAGCAGCTGCTTTGCTAGAACCATGCCACTCGTGTGGGCACCGCAAATTCCAGCGTGAACTTCTTGTAAGGCCAGGACGGCCTCGTTTGAATCTAAACATCTAGATAGGACATTGTGATACCCACGACGATATAGGGTGTTGGCTACAAGAGTGTAGCGGGAAGCTCTGCGAATAAGGTTTTGGCGTTGGTTATTGGTGAGATGGGGAGATATGATACCATTTTTTAGATATGCATGGATGTCGTGGTACCATGGGGATTGGGGACCAACCAAGACACATACCATTTCTGCATCAGCGTTCTCATAAGCTGGTGAATGTAGCTGCTCGACTAGAAATTCATACTGTGATGCGTCACGTGGGATTTTTAATAAGGATCCGATGGTTGCCATTGCATCTGCTGCTTTGTTCTGAAGCCTTGGGATCTGATCGAATTGTAGATGTAGGAAATGCTCTTTCAGTTTATCCACCAGTTTCTTGTAGGGTAGCAATTTGTCATCCTTTGTCTGATATTCATCTAGGACTTGTTTGATAATCAGCTGTGAATCTCCAAAGACTTGTAGTTCTGTGATGTTCCATTGGATAGCTGTTTTGAGACCTAAGATGAGTGCCTCATATTCTGCAATGTTGTTGGTACAGGGGAATCCCAACTTGAATGATTTTGGAATATAGTTACCTTGAGGTGTGACGAATAGGATTCCTGCCCCAGAGCTATGGGATGTGTTGGAACCATCAAAGTATAGTTTCCACATGGGCTGCTCTTCAATCATGCATAAGTGTTCATCAGGGAATTCCATGATTAGTGGATAGGCATCCACCAGTGGTGCTTCTGCTAGTTGATCAGCAATGACTTGCCCTTTGATTGCTTTGCAATCAATATACTGGATGTCAAACTCACTGAGTATCATGACCCATTTTGCCATACGGCCTGTGAGAGTTGTCTTTGATAGTAGATATTTGAGGGGGTCCACCTTTGAAATGAGCTTGATTGTGTGACTAAGCATGTAATGTCTAAGCTTTTGAGTGGTAAAGACCACTGCAAGGCATGCTTTTTCCATAGGTGAATAATTAAGCTCATATCCGACAAGAGTGCGACTGATGTAATAGATGGCTCTCTCCTTGTTGTCATCATCATGCTGAGCTAAGAGTGCCCCCAGTGCTGTAGTGGTTGCCGAGATGTAGAGTATGAGAGGGCGTCCTGGAATTGGTGGTACTAGGATTGGAGAATTGGCAAGATACTCCTTGATCTTATCAAAGCTTCTTTGACATATGGGATCCCATTTGAAGCTTGTGTCTTTGCATAGGAGATGCGTAAAAGGTTGGCACTTGTCTGCTAACTGAGAAATGAACCGACGCACTGATTGAAGCTTTCCTTGTAGGCTTCTGAGCTGTTTGAGTGTTCTTGGTGGAGGCATCTCTGTTATTGCTTTGACCTTCTTGGGGTCTATCTCTATGCCTCGTCGCGATACTATGAAACCTAGGAGCTTTCCAGATGTAACACCAAAGACACATTTCTTTGGATTACACTTTAAGCCATAATGATTCAGACGATCAAACACACGCTCTAAGATGTTGAGGTGTTCATCCCTTGTTTTGGATTTTGCAAGGATATCATCCACATAGTCCTCAAGGATCTTGTGGATCATGTCATGGAAGATCGCTGTCATTGCTCGCTGATATGTTGCTCCTGCATTCTTTAGCCCAAAGGGCATCATATTGTAGTAGAAGGTACCCCATGGGGTTGTGAATGCTATTTTATGTTGATCTACTTCTGCTATATGAATCTGGTTGTAACCGGAAAAGCCATCCATGAGTGATAGCATTTCGTGACCCGCTGTGAGGTCTACAAGCATGTCTATGTTTGGCAATGGGAAATCATCCTTAGGGCATGCCTTGTTCAAGTCCCTAAAATCAGTACAGATTCTGATGTCGCCAGAAGGCTTTGTGACTGGCACCATGTTAGAAATCCATTCTGAGTAGTCAATTGCTCTGATGATTTTTGCTTGAAGGAGCTTCTCAAGCTCTGCTTTGACGAGCAATGCTACCTTTGGATGCATTTTCCTTAGCTTCTGCTTCACTGGCTTGACATTAGGATCCACTGCTAGATGATGAACGACAAGATTAGGATCAAGCCCAGGCATGTGGGCGTATGACCATGCAAAGTTGATAACTGATTCTTTGAGCAAGGCACTGAGAGCGATTTCTTCTCCTTCTGTTAGGTTGACTGCAATGTAGGTGATCCTTGGACATTCTTCTGTTCCCAAGTTGATTGGCTTGGTCTCCTTTATGATGATTGGCGACTGCTCTGGTCTATAATCTTGGATAGGGGGAAGAGGCAAGGCTTCATCTTCTAGCGCCTGAATTGCCAGGTTTTCACTAGAAGATACGCCCTTTATTTTTACTATTTTGGAATCAGAATGTGCCCCAAGGGGGTTTTCACATAAAGACTCATGATGTTCTTTTGCTATTTCATTTTTGCAACTAAAGCTTGCCTCTTCCCCAAAATATCCTTCTGGGTGAAGCCGATAGACAGAGGTTGATGTTGAATCCTGATTGCTTGCTGGACCTGATGCCCCCATGAATTCTAGGAGTGCTTGTGCCCTTTGGAACTCGTCGATGTGTGCGATGCTTGGTTGGTCCCAATCTATGAGGTCGGGGTTTGTGAGGGGAAGATCTATGAGGTTAATGGAGAGTTGTTGGAGGACAGAAGTCCCCAGGAGGGTGTCGTCGGCAAAGATATCATCGTAGGATCGGATGTGTTTCTCTTCGGAGATGTCTTCAATTTCCACGAGGTCATCCCGGCTATTCGAAAAGTTCACGTTGGTCATGTTAGTGCCCGCAGTTGTGGTATTGGGCTCTTGTTCAAGCAGGCGAGAGGTATTAAAGCCAAGTCCTTGCTGTTCTGGATTTTGGGATGGTATGATAGGAAACAAATTTCCGTCCTCTTGTGGTCCTAGACCACCACCTTGATAGTTATAGTGTTCTGTGACATTTTTGAAGGGGATTGGATATTTCTCTTTGAAGTACTCAAGAAGTTGTGTGTCACGTGATGGGGGATCTTTGTATAACCATTTGTTAATATCTGGATCCATTTCTTTGCTGTTGATGGTACCATGAGACTCAAAAGTCATATTTCCTATCTGCTTGAGCTTATGATGTTCCTTAACATGCTTGTTTTGACAACTTGGGCGCCCTTGAGTATGTGGATCACGTGGAAGAGCTCCTACAGCAAATGCATCACTGAGGCTGTATTCACCACAACCCTAGTTGTTGATCTTGATGGATGATAAGGTGGAAGAAAGGATGGTCTCTGGATCGCGATGGGATCGGGATGAGCTAGCAATAGAAGTACCAATATCGGTTCCAGGACAATGAGTAGAATGAGGGAAAGATGCTTCCATCGCAAGGCAGTATGCGAAGGGGTTAGGGTCAGCGTGGATGGTAACCTCAGTGCCTTGATGTGGAAACTTGATGCACTGATGGTAAGTAGATGGTACGGCCTTAATGGAATGGATCCATGGATGACCAAGGAGGATATTGAACGGTAGGTCAAGATCAACAACGTGGCAGAGAGTATCTTGCATTGCTGGGCCTAGCTGGATAGGCAAAGTTATAGTACCTTCAGAGGTACGCTCCAAGTTATCATATGCTTTAATAGTGATCATCTCATGTTGTATGTTGGCCTCCGTGAACCCGATCTTCTTGATGAATTTTAATGTGCACAAGTTGAGGGCTGAGCCATTATCCACTAGAACTCGTTTGATGGTGAAATCTCTGACCATGACAGCAATGCGGAGAGGGAGAGTATGGTCAGGAGCGACATCTGGTATATCAGATTCTTTGAAGGATAAGGCACATGCTGCAGATAGGTGTCCCACAAGAGTTTCAAACTAAGTTGTGTTAATGTCCGTGGGGACATGACCTTCTTTTAGAGCTTTGTCCAGGATCTCCTGATGGATGGGTGATGTGCGGAGCAAATCTAAGATAGATATTTGGGCTGGCATGTTCCCAAGATGCTCTATGATATTGTATTGTGCTCTTGGTGCATTATGCTGTGTTGCGCGTGCATTTGATGCTGGCCTGGTGTTAGACTGTGCTGTGGATGCAGTAGATGTTGGCCTTGGAGGAGCAGCTGATCTCGGAGGAGCACCGGCAATAGTTATCCTACCACTGCGGGTAGTTGCAGCACATTGTCGATCCGGCCCTCTGACGTGGATGGTATTGATGGTGGGCTCATCTTGGATGGGCTCAACTTCAGTTATGCATCCGACATACTTGTCATAGTTGATGTAGGCCGCTGTGTGATCTTCTTGCTTGCCTTTGCCACGATTTTGGGGCTGATTAGCGTTAGCTTGATTCTTCCCGGCATCGTGTTGATGGAACACATTTTGATATATTTGCAAACCGGCATTGGGTGAAGCTTGAGTTGGTGCATCGACCTGGATTTCCTTGCGATCGATGAGATCCTGGATGTAGTGCTTAAGCCGCATGCACTTCAATGTTGTGTGCCCCTTCACACGATGGTAATCACAGTATTCATGTTCTTTATACCAATCAAACTTTGGTGCGTTGTCATCCTTCTGTGGGATGGGCGGATATGTGATCATATTTGCCTTGGCTAGCCGATAAAAGATCTGATCCAGAGGCTCACCCAAAGGTGTGAAAGTCCTCTTTGGATTGTTCTGATTATTGGGTTTGTTCTGCCTTGGGGCAACGTTAACTGCATTAACAGGATTGCCTTGACGTGCTGGCTGCTGCTGTTGGTATTGCTGCTGATACTGTTGCATAGGCGGTTGATGAGCTTGAGGAGGCTGCTGATAAATAGGTGCTTGATATGCGGGAGCTGGTGGTTGCTGATAGATGGGTGCTTGTGGCGGTTGGTATGTTTGAGCTGGTGTAGGACTAGCCATAATGAATTGTACATTCTTAGTGTCAGTGGCTCCATCTGTAACAACATTCTTGTTACGATTCCAGTAACGGGATTTATCATTGTTGGGTTTGTTTTTGGAATCATCCTTGAAGTGACGAATAGTGCCTTCGTCTAGGAGAGCTTTCTCGATGCCTATGCCTTTGCTCTTGATGTCTTGGTATGTCTGGAGACAGTTCATTCACATGTGATGGGATAGCTTTGGATGTAGGTTATCAATGAAGATCTTTGTTAGATGCTTCTCTAGCGGCTGATATGATAACCTGGTTGTAAGATTCTGCCATCTTTGCAAGTATTCTGCAAGGCTTTCTCCGTCTTTCTGCTTTGAGTTGCATAGGTCTAGCAAGGACAACTCATTCTCCACATTATGGGCATAGTGTGTGATGAACTTCTCAGAGAGTTCAGCAAAGGTGTTTATTATCCCATGTGGTATTTTGTAAAACCACTCAACAGCAGTTCCTCCCAAGCTCTTGGGAAACAGGCGCAGGAGATAGTTATCACTATAAGCCACTTCTTGGCACGCCATGTAAAACTCTTTGATATGGTTTACTGGATCTCCTTTCCCTCGATACTTGTCGAACTTAGGCATCTCAAAATGCTTGGGGAAAGGGATAGTTGCTATGGACCGATCGAAGGGATATGAGCACACCTCTTCGAACTTGTAGGTTTTATTCTCTGTTCCACTTTGTAGCTCTTTTAGAGCATTTTTCATTGTTTCCCACTCAGCATTGAGTGGCGAGGGAACTGGAACCTATGCTTGTGATGGAAGCTGTGGAACTGGATATGGTGCTTACTGTGGATAAATGGTTTGGAACTGATTTTGGGGCAATGGTTGTTGGGGATATTGCTGGTGTGGCATAGGGGGATATTGATATGGGACCGCTTGATGTTGTTGGGCTACTTGCTGTTGTTGAACTGGCAGTTGTTGTGGGACTACTTGCTGATATTGGACATTTGGAACTTCCTGTTGTAACTGATGGGTGGGAACTTGTTGTTGCTGGGGGATGATAGGGATTTGTTGCTGAGGTTCATAGCAAGAGACTTGCTGTTGTTGAGGAATGATGGGTGTTTGCTGAAAGGGGACATGTGGTTGCTGTGGGGGAGGCTGTTGGAATGATGCTGCTTGCGGGTATGATGGTGGTAGTTGCTGAGGTTGGCTTTGGGTTTGGCTGATATAAGCTGGGTGCATGCCTACGTTACTTAGAGGTGGAACAGATGTGGGGAAGCTAGAAGCAAAGGGTGATGGGGTAAGATAGCTGGGGAAAGTTGGCTGTTGAGGTGGTGGAACTTGCTGGAAGGTATTTGGGATTTGGGATGAATAGCTTGAAGCCGGTGGTGTTTGGGGTAGTTGCTGCTGTGCTGCTTGGGCGAAGGCGGTTTGTTGACTTGCAACCATAGATGTAGGGGATTGAGATGGGATCCCCCATGCCTTCATTTCTTCTTGTGTAAGGCCCCACTGAGAGCTTGTGTTAGGGTGCACTGCAGCGGATGATGGAATGGTAGGACCAACGGGAGCTTGAGACATGAATGATGGTTGGGAGAAAGGAGCTTGTTGAGGTTGTGGTTGAGCGGATGCTTGTGAAGAGGAAAATGAAGGAAACACCCAAGAGAAGGATGAGGTTGGAATGGGGAGTGATTGCGCTAACCCCAAAGAAGAAGGTACAGGTGCTTGGGGGGTGAAGGGTGACGGTGCTCCTTTGATGGTGAAAGGCGTTGCTTGACTTGTGGATGGCGGTGGTGTAAAAGCTTGTGTGAGAGGTGGAAGCTGACTTTGGGTTAAGTGTTGGATTTGGGCTTGGGCAGCCATAGCAGATGATGAAGCAAAAGGGGTATGAGATGGAGCGGATGGTGCTGCAGCTTGTGTTGCGGGACTAGTGAGGCTTCCTTGCAAGAAAAGGGGAATGGTGGAAAGCTCTTGGGGTGTTTGCATGATAGGATTAGGGAATGGAGAGTATGCTTGTGCTGGAACTTGGATAGTTTTGATGGGGATGCGTGGAAAGAGAGATGGTGGGATGGAGGTACTTTCTGGCAGGTAGTGAACAAACATGCTTTGCTGATGTTGTGGTACAAGGGCATTGGTTGCTGGTGGGCTTTCTGGAGGATTCACAAATGCTTGGTTTGCCAACAGGGATGAAGGGATGTTTGGATCTTCACATGGGTTACTGGCTTGGATCTGGGGATTGTAGGTCATCATGGCGTTGGTGAAAAGGTTGGGATTGGATGAGGTTGTTGGTGGATAAGGATTCATGCTTCTTCTTTTCTGAGATCTGGTCTCAATAGGCATGGAGATGCAAGTGCTAAATGGATGCAAGATGTTTGGCTAAAAGATGTTGATGGATGAAAAGTTGATGAACTTCTAAAGATGATGACTTCTAAGATGCAAATGCAAAGATAGGGATCAAGATGGCGATGATGGAAGCTGGATGGAACTGATATGGATCAAGATGGTGGAGGAAAGATAGGTTGCTGATGGAAAGCTGGTGAAAGATTACTGAGTGGTCAACAAATGAGCTGCTATTTTTCCCAAATGGAGGATCATAGATATGATGGGGTCAACCTAAGATAGACTGATGATCTTCAGTCAACAAGTTTCTTATCAATACACTCCAATCTCTTGCTCGAGATGATGGCTATGCAAGGACAAGGTTTGATTTCTTTATGACAACACGTTGTGCCAAAAAAGAGGATGATGGTCTCTGATCTTGGATATAGGATAGGAACAACTCAAAAGGTAGAACACTAAGTGTTGGTGGATCTCTGGATTTGGAACAAAGGATGGTGGATCTGCTGCAAAGATATGGAAAGCTGATGGGGGGATGCTGGTGGAAAAGGTATCGAAGGTTGAAGGGACAATGCTCTATGCGAATGACAAGGATTGATTCTAGAATGCTGGTAGGAAGATGAATGCATATGCAACTTTATGATGTTCTGAAATGCAAATAAGGTTTTAATACTGATGCAAAGGGTGAAACTAGGATGAAACTAAGATGCAAGGCATGTTGGAGACAAGATTTCAAGATCTGAAGATGGAACAAGACATGAACAAGGATTGGCTAATCTTCTGGCTCAAGGTTGACAAAGTGATGGTTAACTTGGAAACAGAAGGCGAACTGTTTGATGTGGGCGTTATGGGCAATGTTCTCAAGTCTGGCTTGGGACTTCTCCTCTGCTTGGGTTGCTTGGATAATGGATTGATAGGTCTTGGTGTTCTTCTTGATAACTTTTTTCTCTTGATAGGCTTGGGATTTGGGCAACTTCGCTTTAGGATGTTTGCTCTTGCTGGGCATCACTTGAAAAAGAGGCTTCTGATTTTGAGGCAAAGGTTTCCAATGGCAAAAGTTAAAGTCAAAGTAATCTCCGCAAGGGACAAAGCAACCCTGCGAGATACAAACAAAGGCAACTTACTCTGACAAAGCTTTGAAAGTGTATGTTTCAACAAGTGTTTTCACGGAGTCTTTGACTGTCAAGCACTTCAAACAGATCTACCTAAGGAAGGTGAGTATCAAAATCGCTTGCCCACAGCTTGGTATCCCCTAGAAGGGAATACAAATGGTGAGTAATCTTGAGGCGACCCGGTAAACCCCTTGGAATCGGTCCTTGCACAAGGATTTTGATACTTTCGGATGTAGATAGGGTAGCCTCTATTTTATCAGGTTGCTAATGATTCCGTGGTGTCTCCATACCCGGTTATGCTGATCATCCGTGACTCACTTAAGAGCCTTGCCAATTATGCTGGGGGAGAGGAATGTTTACCATCCCCAGTCACGTGTTTGGCACGAACGCCCGGTGATTAGGAGATGTAAGTGATTCTTTTGGTATTCACTTATTTGTATACCGGCCGGGGGGGACACCGGTTTGAGGTCGTTCTCCGAGGAGGAAGCACTTCTCCTTGGACAGGCCTCATTAAAAGTAGAACAAGTGAACTTGTCCAAGTTCAAATGTTCCACGTTGCTTACTCTAACAAGGATTATGCAAGAATTGAAAAACTCCTACATGCACATCAAGCAGATTTTGTTCATTTTCCCAAATTTGATTAAGTGATGTTTGAACTTTGAAATGAAGACACTCGTGATTAGATTTTGATTTGTTCCTTTCCTCAAAATGTAAATGAATTGAACGTTTGCAAGTTATTTCCTTTTGTGCATTCAAGATTGAGTTTGATTTTCAAATTGACAATGACACTTAGGACCTAAGTTCTTCCTTTTAGCTTCATTCAAGATTTTGTTTTGACTCGTTTGAATGCAGATTTGATGTTCTTTTTATGCCCAAAAAGATATGATCATTCCTACTTTGCATGAATGCATTGTTAAAAATCCTTGATGTTGCAAGGATGCAAATGCCTTGATTAATTTTTTTGTTTTGTTTGTTAGAACAAATTTTGCAAATTTTAGTCCTTAATGCATTCAAGAATGATTTGGGGGTTCATTTTAAGCACTAAAATAAGGTGTGTATGATTTTGCTTCCTTATGGATATTATTATTATTTTTGAAAAAAAATGGCCATGACCTCCTTGCTAGAAGAAGAAGAAGAAGGAGATGGAATAGAAGAAGAATATAGACAAGAAGAGGAAGAAGAATATAGACAAGAAGAAGAAGAAGGGATCGAAGTGCTCCGTCCACCTATAAGCTTGAAAAATTTGAAAATGGTCTAAAACCCATCAGAATGTTTGCAAAGAACCCGTGAAGTGGGTCCCACCGGGCGTGCCAGAATGTAGACTATGATTTTGAACCTGTTACCTGTCTTGAAAGGCTGAAACATTCAAACATTAGACTAATCTAACATATTCATGAACTAAAAAAAATAGCATAAGACATGAAAACAAAACCAAAGCCACCTCAAGATTGTTGCTAAAAAAACAAGTGCTATAGAGCAAATGTTTGATTCGCTTCAATTAGAGGGATGTGGGTGTGCTCTCTAAGCACTTGGAGCATATTCTAATGCATACTAAGATTGATTTTAGACCAAATATAGGTGTGATATGATGCTATATGCTATGCAAAACAATAAAAGAAACTATTTTAATCCATTATTGCTAAGCTATGATGTTCTTTAAGAAAGCTTGAAGATGATAAAAAGAAACTAACAATTAGTATTGCTTATGCTAAGTCTAGAGTTAAATGGACATTATAACAATGCATAAAATGAAAGGTGAATGGATATTTTGCTCTTGGAAATGAGGACTATTTATAGAATTTTGGGAGGATGAATGAGTGGCTAGGATCAAAATCCTTAAGAGAGGCCAAGATTCATTCAAAGGGGAGCACATGGATTGTGCTAGTTCAAGGCCACCTCCTTGTGACAAGTGTCACAAGGGCATTGGGTTGAAAGATGGGAGGAATGTGCACAATTTGGGAAATGTGCCTAAGGTCAAAGGGTGTAAGAAAGGGGTGAGGGGCTTCTTAAATACATCATAAATGCATGTAAGAGGGATAAGGAGGCTTTAAATGCACTTAATGCATGTAAGAGAAGCCTCTAGAAGTTTGTTAACTTTGGGTCAAGCTTAGGAGTTGGCTAACCTTGTTTAGGGAATGTGACAAGGTTAGGGGGAGGATTAGGATTAGGATTAGGGGATTTTAGGATTAGGATGGGTGAAGAGGTTGGGTTGAGAAGATTCTAGAAGAGTCTAGAATTTTCCTTGGTTTTATGGAATAAAAGTTTATTCATTCCAAAAGCTTAAGTTTGAGAAAATTTATTGAAATATTTTCAATAAATATGAAAATTAAATATTTAATCTTAATTAAATATTTTGAGTTGAGATTAGGGTTAGAAAAGGTGGGATTAGCCTTTTAATCGAAATTAAGAAGGGATTAGAAGATTTTGGAAGAGGTTAGTGGTCTTAGGAAAAAAGGCTAACTTTTGGTCAAAAAATAAATTAATTATTTTTTGGGGGATTTTTGGTCAATTTATTAATTAAAATAATTAATAAATAGGGGATTAATGTTTAAATAAGATTTAAACATTTTTGGGAGGGATTTCTTAATTAAATATTTTTAATTAAGAAAAAGGGATTTAATGACATAAAAATAAATTAATTAATTAAATAATTAATTAATTAATAAATGATGATGTCATCAGGGATTTTTCAGAAAATAAAAATAATTTATTTTCTAAAGGATTTTTAGGTGTCTACAGTCCTTGTGGAGGATTTGAATCCTTGAATCCACAAGTCGGGATGCTCCAAATGTAGAAGTATGTAGGATGTCTCAAATCAATGGCATTTGATCTTCAACACAAATCTTGAATGAATGTTTGCATATGAGTAGGCTTGGATAAATGTGGATGGAGAAATATTCAAGGGGGCTCCAAAGAGATTGAATCCTTCAATGACTAACAATGGATCTCCTTGATGGATGTTTGAATGCTTTAATTCTTGAATGTTAGGCTTGAAGATGAATGAATTATTGCTTGCTTTCCTTCTCCTTCTTGCCTGCTTGATTTCACTTGAGAGATTGAGAGATTATGAGATGAGATCGATCAAAATGAGAGAGGAAGGCTTCCTTTTATAGTGATCTAGGGAATAAACCTCTAGAGAAGGCTAAAATTGGGGAATTAAATCCCAATTAACCTTAACCCCTTGAAATGAACCCAAATTAAATGTAATTTAAGGATTTACCATTTCGAAACTAGAAACGGCCAACCTGGAATTGGGAAAAGAAATATTTTTGAAACTTGACACCTAGAAATCATGGGACCTTGAAATTTGAACCCTGGGTCAAGAACGAGGTAGACCCCTCCCTAGGTTAGGGTTGAGGTCATCCCTAACCTAGGTCAGGTTTGAGGTCTTCATTGACCCTCAAGGTCATCTTTGACCTTAAGGTCAAAAACCTTAGGACCTCAATCCATAATGCTAAGAAATGCAAAAATAAAGTGAAAACAGGTGGAGAGAGAAGCATAATGGGGGGAGAAAGCCAGATACATGCAAAGACCTAATCAAGGTGCTTAACATGACCCTAGACCACTCACTCAGAGGGATAAATGTTCTTATCATGGAAGTGCTTCCATTTTAAGATGATACATTAAGCCCCCACTTTAGCAATAGTATGGACTCGATGCAAACTCTTGGTAAAGGAGATCAAATTGAAAAGATAACCTCATCATAATCAAAGGGACAAAGAGAAACCTCAAGCCCCTAGGGACTCAAGTCTTCATTGACTCCAAGATCATAATAAGAGAGACATCTCTAGGGAGAGAGAAAGAGAGGATGTGATTATCTTGCCCAATGATAACTTATGTCCCATTGTGAACCACACAAGGAAATGACGCAGCTGAAAAGATGGAATTGAATAGCCTAGTGAATGTGGCTACTCACTATTCAACCCATCAAGGATTCACCCTTAGGAATATTATATTCCATAAGAATAAAACCAAAATCAAAAAAGATCCATTCTTAAGGACACCTTTGACCTTAAGTGATCAAAAATTTGAAATTGGCGAGATCAAGAGATCTTGAAATATAAATCCATGCTTTAAGGATTAGTCACTAATCCAAAAAGGGAGAAAAGGTATCTTGAAAAATAATATATGTGTATTGAAAAGTGTGTGTGTGCAATAAGTGAGCAGAGTGTATGCCCCCACATTAAAGTCATTTCTAACACTTTAACAGGAGCAATGGCTTTAACAAAAACATAAACAACTCCACTAATTATGTTTCCACTATGAGATGCCCCTAAACAAAGAAAAATCAAGGGAAATACCATAAAAATATATAGAGAACACAAAAGGGATCTACCTGGGGTGGGGTCAGTATGATCATAAGATAATATATATATATATATATAATATTATTGCAAATGAATTGACATCATTCCCCAAAGGAAGTAGAACTACAATCACAAAGGAGGAAAGATCACATAAGAGATACGAAGAAGAATATTTTCAGACCATGACATGGAGACCAAAAAGAATTAGTGCTACCATGTCTCAGATCCAAGCAGATTACACAAGGAAACATTTACGTAAAATAACACAAGTACAACATAACATGAAACAACATATAGAAGAATAGAGATACATATAGAGGAATTGTACAATAGGTTCAATTCCTTTATCACCTTGCACCAATAGAGAAATAAGGGTCCTATAAAATAATTTGACAACATTTAGCAAACACATCATGGGAGAAGCATAGTACAATAGGCAAACACACAACAAAAGCTACCATAAAGGACAAGCCAATCAAGTGTGCCACCTACTCTCCTCATCTCATTGTATATTGTTTATGGAAGGTGGGTAACTCGCAAGAGGGACTACATCAAACATAGTAGGAATGATAGCTAGTTCCAAACAAGGATCCTCTTGATGTTACTAGGTGTAAGAATTAATTGTGATGAAAGCATATTAGGTAAATCAATGTCAATGTCAATAGTCTCATATTCATTGTTAACATCATCAGTATCATCAAGAGTATCTTCTTCATCCAAATTAACCAAAATAGGATCTAAGATAGGAATAGAATCATCATAATCATTCATCTTAACATCATTATTAGTAACAACTTCTTTTAACACATCATGCATAGGTTTATCTAAAGAAGGTAGAGATCTTTGAAGAGAAGAATTACGAGCTTTAGCATGAGCACAATACTTTTTACAGTGTTCATTAGTAGATGGAATATGTTTTTCTTTATTTGAAATAGGTTGAGAACTAGGAGGAACAACCACATGATCCTTCGCAGGTTTTGTAGGAAGATCAATTAGATAATCAGCAATAGTAGGAACTTGATTAATAGAACTAGAAGCCATAGTTAAAGGAGGTATAGAAGGTGTATGGAAAAGACCATGACTAAGATCCATAGGAGGTATGCTTAATTCAAGAATCTTATGAGGCTTATAGGATTGATATGAATGGAAAAGATTATCAGGTCAAGGGAGACATGAATTAGGTAATGAAGGCCAAAAGAAATCAAGAGCAGCACAATCTCTAGGCTTAGAAGGTTGATATAAACTATGATTAACTATCTTCACTTCTTCATCATGAACAAATTTAAGACATTTACGGATAGGTGAAGCAATAACATCCATGGCATTTAACGATGGAAAACCAAGCTTAACTTGAAATTGATGAGCAGTAAGAACAATAACAAAGATAGTGTTCACAATTTTTCCACAAAGTTCAACTAGAAAGTTAATAGAACCAAATGATGGATAAAGAAAACCATTACAAGTTTCAATCCATACATGTGGTGTATCATAAGAATCATGTTGCAAGTTTTTGATAAAAAGATTTTCTTTAGTAATAACATTGACTAAGGATGTAGGATCAACAAGACAACCACGAGTAGGTTTTTGAGAAATCCTAGTGTAAATGTAAAGGGGACCCTCAAGAGCTTTAATAGTATTTTCCTGAGGTCTTTTATTCTTAGGTTGTTGTCGAGGTTTAGGTTGAGTTTTCAATTTAGGCTTAGGTTTTGGTTGAGGTTGAGATTGAATTTGAGGTTGAAGCTTAGGTTGAGATTGAGGTAGAGATATAGTTTGACCAATATGCTCTACTTGATTAACAACATGATTTAGATCATCCATCTTTGAATCATACACAATTTCTATAGAAGATGGCTGAGCAATGGTATTAGTATCATGCGTAAGTAAAGGATTCGTATAGATTTGAAGGTTTTGGTTAGGAGGAGAGACAGATTTGTTACCACTACCATCAAGATTATCAACAAATAAGGAATTAGAATCAATTAATTCTTGAACCTTATGTTTTAAAGAATAACACTTCTCAGCATCATGACCATTCTGATGGTGATATTGACAAAAAGCTTTAGGATCAAAAGATTTAGATGCAATCGTAGTAGGTAAAAGAGGTCAAATAGGAGGTAAAGTAATCATATTAGTAGTTAACAACCTATTCATAATAGAATGTAAAGGTTCATAAAGAGGAGTAAACGTATGATTTAATCGAAGAGCAGTGGATGCAGAAGTGGAATTGTGAGATACAACAACAACTTGATCAGCAGCTGCATTTTCTTTTTTGTTTATCTTTCAACATAGTTGAATTTTTGAAATTTGTTTGGATTAGGAGTAGCATCACTTTTATCAACTGGAACAAGATCCATTGGAGTGTTTCTCTCAAATTCACTAACTTGTAATTGATAATGATGAAGTGCTGCACAAAGTTGTTGAAAAGAGGTAAATTTAGTAAGCAGAATCTTATCTCTAATATCCTTTTGAAAATTTGAAATAAACATATGTTGAATATCAATATCAGGAATAGGATAGGAAATATGAGCATGAAAATGCTTAAATCTACCAATAAATTTTGTTAATTTTTTCTTAGCACTTTGTTTACAATGCATCAAATCAGTTAAAGACACTTGCGGGCCAATGTTTTTTTGAAATTGTTCAATAAAAGCATTGGTAAGTTGTGGAAAGGAATGAATAGAATAAGGAGGTAAGGAACAATACCATTGTAAGGCCTTGTCACAAAAATTTCTAGCAAATAGTTTGGCTAAAATCCTATGGTCATGAGCATAATCACTACAAAGGATTTGAAAATTTTTAATGTGATGAATGGGATCTCCTTTTCCATTGTAATTCTCAAGATGAGGCATATCAACTTGTTGAGGAATAGGAGTATGAATCATGTCTCGAGACAAAGGAACTCCCATGTCACATGTAGGAACACTAAACTTGTTTTGAGTTAAAGAAGTAAGTTGTTGTTGTAAGGAAGACATAGTTTGAGCCAAACTAATGATTGTTGAATCATTAGAGGAAATAGGAGGAATAGAAACATTAGAAATGCTAGGTACAGTGTAAGCAGCTACAAGAATTGAAGATAAAACTACAAGAACACTTGGAACTACAGTTGGAAGTGGATTGGAATAAGTAAAAGGAACATTATGATAAGAAGGTTGTGATATAGGAAGGGACATAGGAGGAATAGTCATAGGAACAGAGGGAACCATCATAGTCACCAAAGAAGGAGTATAGGTAGGAACACTTGGTAAAATATTAGAAGAAGGTTCTACATTAGTGATAGGAGGAATCAACCCTAAGTCTTGAGTTTCTTGAGCTAGAGGTTTAACATTTGAATGCACGAGGTGAGTAATACCACATAAGTGGTTAATACCTTGATCACTATCATGAAAAACTTTCTTAAGAGCCTCTATATCTTGAATAGAATCTTGATTATGGTTTTCTTGAATAACCCAATTATCCATTTTATCAAGTTTAGTTCAAAGTTTTTGGACTTGTTCAAGAGGAACTCTTAAAAATCATCCTCATCATGAGATGAGTGAGAAGATTTTTACTCCATAATAAGATTAGAATCATGAAGAATCAAATTATCATCTAGGATCCTAAGGAAAGGAGAGGAAGATTCAGGATCAAAGGCACCCATGAGTCTACGACTTCTTCTAAGTAGAATGTTATAAGTAGGACTAGTAGTAGTAAAGCTCATAAACCAATGCAATGCAAATGAACTAAACTAAGAAAACATAAAGCATGAATTATTTGTATTTTGAAAGAAATTATGCAACTTTGTTTTTGTATTTTTGAAATCTAATTAGTATGCAAGATTTAAGACAAAGGAGAAATCTAATACCAAAAAGATAATATAAGGGGATATCTAACACCAAAAAGAAAGAGAGTAAGCTAGTCGGGTTCACCAAATGAATGAGATAAAATGGTATACGTGTCAAAATGAATAGGGGCAATATCAGATCTACTTCTAAATCTGAATTCCCAAAGGAGAGATCCAAATTGATCAACCAAAGGGTCAATACACAAAAGAATCAATCTATGGAGATTATGAATGAAGAAGAAAACCTTATATTTTTCTATCAATAGTATATGCTTGAAATCTCAAATAATTGAGAGGCAAATACTAACCTCAAAATAGGGAAAATCTAGAAAATACTGATTTCTAATGTCTGTGTACAGTTTCAGGCAATTCTATAACCTATTTCAGACTAGAAATGCTGAGACGAAGAAAACTAAGAAAACTTTTGTCTTTTCGGTAGCAAGTAGTCTTTGACCGATAAAAGGTCAAAGACTAATTTGAGATTTTGAAGGTCATCTTTGATTTTGTTCATGGATTGGAGAAATTTTCCAAAACAGGTATCCAAATCCAAGCTCTGATCCATAATTTTGCACCTGTACCTACAAGAAAAAGAGGTTTTTTGTTGTTTGGATGGGGGATTCGCATTGGTCAAAACCCAATTTAGGAATTAACCTTGAAATTTAATTGAAATTGTAATGTGCATAAACAAAGTAAATGGAAATATTCACCATGCTTATGTTGAAGTCCTTGTGGAGGATTTGAATCCTTGAATCCACAAGTAGGGATGCTCCAAATGTAGAAGTATGTAGGATGTCTCAAATCAATGGCATTTGATCTTCAACATTAATCTTGAATGGATCTTTGCATATGAGGAGGCTTGGATGAACATGGATGGAGAAATCTTCAAGGGGGCTCCAAAGAGATTGAATCCTCCAATGGCTAACAATGGATCTCCTTGATGGATGTTTGAATGCTTGAATGCTTGAATTCTAGGATTGAAGATGACGGAATACTTGCTTTCTTTCCTTCTCCTTCTTGCTTGATTGATTTCACTTCAGAGCTTGAGAGATTATGAGATGAGATTGATCGAAATGAGAGAGGAAGGCTTCCTTTTATAGTGATCTAGGGCACAAACCTCTAGAGAAGGCTGACATTGGGGAATTAATTCTAAATTAACCTTAACCCATAGAAATGAACCCAAATTAAATGCAATTTAAAGATTTACCATTCTGAAACCCGAAATAGCCGACCCAGAAGTGGGAAAAGAAATATTTCTAAAACCTGACACCCGAAAATCATGGGACCTTGAAATTTGAACCCTGGGTCAAGGATGAGGTAGACCCCACCATAGGATAGGGTTGAGGTTGTCCCTAACCTAGGTCAGGGTTGATGTCATCATTGACCCTCAAGGGCATCTTTGACCTTGAGGTCAAAAACCTTAGGACCTCAATCCAGAGTGCTAGGAAATGAAGAAATAAAGTCAAAACATGTGGAGAGAGAAGTAGAATGAGTGGAGAAATCTAGATACATGCAAAGACCTGATCAAGGTGCTTAACATGACCCTAAAACACTCACTCGGAGGGCTAAACTCTCTTATCATGGAAATTCTTCCATTTTAAGATGATATAATATCATTACTAACCATCTTGGAATCCTTGGGTAAAGGATGCAACTAGCTGTTAGGAATGGGAACACTGAGAAGGGGGGAGTGAATTAGTTTTCATAGTATTTTAACTTTTCACTTTAATCTGAATACTGAATTATAAATGCTTAATTATTGAATTAAACATTCACATAAACATGAAACATGAAATCAACACATGACACCAATATGGTTATGGGGAAACCCAAATAGGTAAAAACCTCGGTGGGACTTGATACCCACTAATATTTTGCACTAGTGTTTTGTGATCCTTGTTAGAAGATCCTTTACCCTTTTAGGAGTAGCTTTACAATGCTTTTAGTATAGTAGACCTTGTTAAGGGTCAGACCCTATTAGGATTCTTTTACAATGATCCCTATTAGGGGAGTGGACTCACTGTCCTAGAGCTCACTGCTCAAATGATGAAGGCTACAACCTTCTAAGATAAAATATACACTATATCTACAGGTGAACTGTTACTATGACACTGCTTGTTAGATCAGTTCCTTTAGTGCGCTAATGCTTTGAACTCTTGCAAAGCTCTAATACATCATATTCTCTCTTCACATACCTCTTCTCTACTTATCTCAACTTTAATACAACTTGCTTGACTTCCATACCAAATACAATGGGCACACCTTATATTTATGCGCTCATACCAATTATACAATTAGGTCATCCCTATAACTAATTACAAATAATGCTTCCAAATTAATTGGCTTAAGCATGCTTAAAATTATACATGTACATATGTTGGTAACCTAAATACAATGGGTGCATAGCCTCTACAAAATTAACTTACAATCGCAAACCAAAATAGTCACTTTCAGCTCTATGCTCTATTCTCTACTCGCACACACTAGTTGTGCAACTTCAACTGACTGTAACTTTCACATCTTTGCATATCTACTTATGCACTATTAGACTAAGCATAAGTATATTCTAAAAACCTTAACTTCTAGGGCGCATACCATAATTCATTTTTACACATGGGTGCAGGTGCTCTGAGCTGTAGGAACTATGTATGTTGTCTAGTCTTCAATGCTTAATTGATTTTTGATCTTTACACTTAGTGCACTGACTCCAAACTACTATATGACTTTGTTTCCATAATAAAAACTCTATATCTAGTCATATACTTTATTATAGACAACTTTCCAACAATCTCCCCCTTTGTCATTGATAGTAACAAAGGAATATGGCCAAGTTTCTAAGTGTCCCTTTACACAAAACATTTTGTCTTCTATACAAACTCTTATGTCTCCCTATACGTATATGTACTCCATATTCTATACAACTCCCCCTTTGACATTAATGAAAAAGGTGCATAAAAAAACTTTATCTACATATACTCACTGAGGGAAAACATCTGAATATGCAATCTTGAGTTTCTGGATCTCCTTCTTCCAAAAGGTTATCAGAGAATTTACTATCTATAGATGGGCAGATAATGCATATTGAAGCTTCTCCATCTTCTCCAATTCTATGCTCAGACCTTGATCATAGGTTATCATGGTCGCATCAATCTCCTTTATGTTTTGATTGAGAATGTCTAGTGAGGGCACAAGAGTGTTCCTCAATTGAGTCTATCTAGACCTTATCTTCTCCATTTCTTTCTCTGCCTTCTCAATTATGTCCAACTGACCTTGGTAGACATTGTTGCACATGTTTACATCAATGGAACTATCTAACACTAAAATCTTCACCTTCTCAATCATTGCCTCTGCATATTTGATCTTCTTTAGATGGGCATCAGTGAACTTATCCTAATCAATGGATTCTCCAATCACTTTCCTTCCTTGATCTACAAACTCCTTCAATGATGCCTGACCAAACTTAAGAGAGTTCAAGTCTATTGCAAAATTACTCATCAGTTCATCTAGTCTCCTTTTTAAGTACTTCTCCTCTGCCACTATGGCCACAGATTCTTCTAGGCTTGAGAAATTGACTTTGAACAATGATATGATTGTGCTCACATCATCAACCAAATGTACATTTACCATCTTTTTATCCTCTGGCAGAAAACTATTCAAAATATTTATTGATTCCACCAGGAGAGGATTCCTCATTACTACTTCTCCTTCACCTTCTCCATAGCTAGGATGCTAAACTTAATCAGGTCTTCTTCCTTCCAAGAGTCCAAATTACTAGTGTCAGGTGTGAAACTTGACAACAATGTTGAGGTGGGAGTGATGGGAGTGCTATCCATCATCTCTTGTTTCACTTTGAGCATTTCAACATAAGAGTCATCTTTCTTTTCTACCTCTTCTCCTTATTTATTTTCTTCATCAGATATATCTTCTATGACTACTTCTTGCTGAGTGGGAGGGGTACTGCTACATAAGATCTTTGCTTCCTCAGTACTAAAAAATGCTTCCTCAAACTTATCCAAGTCCTTATCAGTAGCCTCCATGGATATTCCCACATTATCTATGATAATTGTGTTGTCTTTCAATGATTCTAATATGGGCGTAGACTAATCTTCTTCAGTTTGAACTACTGCTATGGGCACTGAGTCCTGAGGACCTGTTATTGAAGCATAGAAGGTCTTTGTTGCTTTACCTTTCTTATTTGATGTATGAGTGATGGGTGTAGTAGGTAGTCTAATCTGTTGCTCCATGAGTACCTTCTCAAAAGCCTTCTTTGTTTCCTTTGTTATCAACTCATAATCTTTGTTCATAATGCGAAGAATTCTCATCTTTGTTCTAAGGTGTCACTTTACCAAATTTAATATCAAATCTATTTCTTCTTTAGAACATACAGGCAGAGTGTCTTCTAGCACTTTTTTCCTGATCCTTAGGCCTTCTTCTTTTGCTTATCTTTTAAGGTTTTCTAGAATGTCCCATACATTATCTGAAATTTTTATTTTCAATTCAAGAATTGTCTTCTTGAACTTTATCAAATGTTTGATAATCATACCATGAATTTTAGACTTATCAATCTCACTATATGATTCATAGAACTTCCCTATTTGATCAATTCTTCCCTCATCAACAATTCTTGCATATAGAACTTTGAGGCTAGGTCTGAATCCCACCTAAGGAGGTGCTTAAGTGTTTTTCTTTCTCCTTAATGCTCGCGAGGATGGATGACTAGTGCTTTCTTCTTTCTTCCTCTTGAATAAAGGCCTATACTCTGGAAGAGTATCTTTGGGTGCAAAAGGAGTACTATCTTCCTTATCCTTCTAACTATCATCTTTTTCAATCTTAGTCTTCTTAATCTTAGGATCTTCTTATTCTTCCTCTGTTGTTGCACTCTTCAATTCTAGGGCAATCTTCTCTTCCCTAGCCTTGTCAAGATCTACTTGAGATACAACATGTATCCTCAATATCTCTAATGTAACTTTTGTAACCTTTCTTTTATTTGCATCACTGTTTAGCTTAGCATCAACTTCTCTAGTCTTTTCTTCATAGGTTCCCCACGTAGGTTCATTGTCATCTTTGGGTGCTGATAGTAGTACCTGTGCATAAGCTTCAAGAACGTGTTCTTCAACCTCATAGCCAAGTTGATGAATCGACTTAGTTCTAGGCTCAACAGCTTCGATACAAGTAGCATCAATCTCCACCATGAAGCATAGTGAATCTTTATACTTCTCCACAATACTTTCAGGGATCATGTACCTCATCTGCATCCTTTCTTTGAAGGTCTTTAATTCCAAGGTAATGAAATCTCTAAGTGTTCTTTTAGTGCATGCTTTGTTTGATATCTGTGGCATGGTAGGAATGGACTTGTCTAGATACAAGTCTAACACTTTACCAACTATATGAAGGTACATATAGATGATAAGGGACCCAAACCTAAATACCTTAGTCTTGTCATGTTTGCTAGCCCTGATGTTGTCTATCAACTATGTGCACAAGATCTCACACAAGTTGAATTCTCCATCTTGCACAAGATAGATGGCTTCTAGAATAGTGCCCACAGACACACTATTCACCCTCCTGGTATAATGAAATCTATAACCAAGTATCATTGACATTAACTTAATGTCTGGTTGCTCTATTGGCTCAATAGTCATGCCGCCCTTATCACTTCTATATTTACACACTTTCTCCACCATTTTCCTGACATCCTTACCCACTGGAAGGATGGTGCCTATCTTAGAAAGGCCTGTCATCTCATGAATTAGGTCTCATGTGATTCTTACTGGTACATCTCCAATCCAAAACAAGTCATCATGGATTATGCTCAACAATATTTTAATCCATTCTTCCTCATAGAACTCATATGCCATGGCATAGTCAACAATGGGGTGATCATTCCATTTTGTGTATTCATCCATGAAGGTTTTGTCTAGTTTCAACATTGTGTCCATGTGTGCCCTTAACCTATCCAGTCCAATAGGTTCCTTTTTACAATAAATCTAAGCCCTTATGTCTTCTACATGCATGACGCCCATCGGCATGTGGGAGAATGTTCCATCTAAATCATCGAGGGTTGATTTAAATGAGTGCCTCTTGAAAACATATTGCTTCTTATTATTAAATAAAAAATAATAGGAATGGCCATGACTTGATATTTTCTTTCCAAAGGATC
Organism: Chamaecyparis obtusa; assembly: GCA_027943335.1. NCBI lineage: Eukaryota > Viridiplantae > Streptophyta > Pinopsida > Cupressales > Cupressaceae > Chamaecyparis > Chamaecyparis obtusa. The sequence goes on from BSBK01003901.1 coordinate 472,629, forward strand.
TTTGAGATGTTCTGATAGATTCTGAACTAGCGCAATGAGTTAGGGTTTCTTGCAACTTATCAAATGCATTGCAATCACTGATAGCTTAATCTCCAACTCTTCACAATAACTTCCAAGGGTTAATCTACTCTCCAATCACTTTGAGTATGAATGCAATGAGTAAAAAAACATCTTTTTGTGTACTTAGAGTAAGAAATTTTCCATTAATGCAACTCACGTAAACCAGGTTGTCACTTTAAATTTTCAAACTCAAGTTCTACTGATAATTAGCATGTGTGCTCTTGCAAAAAGGTTCCAATTCACTCCAATAGCTTAAGTCCAAAGGTGTATACTCTGAGGATGAGTATACCAGCCAGACAAGGGTCTAGAGCTAAATTAGCTCCCCCTATGACCCTGAGGGCCATTCATGCAGATGTAGAGGGTGTGTCCACTAGGGATGTATCCAATACATTACCATCAACATTTTATTTCTTTCCATCTAACCAAATCATGCTCGCATCTTCTGATGCCTTCACAAACTTGACTTCTACTTCAGGATCCAAAACTATTTCTTTGGCCTTTTTAGGGCTTTCCTGACCTTGTGTCCTTGATCTACAAAACTTTGAGATATGTCCAGCCTTGTTACAGGTGTGACAAATTATTAGAGTTCTATTATTCCTCAGTGCATTGACAAGAGTCACCATTCTACATTATTTTTTTGTATGACCATTATAGTTACATATCTGACATGTAACATTCTGAAAACTTCTTCCATTGGTCTGATTCTGATTTCTTTGATCATGTTGAATCCTGTTCTTCTTACTAGTCTTGCAATTTATTTCTCTATGACCAAATCTATTACATGTATAACAGTAACCATTAAAAGGTTTTACCTTTGTATAGTTCCATGCAATGTGTCCATGCGTGTTACATGCAAAATAGGTGTGTTCAATAGGCTTGTGCCCAATTTTAGGAGGACTACCATTGTCTTTGGTTTGATCTTCAAACTTCTCAGTATTAGTAGATTCCTTTTGTGTCTCCTTTCTTGTTCACATCTTATCAATGTAATTTTGTGCTTCATTGTATGCAATACAACTAGTGTCTCCTTTGATTCTTCTTTCATACAACTATGATTCTACCAATTCAGCACTGGTGTGCAATTTGTCAATGTGGTTCTTTGCATCTTTCAATTTAGACTCCAATCTTGTTTTGCAATTCTTTAGATCCAAGATTTCCAAATTTTCTTCCCTTAACTCTTCATTGAGTTGAAGGTTCTCCTTTACTTGTTCATTGTAGACATCTTGATTGTTCATCAGTTTTTCATCAAGTTCTTCAAGCTGACTCACTAAGGATGCATTTTCTTCATTCAACTTCTTGAATTTTTATTCAAGATCATTATTAGAGTGTCCCTTCAAATCCTTTCGTAGTTTCTTGATAAGTAATTGAGAATCACTGACTTTTTCTTTTATTTTTTCAATTTCTCTTTTTGAGTTGTCAAGGTCTTCAAGAGCTGCTTCAAGATTCTTCTTCAAATCTTCTTTGTCCATGATCTCCTCAAGTGGTTAAACTTTGTTGTTGAGGACTAGAGCTCTGATACCAATTGTTAGGAATGGGAACACTGAGAGGGGGGGGGGCTGAATCAGTGTTCACTGTATTTTAACTTTTCACTTTAATCTAAATACTGATTTATAAATGCTTAAGTACTGAATTAACCATTCACATAAACATGAAACATGAAATCAACTCATGACACCAATATGGTTATGGGGAAACCCAAATAGGTAAAAACCTCAGTGGGACTTGATACCCACTAATTTTTTCACTAGTGTTTTGTGATCCTTGTTAGAAGATCCTTTACCCTATTAGGAGTATCTTTACAATGCTTTTAGTACAATAGACCTTGTTAAGAGTCAGACCCTCTTAGGAGGTTTTTACAATGATCCCTATTAGGGGAGTGGACTCACTATCCTAGAGCTCACTGCTCAAATGATGAAGGCTACAACCTTCTAAGATCAGATACACACTATATCTACAAGTGAATTGTTACTATGACACTACTTGTTAGATCAGTTCCTTTGGTGCACTGATGCTTTGACCTCTTGCAAAGCTCTAATACATCATATTCTCTCTTTGCATACCTCTGATTCACTTATCTCAACTCTAATATAACTTGCTTGACTTCCATACTGAATACAGTGGGCACACCTTATATTTATGCACTCATACCAATTATAAAATTAGGTCATCCCTATAACTAATTACAAATAACACTTCCAAATGAATTGGCTTAAGTGTGCTTACAATTATACATGTACATATGTTAGAAACCTAAATAAAATGGGTGCATAGCCTCTACAACATTAATTTACAATCACAAACCAAAATAGTCACTGTCGGCTGTATGCTCTATTCTCTGTTGGCACACACTGGCTGTTCAACTTCAACTGACTGTAGCTTTCACATCTTTGCATATCTACTTATGTGCTCTTAGACTAAGCATAAGTATAGTCTAAAAACCTTAACTTCTAGGTCGCATACCATAATTCATCCATACACATGGGTGTAGGTGCTCTGAGCTACAGGAACTTTGTATGCTATCCAATCTTCAACACTTAACTAATTTTTTATCTTTACACTTAGTGCCCTGACTCTGAACTGCTATATGACTTTGTTGCCATAATGAAAACTCTATATGTAGTCATATACTTTAGTATAGACTACTTACCAACACAAGCTTCAAATCGATGGGATTGTGATAGGTACAAAAGACAAAATAGATAACATCATTGATAGAAAAGGAGAAGAAAGCTAGAAAATTAGTTTCTTCTCATTGTGAATCTTCACAGGTGGAACCTTTGTTTTGTAGATATTTCAAGGTAACTACTCAAAGTTGTTACATGAATAATAGCTACCTACCAGCTAACTTACATTATTCTCTTTTTGATAATTACCCTCCTTGTATTATAGGATCAGGTGCCATGTATGATTCAATCATCTTCCATTTACTTTAAATCAATGGTTACTATCTTCCTCTTCTTGGGCTTAGTGCTCTTGTCACATGATGCAACTTCTTCCTCTATTGGCTAGGTATACTCCCTTAAGCTCTATAACTATTTCATCTGCCTATCTCACTTGAAGCCTGTTACGACTTTGGCATCATTAACAACCTCATGAAATCATTTTCCACTTGGAGCATGTCATCTAGAATAATATGAAATTGTTCACATCCAAAGTAAAATCATCATTTAGAAAGGCATCTTTCCTAGTCAGCAACTGATCCATGTTTTCTTCCCACTCCTCAACACCTTTGGTGTTGCCATCATCCTTGTCAATTGTAGGCATAAACTTGCTAAAATATTGGCCGAACATATCCATTTTATCTCTAATTTGAATTGCTTTCCCTCTATCAAAACCCCTTGAAAACTGTTAAAAACCCTTAAACATTTTTAAAAAAACTAGCCATAATGGTTAATCAACTGATTTAAAACACAGTCATTGATCTTCAAACTTCTTAGCATATTGGACACCACACATAAATTGACAGAATAGTCAACAAATCCTTAAATAGACTTTCCATATCACCCAGAACAACCAATCAAAATAGGGCACATTAGATCTATCTAGCACTGAGAATAGACCCACCACTTCATTTGACCTCTCGCAAGTGTAAAATTGAACATGATTAATATCCCTCAAGAATTTTCCAACTTTGATAACTTGACCACTGTCAGATCTGACTGCTCTAACCCCTAATCTAACCTCTAGCCCCATTGTTGCATCCCTACCAACTGGAAAATCAAACCACAGGTGTGACCCCTTGATCACTATCCATCCCACATCTTTCTTTTAAGGCATTATGATCACCATCGATCATCCATTAAAACTGTTGGTCCTTTAACACTACATAAACCCATAGACCCACTTATAAATCGGGACACACATCAAATAGGCATGATCCCATGGTTAGAAACTTTTAAGAACCTTTCCTTCAAGGCCTCATGCCCTTTGTTCAATCTTTCTATAGATGGAAGTTGGATATTGCACTACTTACCAACTTGGCCTGCCATACTAGTCCTACTTGCCTTGATCCTTTATGATGAAGCATCTAGTGTCCATCAGATTTTGCACTACTTATCGACTAGGCCCAAAAGACCTAACATTATAGTCATATTTCTCTTTTCTTACATCTATCAAACTTAACATTAACCTTTATGAGATTCGGAGATAACCTTCAGAAGTTAAGTCACTTACTTATCATTGAATCTCCAAATGAAATAAGACTGCATTATAACTTCATGAGATTTGGAGATAACCTTCCTTCACTAAGTCACCAAATTCCTCACTTAACCTTGTCGCTAAATATTAGAATGCTTAGTCACTAACCGCTAGCACTTGGAGATTAAGAGATAACCATATTTTCCAAGTTTCTAAAAGTTTAAGGCATTACCACCAGATATTGAGAGACTTGGAGAAATCTTGAATCACTGAATCACTGAGTGAAAGCAACTAACTTCCTGGCATTTGGAGAATAAGAGATAACCATCAGACGGTTAATCTATTAATGTTGTCACTCATTCTCTAAATCAAATATGACTTAAAACATTCATTTTGAGATTAAGAGACACAAAGGGAAAATAGAATAGCCATGTGCATATTGAGGACTTAAGTGCCCAAAAAAGATAACTTCAAAACATAAGATCTAGGGAATGACTAAGAACATTTTAATAATAAAACCCTACCAAACGTAAACAAGACCTAGGGTAAAGTAATATAGACATTTTCTTGGCATATAACTATTTTGAGACTAAGACCCCTTATAAAAACTTTGTAGACACATGAAGAAAAGGAGACATGAGCATGACTCAAATGTCAATAGGAGCTAGAAATAACACTTTTCAAAAAACTTAGAAAATATCCCAACAAGTTGGTAGAGAGCATTTAATGCTAAAATTATCACCATTGGATACCCTAATCAAAGAAAAACTATAAATAGACTGCTTGTTATTTCATTTTCACCTTACATTTTTTAGAGCATTTGAAGCATTGTGTAGATACGAGACTACCAAGATCATGCAAGTGATCATTTGAGAATATATAAGCATTGTCAAGCGTATTCAAGGTATTTTTGATATTTTCTCAAGATGTGTTAATAGAATCAAGTTGATACTTAATCAAAACCCTATCAATTGAAAGATTAGAATCAAATGTCACCCAAAGAATGAAAGCCTATTATTGTGGAGAACGTTAACCCTATCAATATGAAGTATAAGCTACCACTAGCCATAGTAGTTGAATTCAATAAATATGGATCCATATCTTTGATCCCTCTCAGAGTCATTCTTATTGAAGACATTCATTCCTTCATACAATACAAGATTGATAATATTTTTCAAATAGAGATCGATACATCCTATAGGAACCTATGTATAAATAGAAATTTGAAAGATGATCATACATATTTGGAGGCCAAGGGTTCGGTCCATGCTATGCATGTACGAAAATATTTCAAGTAGGAATGGATGAATATTGTTCTAACCTGACTACATGATTAGTTCATATGTCTCGATGTTCCTATGAAGATTATAAAAGATGTATTACACATTTTCATAGGATATCTAATCAGTGATAGACTTAAGCTACAAGAAAATAGACATGAATAAACTTTCTGAGCTTACTGAAAAAATGGGATGGTAGAGGTCTAAAATTTTCTATTGTTGATGACCCTGAGCTGAGATTTGTGAGAAACATAATGTCTTACTGAATCTTCCATTCATCTTGGGTAGATAGTGTGCCTTGGGGAGATGTTGACATAGCTTACAAGATTGTTAAGAAGGACATGAAGATAGATCTAGGTGAGATCTTGTTGAAACAACTTGATGATAACATGAATATAATCAGGAAGGCAAAGACAAAAACATAGAAGTTTGTATCACTACTAGTATGCATATTTTTTCCATTTTTAAAACTTCTTTCCAACAATCGGTGAAGTAGTTTGGAATGTAGAAAAACTGGTAATCTATCAAAATAATGACTTTATTAAAAGATTAGGAGATGATTTTGACATGGTGATGAATTATTACTTTACAAATTTTCAAACTAAGATGCATGAGAGGTATAGAATTCCACCCCATCTTGTGGAATAATACAAGGATGATTTATGTTTTGAATTATATACCAATACATGTATAGTCAGAGTTATGGAACTTAGAACCATGTGGCTACCACCTATGGGATATAAATGGATATTGATGTTGCTTCTATACAAATCAAAGGATTATTATAGAATCATATTGATAGAAGAGCAACTTAGTATGGCACTTATGAGGAAGTGAAGAAAAAAATCAAACTAGGCATATTGATACCTAAGAACCTAAGGAATAATAGAAGAATGATTAGTACTTTATCAGAGAATTTGGGAATTTTGTTGAAGATGAAGTTGAACCATCAGAGGTTAAGGGGAAGAACATTAAAATGACAACAAAGATCCTTAATCTAATCAGTGTAATAAAATTAGCAATGTCTCCCTCTATACTAAGAGAGAATAAGATAGTAGATATAGAACCACCAAAGTAAAAAACCTACACAAGAGAGAAGGCTACTGGAAGGCCTAGGAGAAAATTGAAATTACAGGAAGACAATGAAACTAAATTTGAAGATGTTTCACAATTCAAAGTTGTGAAAAACCAAGGCCCTAAATACAAATATCTAGATGAATCACTTAAGATACTCAAGAAATATGGAGGTTACTCAGTATTAAAAAAACTCAAGTATGAGAAAAGGGGTGATGATGAAAAATACAAAATTGAAGAGGCTATTGTGTTTACTTTGTATAAATTTAGTGTTGAAATATAGTAAGATATGTTAAGTAAACTAATTATATTAGTTAGTAATTAATGGGCATCATGAAGAGTCATGATCCCCCAAGTTGCTAACCCTTTGTATAATATATATGCTTGATTGGAATGAGGAATGAATCAATCACAAAGGCCATTGCATTCCTCAGTCCATCAACAAGAGTAGATTATTCACTTACCTATTCATCCTATATTCTTAACATGGTATCAGAGCCAAGTTCCTTCTGTAAAGCCTAATCACTTGAAGGAAGATCTTATGAGCACACATAGAGGATGAATACTTCTAACACTCACATTACCAGTCTGGCTACAAAACTTATTTTATCAAGTGTGAACCTTATAATTGAAGTACTGGGAAATACACTATGTGAACACCTTAAATGCAAAATTCAAATAAGACTCCGTTGGCATCACCAATTCAGAGAGGTGAAAGAAATAAATTAAACAACTTGGGGGAGTACTACAGGAAATAGAGACACCTATTGATGGAAGGCGGATACAATTAATAATAACACCCACTTAAGATTTTAGTGCATGAATGGGAGATTCTATTGGTTTTTGTCGAGAATTACACTAATGAAAGGTTCTTCTTTGTCATCTGCAATGTATTCATCATAGTATGGATGAATAATTTGTAGTGAAATTTAGTATTATGCTCAATTATTGGCATCATGAACAAATAATTGAGTCTGAGATTCAAATACTATCGGCTTAGTCTCGAGAAGTGGCATTCATATTGAGCAAATGACTGAACTTATTTTAGAGTTCTGAATAGTCCCATAAACTATATCACAGAGATGATTGGAATTATCAAATTTTTTTTTTTTTGAAATTATTAATATTTACTGGAACTTCTTACCCTCTACAATAATGAACACTGTGCTTGGACATTGACTGGCAATCCTGAGAAGAGATGGTGATGTTAGAAAGTAAAGACCACCAACATAATTGAGAGAGGGGGGGTGTGAATTAGTTATCTAATAATTAAACCATTTATCAACTTCAATAGCTTTAAACCATATAATCAATCCAGTAACCAACCATAGAAAGATAATCATACACAATGACACAATAACACAAGATATGTTAACTAGGGAACCTCTTGATCAAAGAGTAAACCCCGGTGGGAATGATGCCCACAAAATGATGCACTAATATGAAAGTTCCTTGTGATAGGATGGACCCTATTAGGAGTCTTATGAAATACATTTAGTGCATATGAATCTCTATTAGGAGATTTTGAATCTCTGTTAAAAGATTCTAACCCTATTAGGAGTTATGGAAGATAGAAGGACCCACTGCCCAAACAGCTTCAAGGCAAGATCTCTGAACTCACTATCCAAAAGATCTTAGGATTATTCAATATAATAATATGAAATATGTTACCCCCTTCACACTGTACCAAAACCACACTCTCTACTACACAAGATCACAAATCCAGATCTCTGTACTTCGCAAGTCTTCCTTCATCACTGAATTAGCTCTTTTCTTCACTTCATGCATACATTTGCATCACAACTTTCACAATTTCATATCAAAAATATTAAAATCCCATCATAAAAACAAGGAAAACATCCCTTCCTTTATACCACACTCAAATAATTACAAATGAGTCGGCATCCAAACATAAAATAATAATTTCAACATGCTACATCAAAATTACATAAAACTATCAGCTTTTAGATACAATAACTTTCCAATCATGTGACCTCAAAGTTTTTGCTATGAACCACATCACCACCAATGAGTCTCAAACTTCCCTTTAACTGGGTATAATTAGATTCCATCCTGGTTAGGAGATATCCTCCGATTACCAAAAACCGCTACTCAGGAACACTGCCAGAATACTGCTTCCACCAAAATGCTTATAACTTTCATGAATAAATGAATTTATTTTTGCGCTATTAACCATAGGCTAATAACACACCAAATAACATACCATCAAATTTTCATAACTCAATTTTGAATATAACATGTGCACAAAACAAAACTGTGCCTGCTTCTCTGCTAAACTCTAGAATATAACTATGTTGACATCAATGACAATCATAGCCATGAATGCAACAACCACTGCTATAGAATGACTACCAAAGGCTTCAACATTCATTCCTAACAATCTCCCCCATTGGAATTGATGGCAACATAGATGAAAAATATCCAATGTTCCAAAAATCCAATCACTACTGCTCAACTGCTCTATTGCTTTTCATCAATCAAATCTTGCTTTGTTATCCTATTCAATCTCTCCAACAAATGTAGTTCCTCAATGCTTTTCATGATTCTCTCCCCCATTGACATCAATGATAGAAATTCTATCACTATGTCAAACAATAGCTCAATGTCAAAAAACATTGTTCAGAAAATAAATATTCACTAGAGTCCTCAATGACTCAGCTCAGATACACATACTCCCCCATGGAGGAAGTACCAACATCCAATCCAAAAAATAGATAGGGCCATATTCCACTGGATGGATGCAACCAACTACATCATTACTCAAAAGTAGGTTAGGTCATAACCCCAAGCATACCTCTCAGATACTCAAATGTATCCTTAGGCAAAGGCTTAGTAAATATATTTGCTATCTGCTCCTTTGTGCTTATGTACTCCAGTTTGAATTCTTTATCTACAAATTTCTCTCTTACAACATGATACTTGATCTCTATATGCTTTGTTTTAGAATGTAAAATAGGATTCTTAGACATAATAATTGTACTTGTATTGTCATAATGTATGACAATAGGCTCATCAAACTTGATTTCAATGTCCATCAACATCTGCTTCATCCAAATTATCTGATTACAATTGTTTGCTACTGCTACATATTCTACTTCTGTTGTACTCTATGAGATACAATTCTGCTTTTTGCTCAGCCAACAAACTAATCTTCCTCCAAGAAAAAAGGCTCCACCACTGGTGCTTTTCTTATCATCAAGGCTACCTCCCCAATCAACATCAGTATATGCATATAGGGTAAAATCATCATAAGTTTCATACCACAATCCATAGTCCATTGTGCCTTTAAGATATCTCAATATCCTCTTTACTGCTACATAATGTGACTCTCTAGGTTTAGCTTGAAATCTTCCTACCATTCCAACTTAATGTTGTATATTTGGTCTAGTGTGTGTTAAGTACTACAATCCACCAATCATGGATATGTATTTCTTTTGCTCAACTGTTGGTGTCTCATCTTTACTAGATAGTTTATGTCTTGTAACCATAGGTGTTCCAACTGGTTTACAATTCTCCATACCAAATCTTTTCAACAAATCATTCAAGTACTTTGTTTGACTTACAAAGATACCATCTTTATTTTGTGTTATTTGTAATCCTAAAAAGTATTTCATTTCTCCAATCATACTCATTTCAAATTTTGTCTTCATTTCATCAGCAAATTTGTCACTAGCTTCATCTTCTCCTCCAAAAATATTGTCATCAACAAAAATAACCAAAACTAATAATCCATTCTCAATTTCTTTTGTATATAAGTTACTATCAGTTGTTCCTTTTGTAAATCCCAATTTTAACAAATACTTATCCAATCTAGCATACCAAGTTCTAGGTGCTTGCTTTAATCCATACAATGCTTTCTTTAGTTTACATACCATGCCTCCTTCTTGAGTCAAAGGAAAACCTCCAGGCTTCTCAATGTAGACTTCTTCTTCTAATTCACCATTCAGAAATGCTGACTTCACATCCATCTGATACACTTTGAATTTCTTAAATGCTGCATAAGCCAAAAATATTCTTACTGCTTCAAGTCTTGCCATAGGGGAAAAAGTCTCTTCATAGTCAATTCCTTCTTGTTGTGAGTATCCCTTACATACCAATCTTGCTTTGTTTCTAATTACTTCTCCTTGTTCATTCATCTTGTTCCTAAATACCCATTTAGTTCCAATCACATTTTTGTCTTTAGGTCTAGGGACCAATTCCCATGTCTTGTTTTTTTCAATCTAATCCAATTCTTCTTTCATAGCTTTAATCCAATATTCATCTTCACAAGCTTCATTAGTAGACTTAGGTTCAATTTGAGAAATCAAACATAAATGTACCTTCTTTCTAGTCATAACTCCTCTATCCAAACTTCCAATCACTAGTCAAATGATGTGAACAACCACTATCTATAATCCAATCAGCTTTCTTTTCAACTTGGGAAACTAAGACTTTATCTTCCTTAACATTAGATTCATAATTTTCTTCCTTAATTGCTACAAATCCTATGTCATCAGAGTTATCATTATCATTGTCACTTAAATGTCTTTCAATTCCTTCTTCAATTTCTTCATCATTTGCATAATAACATTCTTTAGATCTTCTAGGCTTAAAATTGTTCCTATACTTCTTAACTCTCTTAGGACACTTAGATGCAAAATGACCATATTCTTGACATGTCCAACATTTAAAGATTTTCTTACCATCTGGTTCTCTTTTCACAAGCAAGGCAATACCTTCTTCAATCTTCTTATCTTCATCAAATTTGGATATGCTACTATTGGCATAATCTCCATTCACACTTGTACTTCTAGACAAAGTAGGTCTGATGCTAAGAGCACTGAATTCTATCTCCACTCTAGGTAGTTCTCCTGATAATCTCAAATTCATCTCTGCTACTTCCAATCTTCCAAGAAGAGTCTCTCTTGAAAATTTTGGTGTACAAGGTATCACTTGTTCAATCATTTGTGTAGTCTGCCTAAATATTGGTGTCAATATTCTCAAAATCTTCCATATTACTTCATTCTCTGTCTTTTCACCTCCACAAGACTTTATTCCTGCAACAATTTATGACATCCTACCAATATAGCTTCTAACAGATTCATCTTCCATCATTCTTATGTCTTCAAATGCACAAATCCAGTTATGTAACCTAGCTTTCTTTGCATGTTCATCACCTTCAAAAGTAGAATGTAAAGCTTTCCAAATATCATGAGATCTAGTTAAACCTTTTACCTGACTATATTCATTCTTTGAAAGTGCTGATAAAAGTGCTTCTCTTGCAAGTATGTTACACATGAATAGATCTACCTCATCTTTAGTACTTGTTTCAAGGCTGTCTTCTTCAATTATAGTTGTCTCATTCTTTGTAATCAACCTATAGCCTGGTCCTAAACACAAGAGATGTGTCTTCATCTTTTCTTTCCATCTGTCAAAATTTACTCCATCAAACTTAGGGCTTTCTTTCCTAAAATTTTCCATAGATCTCCTTAAGTTGTTAAAATTCTCTTTCAAGGACCTGCCGCTCTGATACCAATTGTTAGAAAGTAAAGACCACCAAGATAACTGAGAGGGGGGTGGGGTGAATCAGTTATCTAATAATTAAACCATTTATCAACTCCAACAAATTTAAACCCTATAATCAATGTAGTAACCAACCATAGAAAGATAATCATACACAATGACATAATAACACAAGATATGTTAACAAGGGAACATCTTGATCAAAGAGTAAACCCTGGTGGGAATGATGCCCACAAAATGATACACTAATATGAAAGTTCCTTTTTAGAGGATGGAACTTGTTAGGAGTCTTATGAAATAC